>OW240914.1:53968094-54052550 GCA_933207985.1 Pelobates cultripes
GGCACAAGCCGTCCTCATCGCAATCCCTCTGGTGGTAGAATTTGTTGTTAAACAGAAAGTAATTGTGTGACAGGATAAACCCCAGAAGACGCACAGTGAATGTCGTATGTGAGTCATCCTGTCCACCTCTTTGGTCCAGAAAGAACTTCACATGTTCCATGCCTCTGTCATAAGGAATAGAGGAATATAAAGATTCAACGTCCAGACTACATATACTAGCTGTATTTGGAAACTTCAGACTTGTGAGCAGATTGAGGGCTTGTTTGGAGTCCCTTATGTATAATGCCAAATTATACAACAAAGGGTCTCAGAATTTTGTCAATGTAAAGGCTACCATTCTGTGTGAGATTGTCCACCCCTGAAACAATGGGTCGACCTGGTGGGTCCTCCAAGGTTTTATGGACCTTAGGCAGGCAGTAGAAGGTTGCTTTTCTAGGGTGACGATTCAAGATGAACTCGTATTCGTCACCCGATAGCAACCCTCCACTGCAGCCGTCGTCCAGGATCTCCTTGTATTTGTGTAGAAATTCCATTGTGGGGTCTGATTTGAGAACCATGTTTGTCTCAGAATAGTCCAGTATTCACTGAGCCATATTTAAGTATTTATCCACACCCATTAGTACGATATTCCCCCCCTTGTCAGCCAGTTTGATGGTTATATTAGTGTCCTCTTGGAGTGATTTTAGGGCCAACTGTTCCTTCCTAGAGAGGTTATCGTTAGGATGGAAATTCAGAGACTTAAGGCTGATCTTCTCTATCTCACTTCTGGCTGCTTCCAGGAACAATTTAATGTTCGGAAATGAAGCCAGATTTGGGGTGTAACAGTTTTTAGGTTTGAGTTGGGTATGGTTCTGAGTCATATCCCTGTCGTTTTCATCAAGGAGGGACAAAAGGGTGGTCTTTATGTGTGAGGCCCAGGTCTCTGGCCTTCTTCTCTGTGCGCAAAGTATGGAACTTGTGTAATGCAAGTTTACATGCAAATAAGTGTAGATCCTTGATCCACACAAATTTATCAAAAGGTGGCATTGGCACAAAAGAGAGGCCCTTTTCTAGGATGCTACGATGATCAGAGCCCAAATCTCGAGAGGATAGGTTATGTACTTGTGACTTGGAAGTTATAGGTCTCGGCGGGAGGGTACTATCTAATACCGTCTTCTTCTCCCTCCTCCCCTGGGATTCCATGTTTGGTATCTTGTTCTTTGGCTGGGGAATTCTTCTTGATGACCTAATGCTAAAAAATTCACCCCTTTCTTGAGGATACCCTTTGGGTTGGTGCCTATTCCAGAAGTAGGAGTCTGCGGCTGGGACTCAAAGGGGTTCCATTGGCTTCCTGAATCAGTATCAGAGGAATCATAGTCAGAGGTTAAATTGTATTCCGAGGTACGTCTAGTACGACGGTTAAAAAATTTGTACACTTTCCCAGTCTGGTAGTTCTTTACGTCCCTTATAAATTATTGGTGTTTTCTGGTTTTAACTGACTTGATATTTGTCCAGATTCTGTTTTAATCTAGACTCCAGATAACCAAAGTTAGGATCATCCTGAAACTGCTTGATTTTACTAATCTCATCGTCTAGACTTGCATTTGTTACTTTAAGTTGTTCTTGATCAAATTTACAAATAATTTCCATAAACCTCCTCGAGCAAGTCCCTGCCGCCGACTCCCACTCTTTGATGAAATCAACATTTTCGGAGTAGGAGGAGGGGATATTGCGTACCATAAGTCCCCTAGGGATCATGTCTTTTTTTATGTAATTTTCTAAAGAAAATAGTGTTATTAATACTGTAATGGAAGCCTCCGTTTTAATTGATGGGCCCCAGAATCTAAATAGGGAGGAGAACACTACAGCATTAGGGATACATGCTTGTATTCATATCTATATAGTGTTCCTTTATTAGAAAGGTAAGAGTTTAAATTTCTCTGAATTCTGAAAATGTAATTATATTTTAAGTGCATTAGTTTATCTTCATAACCTTTATCTAAATAATGGCTTGATTTCTACTAATGCTCTGCTTTGATGCAACCCCTTTCCCTAGCAACTGGTGCAAATGCGCAAATCTGATTGGGAGATTTTGGTCTATCTCCCACTCAGATTTTTCTCATAGGGAAGCATTGACCATTCCCAATGAAAGGTTTCTTCAGCTTTTTATTGTTTGGGGGGGTTGGGGGAAGGGGTGTTCTTTTATACTGGCAAAACAGTTTCTTATTAGTTTACTAGTTCTTAACATATCCAGACTTTGTGGTTCCATTTGTAAAAATTACAATTATTTATATAGTGACAACATACTGGACTTCCTGATGGAGTAGTTAAAGTCCCAGACGTCGATCCCGGCATCTCAAGTCTTTCCTGGGTCCATCCAACACCGTGCTGCTCCACCACTGCTCGAACACTTGCCAGGAAGGCCTCCATGGAATCCACCTAGAAGACAAAAGACACCTACTAAACAGGTAAGGTAGGCTGATTAGAAAAGGAGGAAATCTCTAAGACGGCCGCCATATATACCCCCTATAAGCCCATCCTTTTAAAACACCCCCTCACCCCCCATCTGCTTCCTATGCATGCCCCTAGCTCTGTCACGGCCAATTCCACCTACTATGCTGTTCCATGGGCTACAGACAGCCAAGCACAGTGAGAAAGGTGTCTCCTTGCCTCTGTAATGAACCTGGAAGAGAACAATACCCAAGTCCTGATTTGGGGGTCCTGTCTCGCCAACTCACTTTAGTTCCCTTATGTCTCGCATGAAACAGTGTGAGCTCGATGTGGCGGAACCAACCTCGCCACCGGGCATTGGAGAAGCCTGTTTTCCTGCCTCCTGCCTTCTGACTATGGCCCCTGGGAGACTTTTCCCTGTGTAAGCATTATTTGGGCTTATTGGATTTTGAAACACTTTTTCTGCCCCTTTGAATACATGAGAAGGTGTGCCCCTCCCCCATTTCCTGTCTATTGTTCTCCAGCAGGGCGTTGTCCCAGGGACACTGCCAGACCAGTTGGAACTTGTTGCTTAACTTTAACCCCATGGCGATTTGACTGTGTTTGTGGGATCTGAGCGCTGTTCGGATATAGTGAGCACTCAGTTCCAAGCTATCTGGGGATGTGGGTGTTCTGTTCAGTATGATAGGAATTATATATTTTTGTGTGTTTTTGCTGTTGTTGTAAATGGAGATATTTTCTGTATGCTGGAGATAATTGGCTTACCACACCCAAGCCATGCTTGCAGTCGGTCAAATGGGTCTTCCATCTATCTTTTGAACCACTGGATCAATTTGTATGATTGTGACACATGTTTGTATTTGGAGTATGCTGATTCTGAAAATGTAAGTGTGAATGTGATGTATACTTTTAAAGTTATGAATATTGGGTGAACTGTGTATTTTCCTGCCTGTGATAATTATGTTAGCCCATTGTGTTCAGTAATTGTATCACAGGCAGAGGGGAGGATTTCTGCTGGTATGAATGGGAGTGTTTAGCTGTGTTGTAATGTATTGATTGGTTTGTTCTTCAAAACCCTGTGGGCGGTACTATGTTTGTAAAATGGGCATAAAAGCAGAGTGTTTGATTAAAAGCTTTAGTTCTATTTGGAGTCCTGTCTCTTATTGGGGTAATTTGCTACAAGGGATTGCAATGCTCTGCATATTCCCTTGCTATAATCACTCCTAAGCTCTTTTTAAGAGCTTGTTCCTGTCTTGCGCTCTGAGGGACTCTACGGTGGTTATGGTGTCGGCTGGAGTGCTTGGAGCCCTCAGGAAGCGCTAGGAGCATCCATCAACGGAGGTACCCAGTCGGGGTGCCAGGTGATCCGTTACACTCGACATTAGATATGCTCCCACTGTGAAGTGGGCACTAGGACCATGCAGGGAGCTATAGTGCCAGGAATACAGCTTTGTATCCCTTTAATCACAATTGAGATCACGGACTAGTTATAGGATAAATCTCCTTCAGGGCTTGCAGTACATGTGAAGAAATTCATACTGTTTTCTATGTGGTTTTAAGGAGTTTCTTGTGTGCAGGGAATAATTAAGTTAATACCTGTGTTTCTGGGAGTTAATTAGCTTAGCTAACGATAACCCAATTATCTCCCAGACCCAGAGGCACCAGGGCAGGGTTTACTGTGTTTTCAATAGAGACCCCATGCTGGGGGTCTGTGTATATAAACCTGTGGTACACTGAATAAAAGCAGTTATTATTCACCCGTCACTAAATCTTGGCTAGTGTTTGGGTGAGCCAGCTTTCCAGCCATTTCCTGTGCAGGAGAACTTGATCACTTTGGAACTATAGCACAATATCCTGCTCTAGGGTGGGAGAGTTCCGGATAGACCTCCAGTCAAGCTGCGGCGACTGGGGCTGAAGCGCTCCGGGTGTCCTGGTTACAGCTAGGAAGCAAGCTTGGCGGAGGTACCCAGCTGGGGTACAGGGAGCTCTGTTACAGTATATGACAGAATTCATGACAACTTCAATGATGATAAATCCTCTAGGCCATAAGACAGCTAATAATTCCTATATCATCACAATATCATCCCCATATTTAATTTTTTTCTATCATATTCTTGTAAAATTCTGTTTTTGCTTTGAATCAGGCTTCAAATTCATGTTTTCCAAAAAGTTCCACTTTTGAATTGTCTGTCTAGTGTCCACCGAACATGGTCTCAAAGGGTTGTTTGGTCAACGATGTGCTTTTCTGCATGTGAGTTGAGTGCTAATATTTTTCTTTGGTTCGTGCCTTCAACATTACCTTACCTTAAGCTAGAGAGGCCTGCAGTTATGATGAAGTTGTATTGGCTGATTTTGTGAATTCCTGGATAAGTCATTTCCACTTCCTTTTGCAGAAATGAGCAGGCCACTCACAATAATTCCACAATTCCTCTTTTGGACTTTGGCTCACTAGAGTCCCAGAGCCTTGGTAACCCTTTCCACAATGATATGTATTTTATATTAACTACTGTGTTTAATTTCCTAATCTTTTTCAGATTTTTTTTTGATCTGCACAGTGTCTTGAGAGCTTTCAGCCTTCTCCACATTGATTGTAAAGTTCTAAATAAGTCAAGTTAAGAATAAATTGGCCTAATAGCAGTGAAGTTTGGGTTTTATCTACACTAACTAAATCCTGCGATCAGTACATTTTATTAACAAATACAAGTTGGTATTAAAAATAAATAATTTTTCTTAAATATATATACGTATCATTTAAAAACTTAATTCACCATTTATGTGGCGTCTCTTTTGTCATAAATAATTACATATATATCTTAATATTTGAAGTTACTTGCATACATATATATATATATGCTATTGTGTCACTAGCTCTGCCCCCAAAGTGGCAGATGTCCAAAAAAGCTGTGGTTATGTCCGAGTTGATGGCAGGTGTTCTGATATAAATATACACCAATCTGCCTCCCCATCACTCAGGCTGGCTCACTGAAGCAGGATATGCCAGGAGCTCTGTTTCTGTGCTCAGTGCACAGTCCTTGTGCTCTAAACATAGGGGAAATGCTTCTAATGATGCCCTCGTTATATATATGTTAGGGACAGTTTCCGAAAATCAGGACTGACCCACCAAAATCGGGACAGTTGGGGGGTATGCAGTGCAGTGCCTTTATCGTGAAATGCAGTGCCTTTATCTTGAAATATTTCACACAAGGTCTGAAATGTTAAAGGACCACTATAGTACCAGGAAAACATACTCGTTTTCCTTGCACTATAGTGCCCTGAGGGTGCCCCCACCATCAGGGTCCCTCTCCCGCCCGGCTCTGGAAGGGGGAAAGGGGTTTAAACTTACCTTTTTCCAGTGCTGGGCGGAGAGCTCTCCTCCTCCGTTCCACCCCGTCGGCTGAATGCGCACACGCGGCAAGAGCTGCTTTGGGGGGAAGGCTTAACCCATTAGAGGCTTTGGGGGGAAGGCTTAACCCATTAATTAACATAGCAGTTTCTCTGAAACTGCTATGTTTATTAAAAAATGGGTTAACCCTAGAAGGACATGGCACCCAGACCACTTCATTAAGCTGAAGTGGTCTGGGTGCCTAGAGTGGTCCTTTAATAAAAGAGCATTTGAGACCAATAAACATTTTAAGTGCAGTTACAAATATCTAATTCGAAAATATGGTGTTTAGAAAGAGCTATAACAATCTTTATCAATCTCTGGCATGGTAAGGTAACATACTGATAGCAGTGAAATGGGAGAGCCCAATCACTGCTCCCGCCTCACTGCCTGTCTGAATGGTATAACCCATTGGAATTTCCTTTTCACTGTATGGAAGAGTGAGTGCATTACATTTCCAAAAACTTGCAGATTAGTGACTCATTAGTTCCTGTGATACAAATGAGGGTATGTGAGATTATGGACTAAATTTTGTGGAGCTAAATAAATAAATAAATAAATGAAAAAGGGTTTTGATGATTCTAGTAGTGAAGGAGTTAATACATCTTTTGCTTTAGACCAGCATTGTAATGTTGCAGCTGGCAGGGAGACAGGGAGAGAGGACCTGGGGGAGCTTTAACCTGTACCGATTCTCGCAAGAGTGAACTCTAGCAGCTCCTGAGGCTGCTAGAGTTCACTCTCACCACTAGGACTGCCAGGGTTCATCACTAGACCACCAGGGATTGCAGGAAATGTCCACCCTCCCAGGCAAAGGTAAGCAGGGAGTGGGGATATCAAAATTATTATTTTTTATAAAAATATATTTATTAATCTACCCTCCTCCTCCCCTTCACCCCTACACACACACACACACACGGACACTACCTTGTATACACTCTGCTCCCTATACACTCACACTGCTCCCCCATATACATACACTGTACCCCTCACACACACACACACACACACACACTGTACCCCTCACCCACACACAAACACACACTGTACTTCTCACACACATTTCCCCCCTAGCACACACACTGCCCCACACAGTCACGCCATACCCCTCACGCACACACTGCACCCCTCAAATACACAGACACAAATGCACCCCACACACACACTACATCCTTCACAAACACAACACACCCCTGTACACACACTGCACCACACACACACACAAACATTGCGCCCCTCAGAAGAAGACCGATCGCCGGCAAGAGAATGGCGGCGATCGGTAAGTACAACATTTACTGAGTGCCTCGACCCCTCAAGGCACTCAGTACAGGCAGAGCATGCTCTGCACTACACTGCCGGGCGCCATGTGCAGCAACCCAGAAGTGATTGCTCCAGGGAGGTAGTGAGGGGGTATTCCACGATGCCTTGATATCGAGGCATCGTGTAATACCCTTAGAGCGATCGCTTCCAGCGCTCATTTTGGCCGCGGATGTACAGGGTACGTCAACGGTCGTTAACGACCGTTTTTTGGCTGACGTACCCTGTACATCCACGGTCACTAAGGGGTTCAGATCTATCCCATTTAAGCTTAGAAAGAAAAATCTACAAAAATAAGAAAGGGAAATATAGGAATGGATCTTAATTTCCCTAATATTCTGCATTCTTTAATGTAAAATTAATTTGACTGGTTCTAGATTGCCGGGTCACAGTCAAAACTAGATAGATTCCTGAGTGTGCATGTTCTAACATGACTTCTGACTCCTTCGATCACCAAATCCCTTTATCCTTTACCCTTCTCTTTCCATGTGGGTAAGTGGGTAAGGGAAATGGCCACAGCTTTATTTAAACCAGCGCAGCCAAATAGTGTCAGCTGTTGGTTTTACCCAGCAGACAGCTCGGTGGGCCCTACAATGATTTTACCTTGGGAGACAAACATGCTAACTGCAATACTTACTGCTTAAATCGCTTTCAGAGTTTCTCCTTAGATTTATGCTTTGGAACCCCCTTCCCTGCCCCATTAAACTCTCTCATACTGTTCATTCCTACAAAAATCACCAAAAACACACGTCTTCAAGAAGGCATATAATTTAAACTGTTAAAGGGACACTATAGTTGGCTCAATGAAGTGGTCTGGGTGCCAGGTCCCCCAAGTTTTAACCCTTCAGATGTAAACATAGCAGTTTCAGAGAAACTGCTATGTTTACATTGTAGGGTTAATCCAGCCTCTAGAGGCGCTTCTGCGACGCTGGATGCGAAAAATCATCGCATTCAGCGTGCAGAACGTCGATTGGAAAGCATTGAGAAATACGCATTCGCATACGCATTCCGCTCCACTCGGGAGCTGACGTTGGCAGGGGAGGAGAAGTCGCCAGCGCCAGGGGAGCCCGGCGTTGGATTAAGATAAGCTGCTTAAGGGGTTTTAACCCCTTCAGCCCAGCGGGAGAGGAACCTAAGGGTTATATAGTGTCAGAAAAATGAGTTTGTTTTCCTGACACTATAGTGATCCTTTAACAGTTTTCCCTTCCCATAACTCACTAACCCACCTTCTTTCCTGTGTGTCATCTAAAAAAACCAAGCTTTCTTTGTAAACTCATCTAGCAACCTCCTTTCCCATACATGAAATACATCTTACCCTTATCTCTTGTCATTTTACCCCACTCCCCTTAGAATGTAGGGGGTTTTCATTTGTAATGCTGTAGGGTCAGCATCTATTCTCCAAAGCCACTTCAGCTAGGTCATGTGATTGTGTTGCCTAGAGTCTAAACCAGGGCTGCCTAATAGGTAGATCCCCAGATGTTGTGGAACTACAACTCCCATGATGCTTTGAATGCCTTTAGAATGATAACGCCTCATGGAAGCTGTAGTTTTAACCCCTTAAGGACCAAACTTCTGGAATAAAAGGGAATCATGACATGTCACACATGTCATGTGTCCTTAAGGGGTTAAAACATCTGGGGATCTACCTATTGGGCAGCCCTGGTCTAGACTGTACGATCAGAGAAAGAGAGACAAACTACCTTCAGAAATAAAAAATACAAAGAGATCTATACTGCCTCATCCAGATCAAAAGCCAGGTAGAAATTAGTAGTTATTTTGCTTGCAGTGCCGATCTATACGAGATAAGTGCTGACATTTCACATATGCACCTTGCTTGTAAACGAGTAGTGGTCAGTCTGCTGACTCGTGTATTATTGCACTGGCATATTGAAAATGTAAATCTATTTATAAAATAGAGTCTTTTGTCGATCTATATGGTGATGCTAATTAAACATTAAATTATATTTAGGAAATCAGTTTGTGGATACTTATATTCACTATGGTTTAGCTATCTGAACAACAGTGTATTAAAAACAATTTACCGTACTTGTATAATATATATATATATATATATATCTTACTATAGCTCTCTCAAGGCTGTATCACTGTAAACCAGAGCGGACAACTCACATATCATGTGTCTCTGTGGCGCAATCGGTTAGCGCGTTCGGCTGTTAACCGAAAGGTTGGTGGTTCAAGCCCACCCAGGGACGCTTTGTTTTATAAATTAAATTTTTTTGAAAGTTATTATTATTTCATTATTTATATAGCGCCATCAGATTCCGTAGTGCTGTACAATGGGTGAACTAACAGACATATAATTGTAACCAGACAACTGGACGTACAGGAACAGAGTGGTGGAGGGCCCTGCTCCATGAGCTTACATTCTAGACATAAATGTCCATTAATAAATGTTAATTATGCAAGATCTCCAATAATGATAAGGAAACTTTGGCAAAAAAATTTTACATTTTTTTTTTGTCTATTCCAAAGTTTCCGAAATGTTTAATTTTAAGAACTTGTTTCTGCAATATTTTATATGAAGAGATTTTGTTTTATTTTGATTCATAGTGTTTTTATATATTCTCTAATATTTGAATATGTACGACAGGATGCGCTAGGTTGGAGGTAAAATAAAGTATTCAGAGTATTTAATAATGTTAATAAAAACAAAAGAACTGCGCCCAACGTGGGGCTCGAACCCACGACCCTGAGATTAAGAGTCTCATGCTCTACCGACTGAGCTAGCCGGGCTTGAGTTTAAAGCTTGTATACTTTCTAAAAAGGGGCGCATCCCATGTAGTGATTTCTTTTTTTGAATACTGTAGTTATAATCATCTGTAACTAACATTTTATTTTTTTTCGTGTGATGCTCCTTTTATTAAAATGCATATTAATTATTTAGCAAATAGTTAATTTTACACGAGGCAAAGCCAGAGTAAACATTGTATGCCTTCTGTGCTGGCTACAAGGTACAAAGGACAAAGCTTGTAACACGAAATAGTTGCCAAGAGCTTGTAACAATGAGTGACAGGGAGCTAACTATCAAGTCCCAATACTGCTGTAAGAAAGTCAGTGCTCCATCAGCTGATCATCTGCAATAAGCAAAGCCTGATTTCAGAACTATCAAACCCCAATACTGCTGTAAGAAAGTCAGTGCTCCATCAGCTGATCATCTGCAATAAGCAAAGTCTGATTTCAGAACTATCAAGCCCCAATACTGCTGTAAGAAAGTCCATCAGCTGATTATCTGCAATAAGCAAGGTAGCCTTCTGGAAGACCACAGTAAGACTCTATCCTGCACAGCATCATTTATATTTAATTTAACCACCCTGTGCATTTATTTTATTTTATATATCCTGTGTGCATTCTATATTTTCTTGCCTTTATATCTTGTCTGTCATGCTAAAGTGTAGTTTTGCTAGCCCTGTATGTAATTGTTTTATTCACCTATATGCATTCCTCTATTTCCCCTCTGATTTCTGACTGACCTCTGACCCCTCCCTTCTTTTATTGATATGTTTGTTTTTATTTGAATAACCATCCCTTCCTCTATGTGCCTAGATACATATCGCCCTCCCTCAGCTTTATTGCAAGCCTATCTGACCCTCACATATCTTTATTTAACAGCCTGATTTCTAAACTATCAAGCCCCGATACTACTGTAAGTAAGTCTGATACCTGGATGTTTCTCTCTTGGAAGGCGGTTGCTTGGACTCTCACAAAGTTGAATGTTCTTTTCCCCTTTACCAGGTATTACTGTTCCATAAACAGTAAAAGTTTTAAAATATGTAATTTAATGTGAGCGGCCTGAACACCGCCCACAAGAGACGATTATTATTCAAAGAAGCAAAATCCAACAAATCAGATGTCATCTGTGTACAGGAAACACATTTTAAAGATGATAAAGACCATAAGATTATGTCAAAGCTTTTCCCAGTCCAATACCATTGCACTTATAAATCCAAGTCTAGAGGTACATCGATTTTCTTTCACAGGAATGTAGCATGTTTGACAAACAAAGTAATAATGGATGATGACGGGAGGTATTTAATATGGATAGGATCACTCAATGATATTGCATATACTATTGTGAACATGTATTTTCTGACACCGGTCAGTTGTAGTTTTTTAGGAAATTGATGGACTTAGTGAATGAGAATGTGAGAGGCAGCTTGGTAATGTGTGGCAACACTAATTTTGTTATGGATGGAGAATTGGATAACGCTAGGGAAGAACGTGATCAACAGCATAGAGGGGACGGTGACAGATTAGCGTACAAATGCTCCAGATACATGATTGAATGTGGCTTATACGACTCCTGGAGACTGATGCATGAGAATGAAAGAGATTTTACGTATTATTCTGTCTCTAAAAATGTGTATTCCAGGCTGGACCGGTTTATGGTCCAGGGTGCTTTAATCCCGCACATCTTGAAATCTGATATCTTAGACATCAACTGGTCCGACCATGCTCCAATCATAATGCATATTGACGAAATTGTTTCATCAGCCCCAAACAGAACCTGGAAATTAGGAGGTTATTTGTTAAATGATGTTGTGAACAGGTCATTGACGGAGAAAGCTTTGAGTGATTATTTTTCGGAAAATGCCTCACCCGAAGTTCCTGGTGAGGTGACTTGGAATGCGCATAAGGCTGTGTTAAGAGGTAATTGTATTTCTAGAGCGTCTCATCTGAAGAGAATTAATAGTAATAATTTAAGAACATTGAAAAAAGAATTGTACAATTTGAACAAGGCTAATAAATTTGGTCCATTGTCCTCCCTATCAGCAATGATAGGAGAAATTAAGGCTAAAATTAACAAAATTAATTTAGATCGTACATCTCTCATTGTGAGACGTCTCAGGAAAACATTTTACTTAAAAGGCAACAGGGCCTCAACTCTTTTGGCATCCAAACTCCGGCATGTGAATGCCCAATCAAAAATAGCATATTTACTTGATGATGAGGGGCGAAAAGTGTTTCACCAAACTAAAATTAGTGATATGTTTGCAGAGTATAATAGTAAACTTTATTATTTAGAATGTAATTCAGACCTTCCCCAGTCTTCTGCAACAATAATTGATAAATTCTTAGACAGAGTGACATTGCCTCGGCTGTCTCCAGGACATTTAGAAAGCTTAGAATGTGAAATATCAGCAGAAGAGATAGCTGAGGCAATCAAATTTATGCCATCTGGAAAAGCCCCTGGTCCCGATGGATTCACTATTTTATATTATAAAACTTTTCCAGAAATTTTAATTCCCATATGACTAAAATGTTCAATTCCTATAAGTCCGGGGGAAAGATGCCAGAGGAGTCCTTGTGCGCACGAATAGTCACCTTGCCAAAACCAGGAAAAACTCCTGATAGATGCCCTAACTTTAGGCTCATTTCTCTGATTAATAATGATTCAAAGATTTTTTCTAAAGTTCTCACAAATAGATTAACCAAATTGATCGCATTGTTAGTTAATAAGGATCAAGTGGGTTTTGTACAGGATAGACAGGCGCCAGACGGAACTAGAAGATTCATAAACTTGATTCAGCACATCAATATGACCAAAACGCCTTCTTTGCTTCTATCTCTAGACGCAGAGAAGGCGTTTGACAGGATACATTGGGGATATTTATTGAGAACGTTAGACAGGTTTAACATACCATCATCCTTTATCACAGAAATTAAGGCGCTATATTGCATTCCCTCCGCCCATATCTCAGCTTCCGGCTTCACATCCAAAACTTTCTCTCTAACCAATGGGACGAGACAGGGGTGCCCTTTATCTCCAATTTTATTTGTTTTAGCGATGGAACCCCTGGCCGAACTAATTAGAATGACCCCACAAATTGTAGGAATTGCTATTAAAGAATCCGTTCACAAAATTGGCCTGTTTGCAGACGATATAATCCTAGCTGTCAAAAACCCAAAAGAATCTTTGAGACACCTCAAGGACATTTTAACTCAATTTGGCAAGATATCGTACTACAAATTAAACGAGCCTAAGACTCATGCCCTTCCGTTTCATTTAAAAAATTTGGAAACCACTGCCCCTAAGAAATCATATTTATTTGATTGGAGAACTGACTATATGGAATATCTTGGCATTAATTAATGCAAAAATTTGGTCAATATGCACAATCACAACTTGAGGAAAGCATGTTCGGACTTACAAAAAGAGATGGAGAGATGGGGCGGGATGGAGCTCTCATGGCTGGGGAGGGTCGCCTCTATTAAAATGACGATACTTCCAAAAATTTTATATTTTTTTAGGACCATCTCTCTGTCCATCCCATTATAATTTTTTAATAAAGTTCACTCGACAATGTTGAAGTTAATCTGGGGGAACAAGCCTGCCCGATTGAGGCTCACTTCCCTGCAGCACCATAAATCGAATGACGGTATCATTGTCCCCGATATCCACAAATATTATTTTGCCTGTAAGGCTGCAGTGGCTGTGAGCTTTAATAACCAGGTTGATAAACCCAGATGGATGGAAATAGAAGAATCGAAAATTTTACCGGTTAGATTTTCAGAATTACCTTGGTTAAATCCTAAGAAAATACCTGGAATTACAAAATTATTTTTATCTACCAAGACTACGCTTAAGGCCTGGGATTATTTTTAAAAATGACCATTCTCCCAGTTTATATAGAGCAATGCCTATTGAGTTATTGATTAACAAATGTATGTGAACTGGAATGTATGCTAATCATTGACAAATTGAAAGAACTATACCAGGTACCTGAAACAGATAAAAACTATAAATCACTTGAGATATCTCCATTAGAGAATTTTTTTTTTATAGCCCCACTAGTAAAGGTATGATATCCTTATGTTAGTCGTTTTATAATGCAAGCCCTTAGTTAAATTAAAACAAATATTGTCATGGGAGACGGAGTTGGGTGCCCAGTACGATTTAGAAGAATGGTTTGGCTTTTTTAAAGCTTTAAAAGGTATTTCATATTGCACCGACCATTTTGAAAATCATTATAACATTTTATATCGCTGGTACCTGGCTCCATCTAGATTACACAACATGAACAATATGTATTCTGACCGGTGTTGGAGAGACTGTGGGGGTGTGGGCAAAATGGCCCATATATTGTGGTTCTGCCCTAAATTAACTAAATATTGGAAAATGATTCATGATCTAATTATTGTAATTGTATTATTATAAGTGGACAGAACCATTAGTATTTTAGCTTCGGAACTAGCCTTATTTAAAAAAACTCCCGGAGTCCGTTAATAGATCAGATAAAATAATCATAGGCCGCATTCTGATCGCTGCTACATCCGGTTTACCTAGACATTGGAAGTCCCAAAATGTGCCATCTCTCAGAGAAGTTTTTAATTTGATTCTAGAAAACAAGGCACACGAATTATCGCATAGAGCTAATATGCATGGTTTTCCAATATTAAAATATAATTGGGATAAATGGGAAGAAAAAATCAAAACAGTTTATGGTCTTTGATATATTTATTGTTAAAGTGCATTGATGTACAACATTTTTGCCATATACATTGTTATGCCTATTTCAATGATGGATGGATACCCCTTCCCATTTCCAAGTTCCCCTTCCTTTCTTACCCCTAATACAATGTTTGTACTATTATTATTATTAATTGTTATACAAAATTTTAAAACTTTAATAAAAATTATTTGAAAAGAAAGTCTGATACCCACTCCACCCCACGCTTATTATTTTAGATTGTCTGTCACACCATTTTAGATAAGTAAAAATAACAGGTGTACACACTGTCTCTTATTAGTGCACTCCTGCAATTTCTTAACCCATAAAACTTAATATTTACCCTACCTTCACCTGCTCTTGATATTCCAATTATTTCCAAATTACTTTTTCTCAGTTTAGCAATGATCTGTCTTCTCCTCCTATTTATTTCCTCCTTCTCCCTCAGTATAAAAATCTCTCCTTACACCCACTTCATTCATTCCCCCATCCACATTTACATATGCCCAGGGGCGTACCTAGGGCATGTGGCACCCGGGGCGGGTCCTGGGTTTTGCTTCTCCAAAAAAAAAAAAAACCTACTAAATGTTTAAAATGTGTTATATTTTTAACATTTTTTAAAAAATGTATTGAACTAATTTGTAAACTTTTTAAAACCCCTGCCCCCCTCTACAAAATCCCTGCACCCCCTCACACACAGTTACAGACAGTCACACACAGTTACAAGCAGACAGTCACACGCACACAGTCACATGCAGACAGTCACACATATAGTCACAGGCAGTCATACACACAGTTACAGGTAGAGGGTTACACACACACAGTCAGTTACAAGCAGTTACACACAGTCACACACACTGTTACAGGCAGACAGTCACATAAACAGACACACACGGTCACAGGCAGACAGTCATACATATAGTTACAGCAACAAACACACAGTTACAGGCAGTTACACACACAGTCAGTTACAGGCAGTCACGCACAAAGTTACATGTATGTATATATGTCAATATGTATGTCTGTATGTCATTATGTATGTATGTATATATGTGTGTATGCCAGTATCAATGTATGTCATTATGTATGTCTGTATGTCTGTCAGTATGTATGCATATATGTCTGTCAGTATGTTTGTATATATCTATGTCTGTATGTATGTATAAATGAATGTATGTATATATGTATGTATGTCAGTATCAATGTATGTCTGCATGTCATTATGAACGTATGTCTTTGTGTATGTGTGTATGGATGTCTGTATGCATGTATGGCAGTATGTATGTAATTATGTCAGTCTGAAAGTATGAATGTATTTCTGCGACCCGGTATGTACCCACAGTGCCAGCCTCTTCTCCTGGGGGGCCCAGGAGCCGGCCACCTCAGGGCCCCCCCGGGGCTGGCCCTGCTGACACACACTAACACACACTAACACACACTTTTTTTTTTAAATTTAATCCCCCCCCCAGCCTCCTTACCTTTTGGAGAGCTGAGGGGATTCCCTGGGGTCCAGTGGTGCTGACCCCGGCGGGCGGGCGGGCTGGCTGTCTGGGTGGCCGGCGCGCGAGGGAGCACTCTCCCCTGAGCGCTTCCTCTTCAGCTCCCTCGCGCGCCGCATAGGGATGCCGGCGCCGGAAGATGATGTCATCTTCCGGCTCCGGTATCAGTCCAGTGAGCGAGGGAGCTGAAGAGGAAGCACTCAGGGGAGAGTGCTCCCTCGCGCGCCGGTCAGCCAGCCCGTCCGTCGGGGTCAGCAGGGCCAGCCACGGGGGGCCTTGAGGTGGCCGGCTTCTGGGCCCCCCAGGAGAAGAGGCTGGCCGCGACCCTTGCGACCCTGGTATGTACGCCACTGCTTGCGACCCATTTTTTGCTCTCCATTAGTTTAAAGGGTAATCCAGACGTGGACCCCTTGCTCACGGTGCCTAGAGAGATATCAGCTATGCCTCACTGATGATGCCTAACAAGGCTGAAACGATTGTCTGAGGTTGCTGTGTGTCTCGTGCAGAGAGAACTTGCTGGTATTTCGGATCTGGACTGCCCATATGGGTGGGACCAGTCTGATATGTTTCAGATATGTTATCTCTGTAATGGCACAAGATAAGCTAAAACCAGCTTGAGTTCTGAGCGGGGACCCACCGAAGGGCAGGCTATTTTAGCTGCTGTCCGTTCTCAGAATACTCTTGTGACCCATTTTTTGCTCTCCATTAGTTTTAAATGCCACACAGCTTAAATGCAACACAGCTTAAATGCTTCCTAGTAATAATGTACCACATCTTAAAAATAATGTACAGCTGTAAAATGCACTAGTTTAAAGATATCAAAGCTTAAATGCATCACAGCATAAAAGCACAACTGCATAATGTACTACAGTAAAACAGGCAAATAAAGTAATGAATATAAAAAAACATACAGGTCCGTAAGTAAAGGGAGCAAATTGCTCACGTCCTAAGGGCTGTAGGACAGGAAAAAGACTGAGGACCTTAGGGATGGAGCCTCCTTTTAAAACCTTGGTGGTTTTCCTGTCCTATCGGCTATAAGGGGAGGAACTAACCCATGTGTGTATGCTGCCAGGATTAGCCAGGAAAAATATAATACATACGTTTATAAGACAAAACTAGCAGAGGATGGTTTCGATCCATCGACCTCTGGGTTATGGGCCCAGCACGCTTCCGCTGCGCCACTCTGCTGATTGTGAAATGTAAGCGTATTTAACTCTTTCTACCTTCAAGCTTGCATCCATGTGCCTGCTTTATTGTCATTGAATTTCTTTTACTTAAAGAGTCACTCAAAAAAAACACTTAGGCAGGCTGTGTAAAAAAAAAAAAGGGAGGCTGTATGAGGCTGGAAAGTCTTGAAAGATTAACAAGTTGTCCCTTCTTATCAGCCCTGAGACCTTTCTCTTGCAAATTCAGCCAGTCTCTTTTATGTCTCTTTTTATGCTTCCTAGTAATAATGTACCACATCTTAAAAATAAGGTACAGCTGTAAAATGCACTAATTTAAAGATATCAAAGCTTAAATGCATCACAGCATAAAAGCACAACTGCATAATGTACTACAGTAAAACAGGCAAATAAAGTAATGAAGATAAAAAAACATACAGGTCCGTAAGTAAAGGGAGCAAATTGCTCACGTCCTAAGGGCTGTAGGACAGGAAAAAGACTGAGGACCTTAGGGATGGAGCCTCCTTTTAAAACCTTGGTGGTTTTCCTGTCCTATCGGCTATAAGGGGAGGAGCTAACCCATGTGTGTATGCTGCCAGGATTAGCCAGGAAAAATATAATACATACGTTTATAAGGCATACTTGTTTAGGAGGATGATTAACACTCATGCATACATAATTGGTATAGCACAATATGGTTGAAAGCAACAGCAAATGCTAGAATAACAGAGTAACATGCATTAATGTGAGGCTAGTGATGGTCGAATCGAATGACAGTACCATGTGTTAGAGGCCCTGTAGGGCTTGTTAAAGGACCACTCTAAGCACCCAGACCACTTCAGCTTAATGAAGTGGTCTGGGTGCCTGGTCCTTCTAGGGTTAACCCATTTTTTAATAAACATAGCAGTTTCAGAGAAACTGCTATGTTTATTAATGGGTTAAGCCTTCCTCCAATTCCTCTAGTGGCTGTCTCATTGACAGCCACTAGAGGCGCTTGCGTGCTTCTCACTGTGATTTTCACAGTGAGAGCACGTCAGCGTCCATAGGAAAGCATTGTAAATGCTTTCCTATGCGACCGGCTGAATGCGCGCGCAGCGCTTGCCGCGCGTGCGCATTCAGCCGGCGGGGAGGATCGGAGGAGGAGAGCTCTCCGCCCAGCGCTGGAAAAAGGTAAGTTTAACCACCTTTCCCCCTTCCAGAGCCGGGCGGGAGGGGGACCCTGAGGGTGGGGGCACCCTCAGGGCACTATAGTGCCAGGAAAACGAGTATGTTTTCCTGGCACTATAGTGGTCCTTTAAGAAACACTTGTAAATATAATCCCAATTTAAAAAAAAAAAATGCATATTTTCATTTGGGGTATATCTACTAAGCAGTTTGTTTTTTTAATTAATTTATTTATTTTTTTGGTCAAAGTTATAAATGCTAACTTTGGTGTTCACACACGTATACACACACTGCCTACACAGAGACATAAATGAATATATGCACATTTTAGCCCCTTCCTGTTTACTTACGTATTTTGCGTATTTCTGTATCCAAAAGAGTACTACATAGCTACGCAGTTCTCAACCAAAGTACAATTTCTAGCAATCGCATCCTTGATGTAAGCCACAATTTTGTGAATGAAGACACCTGTATCACCAATGCACTGCTCAGACAACTCAGACTTCATATTTTACTTTATATAGATAGTTTATAGATACATATTTCGAGTAAAAAACGAGTGAATTAATGTTGTAAAAATAAAACTTATTATTTATAGAAAAAAAAAAGAAAAAAAGAAACTAGCAGAGGATGGTTTCGATCCATCGACCTCTGGGTTATGGGCCCAGCACGCTTCCGCTGCGCCACTCTGCTAATTGTGAAATGTAAGCGTATTTAACTCTTTCTACCTTCAAGCTTGCATCCATGTGCCTGCTTTATTGTCATTGAATTTCTTTTACTTAAAGAGTCACTCAAAAAAAACACTTAGGCAAGCTGTGTAAAAAAAAAAGAGGGAGGCTGTATGAGGCTGGAAAGTCTTGAAAGATTAACAAGTTGTCCCTTCTTATCAGCCCTGAGACCTTTCTCTTGCAAATTCAGCCAGTCTCTTTTATGTCCCTTTCAACCAATATAAGGTAGGTCTGCAAGTTTGTGGATATAACCAGCAGTTTGTCTCTTTTATCATCACCTGCAAATATAACATCTCCATTCTACAACTACTGTTATTAAATCGTGCCTACTCATTAACCCTTTCTGAACCACAGAAATCCCCAATTACTATTGGCCTGGGACTGAAAGGGTTAATAAATCAATGCTTTTTACATGATATTTCTTTTTTTGGAACTGCTTGCTTTTATCCTGGAAGAGGGACTATAAGGGCATATAAGCTTGCATGCTTTATTGACCTTACTGAACTAGAGGCAGCCATGCTCAGCCTGTATCCCACCTTCTCCAAGCAGCCTGAGGACACCTTCAGAGACATTAGCCTTTGACTCTCTTACAAAACACAGGAATAGAACATTAAGCGATAGATGTTATCATATTCTGTTTGTGACAATCTAATCTACTCTTATTTAGAAAGTAGTTGACTATCAGCTGACTCTGGACTAAGAGCTGTCATGAAAACTCAGTACTTTCAAGTCTCTGTGGCGCAATCGGTTAGCGCGTTCGGCTGTTAACCGAAAGGTTGGTGGTTCAAGCCCACCCAGGGACGTTTTCTCTTTTAATTTATTTTTTCTGTATTTTAGTTACCTTGGCTGTTGCAGTTACAGAAAATGAAAATGAATTTGCTGAGTGCTTGAACAGCTTCTTGTTTAGCATTCAGGCATTGCTTTAGTGCTGAGTGTTCCTAGTGCTGTAATATTGTATTGTTTGACCAATATTGATTTTGGTAATGTTAACTAATAATTAACAGAAACGTGAGAGATATTTTAGTGTCTATCAACCCCTTACTGACAGGCAGCTGCAGTATTTCGTCTTACCCTTGTTTGAAACAGTAGTCTATATTATAGTCAGTGTATAAAATATAATTTGCTTCATGTGAAATGGAACTAAGGAAACATCAATTTATTGAAATGACACGTTAAAATCTAAAGATGTAACAAAAAGTTCTTAATTCAGAAATATGGGTTTAAAAAAATACATTCCCTGACCGGGAATCGAACCCGGGCCGCGGCGGTGAGAGCGCCGAATCCTAACCACTAGACCACCAGGGAAGCTGTAGATAATAGTCACACATCTGCTTAACATGCGAACTGTACAGTGATCCTTCAGATTTATATCTAAATGATAAGATTGAAGGAAAGAAAGCTAACTTGTTACTATATTTAAGTTTGAGGATTTTTCCAAATCAGCTATTTTAACCTCAGTTTTGACATTCATTAACGTTTAGCAAAAATCAAGTGTGAATATCTACTGTGTGTCAGCTTGTCAGTGTGCCTGTTTGTATGCTTACCTCTGTATATGTGTACCCATGTGTATGTGTTTGTGTATCTGTGTGATTCTAAGTGTGTGTGAATATGTGTGGCAATCTATACACCCCAGCATTCCAACAGCAACACTGCACACAAATGCACCCCTGCATTGCAATGCTAACACTACTTAAAAATACACCCCTGCATTCCAATGCCAAAACTGCACACATATACATCCCTGCATTCCAAAGGTGGCGCCTTAGTGATAAGGCCGGACTCAGGAGGGCGGAAAACTCAGGGATCATTAAAATTACATTAGTACATTAAACATTGACTAGCTTAATCTTTTTATTAGTAAAGGTAAAATAAAAAGCTTAAAAAAAAATAAAGTGTTTCTGCCCGGTTTCGAACCGGGGACCTTTCGCGTGTGAGGCGAACGTGATAACCACTACACTACAGAAACCACATATGAAGTTGCTTCCTGGGTTAGACTGATATCCGTACGATATACACAGTTATACATATAGACTGTAAGTACCAGATATTGTATAGAAGCCGCACATTTCAATAAGAGTTGCAATTTGAATAGGTATTTGAATCTCTACTAAAGAGACATGTACACTTCTGTCCAAACTGATTTCTTAGGTTTATTTAATCACCAGATGTGAATCACATGTTTAATGATGACACTTTTTAAAAAGATTCAGGGAATGCTAATTTGCACAATAGATTATATGTCAGTGACATTACGTGATGTTACAGGACATAAGAGAAAAAAAAAACATTTGAAAGGGGAAAAGTTCCTTAAATCACAAAAAAAAAAATATTTACAATGTATCTAATATGTTTGACTATGTGTAGCATTTTGAATGTGTATTAGTAGGAATACTTTGTATGAGTCACAGTGTGTAGTATTGTGTGGTGTATAATGTGCATTTTTTTTCACGCAGGAAATAAAATCACCACATCTGTCATTTTTTTCCCCCATAAACTGTCAAAGTTCCTGGTCATTTCCAGTTTACTAGTGAATAGTCCTGCAAGTTTGATCAACCCCTTAGTGACAAGACCGTTTTTCAATTTTCTTATCATAATGGACCAAGGCTCTTTTTACATTTCTGTGGTGTTTGTGTTTAGCTGTAATTTTCCTTTTACTCATTTACTGTACCCACACATATTATCTACCGTGTTTCTCGCCATTAAATGATCTTTCTCAAGATACCATTATTTTTAATTTTTTTTACAAAAAAAACACACTTTTTTTAACTTTGACCCTCAAAATCTATTATTCATCTACAACCGCCAAAAAACACCCATGCTAAATAGTTTCTAAATTTTAGAAATACCCAATGTTAACATGTTCTTAGCTTTTTTTTGGAAAGTTATAGGGCAATAAGTACAAGTAGCACTTTGCTATTTGCAAACCATTTTTTTCAGAATTAACGCAAGTTACATTGTAACACTGATATCTGTCTGGAATCCCTAAATAACCCTTCCTAATGGCTTCTGATGCTTTTGTGTGGAACTCCCTTCCCTTCTCCTTTAGACGTTCACCATGTCTCCACTCCTTCAAAAACATCATTAAAAATCATTGGAAAACTAACTGTTAGTAACCCCGCCCCACACACCCTGATTCCTCTCCTGCAACTGTCATTAAAAAAAAATTAAAAAAATTCAGTCTTCAGTGAATAATTTTCTAGCATCCTACTTTTTACCCCTACATTTTGTGTCACTTTACCCCACTCCCTCTAGCATGTAAACTCATTGAGCAGTGCCCTCAACCCCATGTTCCTGTGCATCCAACTGGTTACAATTACGTGTTTGTTAGTCCACCCATTGTACAGCGCTGTGGAATTTGTTGGCGCTGTATAAATAATAATAATCATCATAGTGCTGTACAATCATAATAATAATAATCTAATAAGGATATCAGACTTAGACTGTGTGCATACATTAGATAAGAAAGTCATACCGGCATAAGGAGGTGTGGTTAAGGAGGCAAGCATATGATGCAGCATTCTGCAAAACATTTATTTTGTGCAAGAACTATACAAATTTGAACATTGCAAAAAATACAGCATATTAATGAGCCCACAAATATTTCAAATGCATTACAATTGTATTGGTGCCCTTACTGTCCCTTTAGTTAATCGTTTAATAACACAATTCACAAGTTTAGACCCACACTTGTCTAGTCTGTCTATACTGTTAACATTACAAACTAATTATATGCTGCAGAACATGTTTGATTTTATTATATTAATTACACAATGCAATGTAGTAATACAGGTAGAGAAACAAAAAAAAATTGTTGGAACACTGAAATAGTGTTAATTTACCAAAATATTGCAGGATTCATGCTCCTGGTTAACACTATTATTGTGTTTTGCATTTCTTTATTGATTTGTACATTCCAGAAAACAAGAGAACATCTGGAGCATGTACCCACATTAAGATATTTGCAGTTTTTCTTTAACATCCTTTTGACACTGGAAGGTGGCAGGGCTGGTAGGTGGGTGTGCCAATGACACAATTAATGTCACTATCGACAAATCCATCCAAAAATGGGGTGTTACATCGCTACACACCGCACCGGGATAGGAGGCTGCTCAGCAGGAAGGCCAAGCAGGGCAGCCCATGCACTCAGCAGTGCTGAAACTCTTGCGTATGCAATAGTTAATTATTTAGTACATTGCAGATTTACTGTTATTGTCTCATTTATTGCTAAATTTCCCTCTGTTAGGCTGCATATCAACACAGGATCTGGAACTCTTACGCTGCCGTGGACTTATGCACTAACACATTCTGCTTTCCTTGTCTCTGCGTAAATTCTGCTGCAGGGAACACTCAATGAGCACACCAGTCATTATGGAGGTCAGAAAGTATTCGAAAGTTTTAATGCATGTACATCGTATAAATAAAACACAGTTTTTCTTAGAGGTGTATACAACAAAAGGCAAAATCAACCAATCATAGAAGTTTCAGTGCAAAAAGTATAATCATTCATATTACATTACGTATTGCTGTTAGTTAGTCTACTGCGCATGTCTAGCATGTCTTATTTAAACTATGCAAGGTTAGATTGACATGGGGAAAAAAAGGGAGTCGTTGTGAAACTGCAACAAATTGTAGAAGTAAAAATTCTTACTTTTAACCTCTGCAGATGTGGAAGGACTTAACTAAGGCAAAGGCTTTTTAACCCTTTATTTACCTTTATCTATGACAAGTCCCCCTTTTTCTGGCGCCGCAGGTGAGAATGTTAGACAAGGTATATCCAGTTATACCCATGGGGCTTTAATTAGATCTTCACCTCTATTCCCTTGCCATCTCACACCAACAGAGCCATCAAGGAAGGCCTGTCCAGATATCTGTGGGTTACAGGATAATATATGTTATTAAATCAACGTCTCATTATGCAATACATGCATAGGTTAATATATGCAGTGTATATATATATATATATATATAGCTCTGTATGTCTAGGGGAATATTCACTAAGCATTGCATAGGTAAAACAATTCCTTTTCAATCACCCTCTTTTATAATGTAAAACGCTGCGGAATAAGTTGGTGCTATATAAATAATAATAATAATAGGTAATAAACTGTAAAGATTTGTAAAGATATCAATTTAAAAATGAAAGCTTTGGTCTTTTTTTTTTTTTTGCGTATCAGCTCATATTTGTTTTATTTTCTCACAGATAGCATAATTTTGAGTATTGATGCAATGTACACTAGTCCATTCTCCATTGGTCGATAAGCGGACACAGTTTTCATTTTTTTTCTCGGTCTCTTCAGGCTGTCCCTTCTTCCAGAATCTGGGAGGGGTATAACGAATATTTAAATCACAGTGTAGGAAAGAAAACGCATATACCTGTAGCACATTCTATAATTTCCCTAAGGCAAAATTCCAAATCCAAATTTTTTTAGCTAAATCTCACACTGGTTTTCAACCCTAATATAAACTATTCTATCAAACATACTTTGAATTACAACCTTTTTGGAAATGTATTTAATTAATTTGTCTGGTGAAGCACTTTTCTAAAACAATTACGTGTGCTGCATTTGGAAGCAGAAAAAATTCTAATAATGTTGACAGATATATATTATTGCTTTTATGAATTGCCATGTTGTGTTAAGGTAGAGAGGATGAAAGTTTTGTAATTGTTAATATTCACCTGTGTTTCTCTTAAGCCACTTTTTGAAAATGTTAACCTCTTTTTGTTACATTCTTTATTTTGATAGTATATAGCATGACAAACAGGAATACAAACGGAGACCTTTCTAAACAGTATAATCAGCAATGCGCAGGTATAGAAATATCTAAATAGTGCACTTTTTGTAATAAAGGAAAGAAAAGAAAATAATTATGTCAGTAAAAAAGTAACAGGAAACATGTCATACTGTTGAATAAAAAAAAATGACTATGATTATTATGATTAAAATACAGACACTCCTCACTTACCGACCGGGTTCCGTTCCTATGACCCGTTCGTAGAACGAATTGATCGGTAAGTGAGGAGTTAAGGGCTTTCCTGCTCTGGTGCGCATGTCTATGTTTAGGGAAACTTCCCTGAACCTAGACGAACGCACCAGAGCAGGGAATCCCTTTAATCAATGCTCGGGGAAAATTCCTCAAATGTACATCAGAGGGATTCCCTGCTCTCGTGCGTTCATCTATGTTCGGGGAAGTTTCCCCATGACGGCTCGCACTTATGCCTGGTCGTAAGTGCAAACCGTCGTAAAACAGGTAGGTCGCTAAATGAGGACCACCTGTATAGTAAAGTATAAGCACTAAGGCTCTATTCTGGCATAAATCACCCATGTGGGGCACCAGGAATGTAAAGAGGCATAACATATCACATAGTCAAGACACATGAAATAAGCATGTAATATCACACATGAAAGAGGCATGTCATATCACTCATGAAAGAAGCATGTTATATCACACATCAGAGACATGTCATAAAACTGTGGCATAGGTGGCAAGACTCTGTAAGTATAGACATGACACTTAGCTAGTGCCTTATCTTGTAAGTAGCCTTGTAAAACTGTATATTTTTGCATGTGTGCACTGTTCCCTAATCTGTATTTTGTCTCTCACTGCCCTCCCCCCCCCAGCCCCTCTGTGGCCATCTATGTTTCTCTCCTTGTCAACTTGTCTCTGTCCCCCAGACTACTTTTTGTATCTCTGCCAGGGGTGTATTAGCCGCGAGGCAAACAAGGCATTTGCCTTGGGCGGCATTTTTCAGGGGGCGGCAAAAAACGTCGCCCCCCAAATGCCCAGGGCAAATGCCTAGTTAGCCTTGCAACTAACTGACATCCCGAGTGGGCGGCGCTGGCAGGCGGGCGACTGGAGATGGAGCACTTCCTATGAGCTGTCTGCTCAGCTCCCTCGCGCGCCGGCTGCAGAGTGAGGCTGGGAGCCGGAAGATGACGTCATATTCCTGCTCCCAGCCCCACTCTGCGGCACGCGAGGGAGCTGAGCAGACAGCTCATAGGAAGTGCTCCCTCGCCAGCCGCCCGCCTGCCAGCGCCGCCCGCCCTGCAGCCACTGGACCACGACCACCAGACCACCAGGGAGAGAGACCCTCCTCCCCCCCACAGCACTCCCAAAGGTAAGGAGGTTGGGGGGGGGATTTAAATTAAAAAAAAGTTAATGTGTGTGTGTCTGACTGTGTGTGTGTGTGTGTGTTTGTGTCTGACTGTGTTTGTGTCTGTGTATGTGTCTGACTGTGTGTGTGTGTGTGTGTGTCTGACTGTGTGTGTGTGTTTGTGTGACTGTGTGTGACTGTGTGTGTGTGTGTGTCTGACTGTGTTTGTGTATGTGTGTGTGACTGTGTGTGTGTGTTTGTGTCTGTGTGTGTCTGACTGTGTGTGTTTGTGTCTGACTGTGTGTGTGTGTGTGTGTTTGTGTCTGACTGTGTGTGTGTGTGTTTGTGTCTGACTGTGTGTGTGTGTTTGTGTCTGACTGTGTTTGTGAGTGTGTGTTTGAGTGTGTGTGTGTGTGTGTGTCTGACTGTGTATGTGTGTGTGTGTGTGACTGTGTATGTGTGTGTTTGTGTCTGACTGTGTGTGTGTGTTTGTGTCTGACTGTGTATGTGTGTTTGTGTCTGACTGTGTATGTGT
This sequence comes from Pelobates cultripes, assembly GCA_933207985.1. NCBI lineage: Eukaryota > Metazoa > Chordata > Amphibia > Anura > Pelobatidae > Pelobates > Pelobates cultripes. The sequence goes on from OW240914.1 coordinate 53,994,872, forward strand.
GTGTGTTTGTGTCTGACTGTGTGTGTTTGTGTCTGACTGTGTATGTGTGTGTGTTTGTGTCTGTGTATGTGTCTGACTGTGTGTGTGTGTATGTGTCTGACTGTGTGTGTGTGTGTATTTAGAAGGTGGGGCGGGGGAAGGGTTGGGTGGGGGTGGCGCGGGGAGAGGGGGGCGCCTGAGTTTTGTCCTGCCTAGGGCAGCACAAAACCAAGATACACCACTGATCTCTGCCCCTCCCTCCCCCCTTCCACCACCACTGCAGATTAGAGGATCTTTTATATCCTCTAATCAAGAAGCTGTTTGTGGCAAGAAACAGTTCGTTGCTCTCATTGAGCACTTCCTGTCAGACCTTGTAGTGGATACAGAAAATCCTGTACAGCGGTTCACTTGGCCATGCTACATGAAGTGACAAGTGGGAGAGGAGCACTGTGCTGTGTGCTCCCTTCCTGCCGGTCACCTGGGTATTACAGTCTCCTGTGCTTTAACTATATTAATAAAAAATAGATATGTCAACTACTGTCTGTAGTGTCCTATTAAACACATTATTGTGGTATTTATTGCTGCACAACACTACAACCCCTAAAATATTATTGGTGCTATATCCACGAGTAGCTAGGTTACTACCCCCTAGGTCGCCCCTTCCCTTAATGTAGAAGTTCCAGAGTGATTAAGCTCTCCTGCAGGATGTACCGCTTTCTCACCCAAACACTAGGCGAGACTTAGTGAAGGGTGAAAATGAACTGGTTTATTAGGTCAAGGCACACTGGAATAATACACAGACCCCCAGCATGGGGTCTCCATTGTATTCAACATAAACCCGCCTAGGTTTCTCTGTATCTGGTAAATAATTGAGTCAGCTCTTGGTTAAACTTTTTATCTTAAACTTAAACATATTAAAAAAAAAAAAATACACACAAAACAGGGAAGCACCCCTACATGCCATACATTCCTGGAAAGGTCTCTGGAGCGCCGGTTCTGTCCAAAAAGCACCCGAAACGGACATGGCTAGTTCAAGGTAGCTCTCGGTCAAGCGTACCATACCTCAGTGGCCCTCTGGTGGTCAAATGGTGATTATGGGTCGGCTAGAGAGAGGGACGCTGGGCTGGGAGGCACAGGCTGGAGGGTTAGGGAATAGTGATTTTAGTAGTTTGACAGGAGGTGGGAGGTTGGGGAGTCCTGCTGCCTGGCTGAGTAACCAGGTGGCCATCACAAAATGCATTTGAGTTCTTAGATGAAAGGGGTAGAAGTATTTAGGCCTTAAAGAGACAATATATTTTCAAAGAAGGGATACTTTTAAGGTATACACAAAGTGTTTTTGAACAATGTAAACTTACTTAAATGATGCATTGTAGACAATATACATGCCATACATTCCTGGAAAGGTCTCTGGAGCGCCGGTTCTGTCCAAAAAGCACCCGAAACGGACATGGCTAGTTCAAGGTAGCTCTCGGTCAAGCGTACCATACCTCAGTGGCCCTCTGGTGGTCAAATGGTGATTATGGGTCGGCTAGAGAGAGGGACGCTGGGCTGGGAGGCACAGGCTGGAGGGTTAGGGAATAGTGATTTTAGTAGTTTGACAGGAGGTGGGAGGTTGGGGAGTCCTGCTGCCTGGCTGAGTAACCAGGTGGCCATCACAAAATGCATTTGAGTTCTTAGATGAAAGGGGTAGAAGTATTTAGGCCTTAAAGAGACAATATATTTTCAAAGAAGGGATACTTTTAAGGTATACACAAAGTGTTTTTGAACAATGTAAACTTACTTAAATGATGCATTGTAGTCTGTTCCATCCACCCATGTCAATTTACCTTCGTCAATATAACCCAAACCAATCCAATACTGGTTGTTGTTTACTTTGGGAGACAGAAATTTCTAAAAAAAAGAAAAAGAAATATATATATACTTTACCAACACACAACACATCATGAAAAAAAAATACATTTATGAACACAAGATGTTTTACATCTCTTGATCTCTGAGGAGTTTTTTTTTTATTTATTAATTTTTATTTATTTATTTTTTAAATATAACATATCCAGCAAATCTAGATTTCATTTGGACCCAATCACTCTTTCCAGTGGGATGCTGGAAGCTTATCTGATTGATCAAATGTGTATGATTGCATCCAAGCGGGCTTGGAGTAGGAATAAAGATTTATTCTCACCTCGGGGATGAGGCAGATGTTGGAGTAGATTGTAGCACTTCTATTAGTATGATTTTGGTCCACGTGAGGAACCTCGCCATACTTTTATCAAACTTTTTTAACACTACCTCCTGAAAGACCAGTTTGTCTGCTCCAACATTCTAATGGATCACGGTAGTACCAGACAGTCTTTGACCCAGTGGAAGACATGCTGACTTATCAATTTATCCAGGAACAGTCTGCAATAGACCAGAGAATTCTATGCCAAAATAGACATATTTTCTGCAACTTAACTATTTATTCAGCTAGGTTATTTTGACCTACAATTTTAAATTCCTTGAGTAATTTCCAACAGTTCAATGTTCACCGATAGCCATATCACCTAAATTTAAAAGCACTAATACAGAACCTGTGTTGTTGTGTAATATCATCTCCTTACAGCTGTAATGTTGAATGAGCATCAAGGGAGTTGATGTATCACTAAAACTGGATAAGAATGGTTTTAAGTCCAAATTCAATTTCCTTATTCAAAAACTCACAATGGTTGATTCGTTGTCTCAATAAGAGATTAGGCTAACTCGCAACCATTAACACAGACAGATCTCATTTCACCATCAGTTTGGAGTTATTACTCCTCAAAATCAATTACACTGGAGTTGGCAAGTTTGGCTTGCTTGCATCACTGTGAGTCAGATTAGTAAATTGCATTGATCTTTACAAAGAAATAAATCATGCATCCCAGGTGCCCCTATTTGGGAAAGACAACCCATATTTTATGCCCAGATCTCGCTGCCACTCTTTTCTATATTAATGTCCCTCTTTTGTAAGAGTTTTGTATTTTTAGTTTGTCTGACTGTATACCAGAGCTCCCTAGCAACTATACACTCAATAATACGTCTTTAAACTACTATAAATATATGTTTAGATTCAGTCCGTCATGACATTTTAGTTGCACAAATTGCTATTAAGTCATCTAAAATTTCTCATGACGGCCTCATCTCTTGGCCATACCACCACTCATACTACTGAAGTGTCCCTCTATGTTTGAAATGTTGGGACTTACAATACATGTATAAGTAATTGTTCTGGATTGCACAGCTTTGCTTGTTGTAGAATAAACTTCCTCCACTTTTGTATTCCTTTCCTCTGCACTGCCATGTCACCTCACATTAACTAAACAGAGACCCTATAGTTTATGAAGCTTGGAGGCCAGCCACCTTCCTGGAGACCCTATGTTGTGGCTGGAACTGGCCTCTGTGGCCCTGACCCAAGATACTGTGGCTGTCGGTAGAGGTGTAAAATAGTTGATATACAGTATATTACTTTCTATGGCTGGGCTTTACAATTGGGATGTGCTTGTTCAATGTCCAATGTGTGTTCCATTCCCTCCCCCATCCCTGCCTAATTATTTTACCAGCAGGGTATTTCCCTATTGTTCTAGGAGAGGGCTCCCAGGCCAGTTCAAACTAGCTGCTCCTGCTATTCATTGTTATGTAAACATTGTGCTCTAATTACACCCTGTGTTTTCCTCAATAAACCAATTTTTGTCTTGTCTCTTCGGGTATGAGGTTAATGAAAGTTATTCTTTACTCTTTCCATAGCTTGACTGAAGGCTTTGAGGTACTATTGAAGAAACTCAAACTGAGAAGTATGCAGTGCTGAGTCACCGGTTACTGTGGTAGCTCCTGGAGGAACCTGATGGTATGCAGAAGGGATAAACAATGTAACAAGTTGGATCTGAATTCCAAGTCTGGACTCTTCTGTAATCCTGACAGGTTTATGATTGAGCAAAAGATTTTGGATATGAAGAATTATAATAATATCCCATGGTTGAATAATGCAACAGTAAAGAAAATCATAGGCGATTTTTGTTATTACAAATATTATTTCCTTTTGGTCTAAACTGAAGACTAATAAAGGTATGAAGGATAAGATAATAAAACAAACCCATATAGAAATAATTTGATACAACATTCCAGATATGACTAAGTTGAAGTGGTTCAACAATAAACTCAATATAACTCAAAACCTATGAACAATTAAAAATGGAATTTGGTATACCTAGTCAGGATTACTTTAATTTGATTCGTTTTTTTAAAAATACATAAAAGCGCATCTTATAACTACATTAAATCCAAAGGTTTTGGAAACACTAAAGAACATCTTTGCTACACATTCAAATGAAAACATCTTCAAAAAAGCTCAATTTTTTTAAAACCATGGAAAAAGAAAAGAAAGTGATATTGCAAACCACTTGGTCTAAAGATCTAGGAATACAGGATACTATTGCATGGTGGAAAATTTGGATCCAAGTTGGGAAAGTTACACACTGTTTAAATATCCTAGAATACATTATAAAATAATGCAAAGATGGCACCTTGTCCCCACTAGAATGCATAAAATAGATTCTAATCATTCCGCTCTATGCTGGAGATGTGGAATAAGTGAATGAATGAACATTTGTTCATTTCTGGTGGTCTTGTAGTCTAGTTAATAATACCTGGTCTAAACTCTTTCAAATAATCTCAGATATTTTAAAGCTGAAAATAAAGATATCGCCAGAAAAGGCCATTTTACATCTAGACTTAGATAACATTAATAAAAATGGCACATTTTTGATTATTCAGTTGTTCTTGGCTATGAAACTGGTTATTTCAAGAATGTGGAAGAAAAAACAAGAAATTCTTCTGATAGCGGTAGTGATTCAAATTAATTTTCAATGTCTGATGGAAAAAGGTTATTTCTCAGCTTTTCAAAGATCTTGCTCATAGGATTAATGTTTCATTCCTTATCTTGAAGTTTTTTTTAACATAAGGTGAGGGGACCCATATTTGGTCGCGCATGTTTTGTCTTTGTCTTTTTTTTTGTCTTTTGTAAGAAAAAAAACAGCATCCACTACAATCGGCAAATAAATTGAAATGTACTGTTTTAAAGAACCACTAAAGACAATCAGGCCATTTAATCTCAGTGAAGTTGTCTGGGTGCATTGGTCCTGTAGTTGTAACCCTGCGATGTAAAATACTGCAGATTTTTACAAACTGCAATGTTCCAATTGTAGGGTTAAACACACCTCTAGTGGCTGTCCTCCAGACAGCCACTTGAGGCGCTTTCACAAGAGCAACTCAGTTATGTGACCAACTCAGTTATGTTACCAACGCAGCCTATAGGAAAGCATTGATACAGTCTCCACTTCTCCTCTATGAGATCTTGATGATGGTGCAGGAGGTGGCTCAGGCAGTTATTTATTTTTACTTTCCTTTTGGTAAATTTTTTTTTAGATTTGTGGAATACGAAATGAGACTTGGAAAAGTCATGACCCTGGAAGGATTTTTTTTTTACGTTTCCCAATTGACTATCCAGCCATGTTTTTGTAGACAATTGTGAATTTTAGATCTCCACTCTAGTTGTTCTGCTGATCCTGCTATGAACAGCCAGGTGTCAAAATATGCAATTACTGATATACCTTTTTCCCACAGATCTGCTGCTAGAGCCACCATAATGTTTGTAAAGACTTGTGGAGCTCTGATAAGCTGAATTTGACAGACTTCAATTGATAGTGCTTTGTTATTCCATTTACCTTGATGGTGAGCCTTAAAAATGTTCTTCAAACAGAGGCAATGATCGAAGATGTGCATCTTTTAGATCTAAAGACACCACATAGTTCTTCTTTTGAAGGATGTGAATTACTGACATAGTGTTCTCCATTCTGAATTTCTGTTTAGGTATCAACTGATCCAGTTCTTTTTCGTCCAGTAGTGGCTGAAACAAACTGTCCAGTTAGTATTCCGGTACCCAAGAAACCTTTGTAGCTTTTTTTCATACCCATGGTTCCACAATTTGTTTCTGTTTCTTGCTTGATGTTCTACATCCATTCTCTTTATAAGTGTTCTGTCTTTGGTAAGGGTGAAATCCAGATTTCTTTTAATCTAATGATGCTCTGGACTGACAAGAGAATAAAAAATGTTTGCTCTGCCTGGGGTAATTTATTTAATTAAAACATCCAGTGCTTTTTTTTTTTTTTAAAGTCTGCCTTTTCAAAAGGCAAGTCACAAAGTGTGTTATTTGAGATTGTGCCTGCAGATCAGGAATTTTAGCCATGTGGCTGTTCTGGAAAATGCTGAAAAAAAATACATTATTGCCACTAATTATAGAGACTTCCATAATATTACAAATGAATTAATTCACCGTCCATGTTTTGCTGACTCTCTTGACAAACTGTTTTCTAGCATTTGTAAGAAATGTTTTGTGTTCTAGCGAACGAAGAACAAGATCAAGGATTTGCTCAATGATGATGAAGCCTGTAATATGCAGGATGTTTCCTCAGAGCCATTACCTGTCTATGCCATTCACGTTCATCAAGCATTATGCCAAAATATTGCAAGTTTTAGATGAAATGTCCTTTCTGTCGTTTCTCATTAATATATATATATATCTTATTTCTTACGGAGCCCAGTACTCAAGCTGAGTACCTCTGTCTATTGTTTTCATCTTGAGGAGAAAGTTGCGCTTCAGTAATTGTATCTCCCCCCCCCCCCAGACACTAGACAAGACTAGTGATGGGTAAAAAAACAACTTTTATTGTCACCAACTGTTGTATTTACAGGGACAATAGCAACAGGGTGTCACAATCAATGGGTTACCGCCCTGGCGCCTCTAGGTCTGGGAGATAAGTTAACCCCTTAGTGAAACCAGGGCTGTTTTTACATTTCTGCGTTGTTTGTGTTTAGCTGTAATTTTCCTCTTACTCGTTTACTATACCAACATATATTATATACCCTTTTTCTTGCCATTAAATGGTCTTTCTAAAGATATAATTATTTTCACCATATCATAAAATGTACTATAAAAAAAATTGTAAAATATGATGAAAAAGTGTAAAAAACACACTACTTCAAACTTTGACCCCCAAAATCAGTTACGCATCTACAACTGCCAAAAAACACCCATGCTAAATAGTTTTTAAATTTTGTCCTGAGTATAGAAATACCCAATGTTAACATGTTCCTAGCTTTTTTTTTTTTGCAAGTTATGTGGCTATAAGTACAAGTAGTTTTAAATATATATTTTAAAGGACCACTATAGTGCCAGGAAAACATACTCGTTTTCCTGGCACTATAGTGCCCTGAGGGTGCCCCCACCCTCAGGGACCCCCTCCCGCCCGGCTCTGGAAGGGGGACATTTTTCCAGCGCTGGGCTGGGAGCTCTCTGCCTCCGATCCTCCTCCGTTCCTCCTCCTGGGCTGAATGCGCACCCGCGGCAAGAGCGCATTCAGCCGGTCGCATAGGAAAGCATTTATAATGCTTTCCTATGGATGCTGGCGTGCTCTCACTGTGAAAATCACAGTGAGAAGCACGCAAGCGCCTCTAGTGGCTGTCAATGAGACAGCCACTAGAGGATTAGAGGGAAGGCTTAACCCATTCATAAACATAACAGTTTCTCTGAAACTGCTATGTTTATAAAAAAATGGCTTAACCCTAGAAGGACCTGACACCCAGACCACTTCATTAACCCCTTAAGGACACATGACATGTGTAACATGTCATAATTCCCTTTTATTCCAGAAGTTTGGTCCTTAAGGGGTTAAGCTGAAGTGGTCTGGGTGCCTAGAGTGGTCCTTTAAGGACCTTAAGGACCGTTTTTGTCGGACGTGCCCAGTAAGTCCGCGGTCGGGAAGGGGTTAATTAAGTACCGTTAACTTTATAAGACACCAGGGAGCCCAAATAATAAAACATACAAAAATCATCACTTAAACATACTTATATATACAAATCATACACCCCCGGGTAGATCTCTTTCTCCCCAAGCAAAGTGTCCAAAAAGCACCTACATCGGAGAAATCATTAAATGAACAGGAACTGGGCTAAGGTCACATCCCGATCTGGTGCGAAGTTCCAGGCTGTTGCGGCTAAATGCTGGTCAAAGAAAGAGTCTTTTTTCTTCATGGAAAAAGGGGACTCCCCCTGACTCATAGGTGGAAATTGTTTACTTGTCTCTCCTCTATCTCCCCTCCAAAAAGCGCTCTCCTAGGTGTTAAATTGAGCGAGTAGGAACATCTGTGTGTTCCATACAATTTCCGCCTGGTCCCATTGCTAGTGTTAAGGCTGCCCCAGGCATGGAACTGGTAGCATTTCTTGGCTGATTAGCCAAGTGAGAGGAGCTAACACAGTAGCAATACTGTCATAGTTATATACAGAAAAAGGTAAATATTAATAGTTTTCTCTAATCCATCATAGCTCTACTTTATACAGTGATCAGAAATAGATGAAATAGCTGAAATAACTCACCTGCTCTATTTCACTTGTAATTACAGCTAGATCACTCCCCTTTCTTACACAAAGACTTCTAGCCTTCATCCAGTTTGATTTAGTAACAGTGAAGTAATAACAACTGTCATTGAATACAATCCATTCAGAGTCACAGTCCACTCCTGTGGAAATATAAACATCTTATGTAAACGCAGACATAAATATGCTAATACAATTTGTCATTATAGAACATTGAATCTGCATGTATAAACTATATAATTACAATTTGTTGAATATGTAGAAAGGTATATATCATACTGTTATATTAACATCACACACTAAATTCTTCTGAGTCTATTCACAAAGTCTGTCATTAAAATATATATATGTATATTTATAAAAAGAAGAAACAAATTCTGCCCTTGAACACAAAGGACTCAGTTCAAGAATCTTTATGAAATTTAAATTTTGACGGTGTTGGAATGTCACTAAAATTTCAAGAGGTCTACAGAGACAAAGTAGTCTCTGTGTATTTCCCCTGCCTGAATTGCTTAGACTTTGAGCGGAGCTACAATGTCAATCCCAACAGCTGTCACCAGTTATGGCTGCAGGGGATTGGTGCTGTAGCCCTCAATGCTGTAGTCTCGTGCATATGCTGAAGTGTCAGGAGGTGAAAAGGGCTCGCGAGAGGAAGGTGGCCATGCCCACAAGGGACAGGTTCATATAAGCAAATCTCACCTTTACCTTACTTACTTTACTTCATTCCAGCCACCAGTCCCCCAGCGGTGATGTCACCTTTGGGGGTGTTTTCGAATTTGTCCCCAGACAGTGCCAGTGCGGCTTTAACTGTAGCTTATTTAGGTGTTTAAAACCAATGGGATTTAATACTTTATACCAATAAATGCCTGATTTTATTTAGTTTGATTACATTTAGTGTCACTGTAGCGGATCCTGGGTAACCCGGCTGGTTACCTCCGCTATTGATAAATGGACAGACCCATTTCCCTCCCAGTATCTGGACGACACACAGTTCCAGGGGTACAACAACAACTTTACTGGCCACACCCGGCTTTATACTTTCCCCGTGCAAAGGATGGAACACACCTGAAGACATTGTCTCCTCCCACGGACCTCCCCCATCGGGGGTCGTATAACGGAACCAGAACTCAAGTCCCATTGTCCCCTGTTCCCGCCACTCAGTATCCCCTCACAGGGCCCTCCCACTCCCAGGGGCCCCCTGACGGAAACGGAACTCCAGTCCTTTTGTCCCCTGTTCCCGCCACTTAGTGTCCCATCCCAGGGTCTTTACCCTGTCCGGGGTCTTCTTCCCAGAAGACTCTGTATCTGGGGGCTGTAGCGTGGGAAACTTCCTGTCTCTTTATCTCCCAGTGACAGAGAGCCCGCCAACCTCCACTATTGTACCCAAAGGATGTCCCCACCAATCTCAGGGACCCCCAGAATGCTAAGTGCCACAAACAGCCACCGTTCGTGGGTCCCTGTGTGGAACCAGGAAGTGTCTCGCTTCAGGACATGAATTGCTCCCCCTGGCCGGCGTTCAGCTATACGAACGCGGCTACCCAGAGAAGCACTCAATTACTTGCCTTGCAGTTTCACACTATGTTGCGAATTGCCAACGTTCTAATTGATTGGTGTGAACATTCCAACGGGTGCCGGGAAGGTCCTCGTTCGTAAACCGAACGATGTGGGAAGCAATCCTCGAATGCTCCCCTTGGATGGCATTCGTCTAACGAACAGGCTGCCACCCAGGGGAGGCACGCGCAGTGGCTTCCATTGCTGTTAACGATTTGGACATCTCATTATGAAATGTGAACATTCTAAAACTACATTCAAAATGGGATTTCGAGGTGGTTCCCGTTCGGGAGGCGAATGGAGTCCCGTCCATGGCAGTACTTTCGAACGTGGAGCAGGTAGAACTACAAACACAACAAATGAAACACAGGGCCAAGATAGTGAAAACACACGAAAGGGAGGTCAGGAAAGTAACACACATTGCAGGGTAATCAGGGCAGTTCACAGTTCAGCGGGGGTTCCGCTACAGTCACAATAAAATAATTTATCATCTTCAAAATGTTTTGTATTTTGTCTAAATTAAATGGTAAACGTACCAAATAAAATCAATTTTAAATCTAGACTTTAATAAATGAGGAACATCTGGATGAATGTTTTGCAAGGCACTGCTGTATTACATTTCTTGATACACACTGTGCTGTGTTACATGACCTGTGTATAATGTGTGTTAAATTTACTGCATTATAGACTGTCTTACCATTTCTCTTATGGTGTTTCTCAAGCTTTTTTATTTTCCGGGTAATATTAGCCACTGGAAAAAAAACATTTAGCCAATCACTTTATAATTGTGAACACAACTATTTTTTGGTTTTATGTTATGCACAGCGCTAGTTGCTTTTAATATAAATCAACTAATGTCATGTAATATTGTGCATCATACAAATCTGGCATAAATTTGCTTCTTGCTTTCAATCTGGAAATTCTAGCAAATTCCTTTTTAATTTCCTCTGCCTGTTGCTTCCACAAAGACTCTCCATTGCATTTTTCTTTTTGAATGCAAATAGTAGGCTAGTACACACATATAACGATATAACTTAAAGGGACACTAGAGTCACCAGAAAAACTACAGCTTAATGTAGTTGTTCTGGTTTCTACTCCCTGTTCCTGTAGGCCTTTTCATGTAAATACTGCCTTTTCAGAGAAAAGTGACAGTCAATTAAATCTCGAATGAGAACTTCAAAGGGGGAGGGGCATATATAAAATCAGTGTAAATAGTATTTAACCAAACCACTTGCTTGCTGCTCTATTATTCTAACTAACAGGGACTCTATGAAAATTAGAATTGTGTTTTAATTGTCTGGTCTATATTAACAGTTGTCCCAGTAACAAATATACATATTGTCTTACCATCATTCTTCATTTCTCTTAGCTCAGTTGGGATTTCTGAACCAGATGTAGATGCTTGACACACAAAAAAAAAAAAAAATAGAATGAAAAATATTTATTTTCATTATAGTTTCTAAGAACCATGTTACTGAGAAGAAAAATTCAGAATCCATTGTCAAAGGTCAGTAGATTGCCTAAAACAAGCTGTAATCTGTAAATGGTTAAATATATAATGACACACAGTACTCAAAGTGTCACCGAACTACAACTATAATGTATCTATTGACCTGTTTGTATACTATACTATTTTCATCAGGCTTGAATGTGGATGTGATTGAGACTGTGCCCAAATCACAAAGGATCATTACTCTTGCATCCCAAATGTGATTTGCTATTACGTGATATGTGACGGATTAATTCACAGGTCTGTTTACCAACCGAATGCTAGACCTCTGGGGAAGTTCATGGTTCTGTGGACTTGGGGAGCAGTGTTTAGTACTCCCATCTATCTACGCCCCCCAAAAAGGTGATTTAACAAACTTAGAACAACCTTTGCTCATTTAAATGTGTTAAACTGACTTCTAGTAATTAGGTTTCTTCCCATGATAAAGACAGAGATAACTCTGAATAAGTAATAACTCAGACATTTAAGGTATACTTATCAGACACAACATTAAAACCACCGGCTTAAAATTTTGTAGGTTCCCCGTGAGCTGCCAAAAAAAGCTCTTATGCGTGAGCCATGGACTTTACAAAACCTCTGCATGTGTCTCGTGGTATCTGGCATCAAGACATTAGCAGCAGATGCTTTAAGTCCTGCCAAGTTGCATATTTCCTTGGACCTGTTAATGATAACTGACTCAGGTAGTATAGCCTTGGTGTGACACAATACTTCCACTGGATAGGATGAGTATCTTGATCCCCAGTAGTCACATAGAATAGGAGAAAAGCAAACCCAGTTAAAATTTATGTAAATAAAATTTTGTATAACACACATAAAAACCTTACATCAAGTTAACTGGAATGCCACAGTCCAACAGCACAACGCGTTTCGATGCTCCTCTTACGTTTTCCTCAGGTGCAAAGACCATCCTATGTCCTATCGGTCTTTTAAATCCGCCGAAATCTGCGCCAAACCCGGATTTAAAAGACCGATAGATAGGATAGTATTTGCACCTGAGGAAGATGCAAGAGGAGCGTTGAAATGTGTTGCGCTGTTGGACTATTGCATTCCAGTTACCTTGATGTAAGGTTTTTGTGTGTTATAATAAAGTTTATTTACATTATTTAAACTGGGTTTGCCTTTCTCCTATTCTATGTGACTACTGGGGATCAAGAACTCATCCTATCCAGTGGAAGTATTGTGTCACTCCAAGGCTATACTACCTGAGCCAGTTATCATTAGCAGGCTCAAGGAAATGTGAGTGTGATACCTATTAGATTTCACTATTCTACTTCTATATTATTGCATACTATTGGGTTGCCAAAGAGAGGCTGTTTCTCTTTTTATTTCGGGGGCACTTTATAACCTGTTTATGGTATGGTTCTTATGTATATTTTATTACCACTCAGTACATTTATATAAGTGTTGTCTATAACATATTATACACTTTATGTGTTGTGGTTTGTACACACAGATTTTATATCAGATTGTGTGGGGTTTGCGCCGTCCACTACCTATTGTTTGTAATAATATTGCCCTGAAGGGGTATACATGGTCTGCAAAAATTCCTAGGTAGGTGGCATGTCAAAGTAACATCCACATGGATACCAGGACCCAAGGTTTCCCAGCAGAGCATTGCCCAGAGCATAACACTGCCTCCACAGGCCTGCCTTCTTCCTATAATGCATCCTACTGCCATCTCTTCCCCAGGTAAACCATCTGACCTAAATGAAAACATAATTCATCAGACCAGGCAACCTTATTCCATTGTTACATGGTCCAGTTCATACTGGACCATGGAACAGGAGTTCACGGGCACTCTGACTGGTCTGCGGCTACGCAGCCCCATACTCAGCAAACTGCGATGCACTTTGTTTACCAACCCCTTTCTGTTTTGCAACAATTTGATCTACAGTAGCTCTTCTGTCTAATCGGACCAGGTGGACTAGCCTTTGATTCCCCACTTGCATCACTGAGCATTGAGTGACCATGGCCCTGTTGCTGGTTGCTTAGACAATCCTTCCTTTGCATCACTTTTGGTAGGTACTAACCACTGCATACAGGGAACACGCCACAAGACTTGCCGTTTTGGAGAAGCTCTGATCCCCTCATCTAGCCATCACTGTTTGGCCTTGTCAAAGTCACCCAGATCAACAACTAACTGTTTATTTGCTGCTTAAATATATTCCACCCCTTAAAAGGTGCCATTCTAACAATAACCAATGTCACTCACTTCACCTTTCAATGGTTTTAATGTTGTGGCTGATAAGTGTATAAACAAATTATCAAGGTAAAGAAGCAGAGAAAAAGAGTGACATCAGATATTCTTATCCTACCTGCCTCCACTAAACAATATATTATTTACTGGGAAAGATGAAAAAAGTAGTTAAAGCAGCCTTTACTTTAAAAGAAAACATTTTATAGTGCTCCATTGTGTCCCCCTGGATAGCCTAGTTTTTTGGGGTTTTTTCTGCTGAATTTATGTTGTTTTATAAAGTTATACAGAAGGAAAAGTAGGGACTACTTTTTCTTGCTTAGAAACTACAGGTTGACAAAAGGTGAAGATTTAAACAAGCACCACATCATTTGCCAGCTTTGTCATTGGTTACCATTTCTTACATCCCTCCAGCGTTGCATCGCCTCATCAAACTGATGACGCTTACGCAATCTGAAAGAACAGGAATGTGCATGCACTTAAACCTTATTCCTAAGGATAGCAGAGATTTCCAGCACGCCACCATAGTGGATTTTACCAAGATGGCGGTGCAGTATACAAAGATCAGACAGGACACAAAAATGGTAGGTAGCCGTAGGTCCTGAGTTCATCACCAAACATTGGTCGGGTTAGGGAGGATAGGGGAACCTCAAGAAATGCTGGGGGTTGGCAGGGAATAAAATGAAAAAGCTGATTTATAAAGAAACTTTAATTTTGGAATTAATGTTACAATGTAACAGTTAACGAAACATTATTTTATTAAGTCATTTTAATCCTTCTTTATCTCCATTTAAAGCAAGCTTCTGCTGACCCAAGGATTGAAAACAAATACATTTTCCACGATTCCCTGTGCATATACAGTTTACCGAGATGGTAGTAAGAGTAAAGAGTAAGAGAAAGTTGACAAGTTCTTTTTTAAGTTGGCAGCTAAAAACATTCCAACATGGGGCTGTTCACCACTCAAATATTCCACTACATGCACACAATATTAATCATAAATATACAAACAGAAAATAAATGATCTAATACTAACACCTAGATGAGACAGTTATGAAGAGAGCCAGAATCAGAATATAGGAAAGTCCCAGGAAACCAAGTGTAAGAATCACGTGTTTCTGTCGGAAGTAGGCCCATCCTTGTCCTGGAATGAAAAGATAAAAGATTTGACTATTAGTCTGCTTTTAACTTTTTTTTTTTTTTTTTGGTGCAAGAGCTTTAATTTAAGCTCCAACTTAAAAAAAAAGTCACCTTCCCAATTGATCACTTTGCTAGGAGCGTTCATCTTAACAGAAATTAATATATTCCTTCATACAAATTTAGACTGCCCTAATGATGGAAGACAGTCTGCTCAAATAGCTCCAGAAGCAGACACATAATAAAAATAGATGGGTGTCCTCCAGCACAACAAAATGAACCTGTGGGGGCACACCATAAAGTTGGAAGAGGGGAAATGGAGAAACAAGACCATGCATGCCCCAAACAAATATCTTAAAGGAACACTCACTTTAGCTCTAGTGTGTCCCCTTTTTTTCATTTTAAAAAAAGTGCAGATTTTTAATAGCAATTGCCACTTTTAGAAATATAAATTATCCTTGTTACACCCGCCCTCACTGTCCAAAAACCTTGGTCCTGTTACTTCATTATACCTACCAACATTGGGAGCTATGCATTTAGGATGCGTGTGCAGTCACGAGAAGGGGCATGTCTGGCCATACTACAGCCAGTAGGATCTTGCAGAGCATGCTTTTGAAGCACACTCTGCAGGGTCATAATGCCTGTGCTTTTGCACTGTGCTCTTCGAGGACACACAACACCCAGGCAGGGACATATTAGTCGCAAGGCAAACAAGGCTAACTGACAATGCGGGCGGACGGCGCTGGCGAGGGAGCACTGGTTAGAGAGCTCTCTGCTCAGCTCCCTCGCGCACCACAGAGTGATGCCAGGAGCCAGAATATGACGTCATATTCCGGCTCCTGGCATCACTCTGCGGCGTGCGAGGGAGCTGAACAGGAGGATCAGTGCTCCCTCGCCGCCTGCAGTCGCCGGCCGGCCACCCGCCCAGCAGCCCCACTGAACCCTAGGGCAGCACAAAACCAGGATACACCACTGCACCCAGGTATACACTTCTACCAGCACAAATGTTCACAATGCATCTCAAGGTTTAAATGCAGTGGATACCATACAGCACCTTAATCAATATTCACAACCTTTATACATATACACATTTTATAGTGTTTGCAACTTGGGGTCAAAATGAAGTATAATAGATTCAAAATGGACTTACCTGATGATTCACACAACAATGTACCTAAGACTTTAAATGTGCAATACCAAAGGTGCCATAGTAATGCTAAGTACTAATAAAGTAATATTGTGCTAAATAAATATACAAAAAGGTAATATAGTAATCTAATAAATGTAAGATTATATTAGGAATACATACTGTATATAAAAGCTAGCGTGACAGTAGTCACTATTACTGGGTGCAAAAGACGGACACTTTATGTATGTCCCTGATTTATTTGTATATTTTAGTCAGCCTGTGCCCATTATATGGTGTATATAATGTAATTGTTTACTGTTAATTGCTTTGTGTGCTCTCGTTTCCTGCTGATGATCTTAACTAACTAAGTGGATTTGGCTGTGGAGCCTGTACAGCGCTATCAGTTGGTTGTGAGGATCTTGAAACAGCTATATGCACTACCTGAATAGCAAAGCTCACTAATTTGCATATTCAGGTTAATTTGCATATAACGATTTCTGCAGGCATATGAGATATTTTGTGTTAGTTATTGTCTTCCCTACCAATTTAGAAATATGTCATTGTGTTATTATGATTTCCTGTATGTTTCCCCATATGATTTAGTTATTTGTATTAGATTGAGTTTGTCACCGTAAGTTTAAACAGTAAGGGAGTTTGTCACCATATGTGCATAAGAAGTAGGCCTAAGACCCACAAGTGCCTTTGTAAAGACAGTAGCTGGTCACAGTGTAGGCAGATTTGTGAATACCTGCCTAGTAACAGAGCTGAAGGAGAAAAGGCAGAGGGGATTATAACAGCCTGGAAGGAGAGAGCTGCAGCCTGGTCCAAGATGGAAGAAGTCCCAGTGACCTCAATCACACTTGATAGCAGCTAAGAAGCTGACTTGGCAGAGGTACTCATTCAGAGTTTGGGAGATCCGTCACAACCAGAGCTTGCTAAAAACACAATACCTGTCCAAATATTGGTATGGGTTGCCAATAAGGGGATTTTTATTCGGAAGACATATGGAGTGCTGGGCTGTAAGGAACATAACTTTCTGATCTATTTTTGACATCAGATGAGGCGCTAAATTTCCTCATTTGATTTGATCTCATAGTGCATTACACTGAGCCCCATAGGCGTGTGCAGCCTGTTGCATTAGGGTGTGCACCCTAAAGCACAAGCACACGTCGCGTATATATATGTATGTATGTATATATATATATATATATATATATATATATATATACACACATATATACACACACACACATACACTGCTGTGTGTGTGTGTGTGCTGTGTGAGAGTGCTGTTAGTGTGATGTGTGTGTGAGGGTGCTGGTAGTGTGCTATGTGGGTGAGGGTGTTTGTGTGTGTGTGCGCTTGTGAGGGTGCTGTTAATGTACTGTGTGTGAGGGTGCTGTTTGTGTGTGAGGGTACTGGTAGTTTGCTGTGTGTGTGTTTGTTAGGGTCATGTTAGTGTGCTGTGTGAGGGTGCTGTTTGTGTTTGTGAGGGTACTGTTAGTGTGCTGTGTGTGTGTGAGGGTGCTGTGTGTGTGTGTGTGTGGGTGCTGAATGTGTGTGGGTGCTGTATGTATGTGTGTGGATGGGTGCTGTGTGTGTGGGTGCTGTTTGTGTGCTGTATGTGTGCTGGTGCTGTGTGTGTGCTGTATGTGTGTGTGTTCTGTTTGCATGCTGTGTGTGTGCTGTATGTGTGTGTGCTGTATGTTTGGGTGATTTGTGGGGATGGAGGTGGGGGCAGATTAGTTTATAAAATATCAGTACCGTGCAGCTGCCTTCTCTGGTGATCCAGTGGAGGTCGTTTAGTAAATATCCCCCTCCCTTCTTACCTTATGTAGGGAGGGGGGATCCTTTCTGCCATCCCTGGTGGTCTTAGTGATGAGAGTTAACTCTAGCCTGCAGGGCTAGAGTTCACTCTCGCGAGATCTGATCGCTGCCGCGGCAACGCTCCGACCTTGCGAGAGGAACCCGGCGGAGCTGCTGGCAAGAGCTCCCCGGGTCCTCTCCTGCCTCCCTCCATGCTGCTGTGGGCCAGTGAGGTAGATCTTTGATCTCCCCACCGGCCCATGGAGGCTTAGAGCAGAGCCGGCGCTCAGATAGCTCCCCTGTCGGTCTCAATCCATAGGCGTGCCACGGGGATTAGGGTGTGCCCAGGCACACGCAGAACACGCCTATGATAGCGCCGGCTCTGCATGAGCTGACAGGGGGGATCCTGAGATCTCCCCTGTCGGTCTCAATCCATAGGCGTGCCGCGGGGATTAGGGTGTGCCCAGGCACACGCAGAACACGCCTATGCTGAGCCCACTAACTCACTACTCACTATTTAAAGGGATACTCTAAGCACCAAAACAACTTTAGCTTACTAACGTGGTTTTAGCGTATTGAACATGTCCTTGTAGTAACTGCTCAATGTTCTGCGATTTTCGAGTTAATTCACTTATTAGCATTAGTCATACCACACCTGACTGCGACTCACAAAGTTTTCATTAAAAAAAGGTTTAATTTTTGAACATGTGACAACACAGTGTATTTACTAGAAGTTACTATCTTGTGCTCTGTTATTTAAACATTAATTACATAGAGAAGGCTGTTGCAGGCTCTGGCAGGCAATTAACAGTACAGATGACGAACCTCCAAATAAAGCACTTTTCCCATGTTTTGCCAACCAAAAGACGATTTTCATTACTCTTGGTTGCCTGCACCTGCCCCTCCAAGCCAACTGCCCTGGAGCGCCCTTCTCTGAACAGTAAACAGAGTCCAGAAAGCCGCACAGACTGTAGCAGGACTTATGTGGAACTGCGGTCCGGCTGCAGCTAGTCCCAACTCCTGTCCAACTTCCACCCAGATTTTCCCCTACTTCCATTCTAGCTACAAAAGTGCTTTTTAGAGTGAAGGTGCCTCAGACTGTGTGGAACAATCACTACCTGGGAGCCAGGGGGAGCACCCCTTAATTACCTCATCAACAGAAGCTTCCGACAATTGACCATCCACAGCCCTAATTGTTCTGGAACTCTTTTGGGCATGGACCATGTGCGTGACTGGTCAAAACTTTACCCCGGTGGCATTTTGTCATCTCTTCATGGACCCGAGCGCAATTTTGCCAACATGGGCGTTTGAATCAGAGCTATCTGGGCATATATAATGTGTGGGGTTCCTATATGCCTTTATGATGTTTTGGGTTGTTTTTGTGTTTCTGTATCTGGGAGATAATTAGTTTAGCGAGCAGCAATTCAATTATCTCCCAGACTCAGACGCACCAGGGCGGGATCATTGTACTGTGAATAGGGACCCCTTGCTGGGGGACCGTGTAGAAATTACTGTGCTGAGCTTAATAAAACCAGATCTACTCCTAGCATTAAGTCTCGACTAATGTATGGGGGGAAAGCTATACCAGCTATACTACTTACTTTCTCTGCAAGGAGCTATAAAACTACGGGAAAGGGAATCCTTGGCAGTGATACTACGGTGGTCCGCCACATAGACATATTAGGAAACAGAGTAGGCACCGAGCCATAAATGTAAGTCTCCTGAAATAGAATTCAATATGACACGTTCTCACTAGCTAGATGTCTATACTTTGGCATTCAAATGCATATCTCCCAACATTCCAAATGGGCAAAGTTGGACACTTCACCTTTAGGAGTGTGTAGTTTAAAGAAACTGTGAATAATATTGTTGTGGAGCATTGCTCTACACTCAGACACATCAACAATATGGAGCTCCTAGAAAAGGAGTGATACTAGGATAGAAAAGAAGGACAGAGGGATTTAGCCAAAAATAGGGACTGCCCCTTCTAAGTAGGAATATTTGGGAGGTGTGCAGATGGGGCTCATTATAACCAATCGTAAACTATGTTTGAAGTTAATCCCATATACACCACAATACATATAAAAGGTATGCAAAAGTATCTAATTGAGGTATATATTGTGTTAATTGCTTTAGCAGAAAGTTCCTATTACTCTGACAGCGAACTTTATTCATACACTCCAAATCATTTTTACATAGCATGCAACATATATAGAATTAAGTCTTTTAAGGGCTCTTCAATAAGCAATGTAGAAGACAAACCATTAAGAGGATTATAGATTAAACTTGAAATTGTGGAGATCTGAAAAAATAATTGCAAATTGTTAGGTTATAAGATGCAAAAATTGCATACTATCAGATATATTATCCCTACAATACATTGTAAATAACTAATGCAAAACACTGAAATGGTATGTAACATAGTGTAAAAAAAAAAAAAAAAAAAAGAAAATATACATACATTGTTTAACACAACTGTTTTGATTTAACATAATTTCAATGCTTTACTTGTGTAATTTATAGTTAACCTGCACATATATACTAAATCAGTAAAAATTAGGCTAATTAAATAATTTAATTCTAGTTCTGGCATATTTTCTGTTCTGAAGTGCTTAAGAAGAGACTTACCTGTGTACAGTAGGCTATTGCTAAGCCTTTCATGGCTAGCATTGCACTCCCCGTCCATGCTAACAGCAAAGTGTTTTATCCTTTATCCCTATTTTGCAGGCTCTGTGCTGAACTAAAAAATTGGAAAGGAAATGAGAGCGAGATTAACAATTATTAGATGTAAGCAATTTTTAAGGCAAAACACTACATTAACAGGAATTACATGAATCTTTTTTTCTAAAATTTACATTTTGCATCATTTACATTTGTAGAAAATTTCCATTTAAAGTGACACTCCAGGCACCAAAACAACTTCATCTAAATGAAGTTGTTATGGTGCCAGGAGGCCTCGGAGATACTCTTACCTGAACCGGTTATAACAGTTTAACCATAAATTTGCCTCCAGCGGCGATGTCCACTCCACCCCTGGTGGCATTGGACTTCTGAATTTTTAGATTCGGGAAGAGCAGAGTGAAAGTACGGCTTTGGCATCCAAAACAAGGGTGCCGTTGATTGACAGAGAGCGGTAAACTGACATTCTCAGGCAATCAGTGACTCCTCATTCACTAAACTAGCTTGAGAAAAGTATGGAAAATTCAGAAGCCAGATGCTGCCAGAGGGGGAGTGGACAACGCCTCTGAGTGTAACTAAGGGGTTAAACTGTTCGAGAGTCCATCAAGGGGCCTCCTTGCATCATAACTACTTAATTTAGATTAAGTTGTTTTAGTGCCTTGTGAGTCCCTTTAACCTCCCTATTGCCATATTAATCCTCATCACTACATATTGTTTTGTATTTAAAATATTAAGCATAACATTTGTTTGTAAAATGGGATGTAGATTTAATATATGAAGCCAGGCCAAAGTAAAAGATTAAAACAAATGACTTCTGTAAAGATCCCAGATTTGTCTGCTACTTCTGCTTAAAAGTAGAGCAATGCTCCTGATGAAAAACTTTGTCAGATTTTGAGAAGTTACAGGGTCAAATTATAGACATGCCAATTTCAGTTTTCAAATTTAGGATGGGGGCCCTAAAGTGAAATAATGGGTGGACATATTGCTCCCCCAGTCCCCACCCCTGAGCGGCAGGTGGGGGCCCTAAAGTAAAATAATGGGGGGGACCTATTGTCCTCCCCCCGGCCCCCACCCCTGAACGGCGGGTGTGGGCCCTAAAGTAAAATAATAGGGGAGACATATTGCCCTGAGCGGTGGGTTGGGGCCCTAAATACTAATTGGGGGGGGACCTAATGTCCTCCCCCTGGCCCCCACCTCTAAGCAGTGGATGGGGGCCCTAAATTAGAATGAGGGGGGAGACCTAATGTCTTCCCCTCTGAGCGGTGGGTGGGGTCCCTAAATACTAATTGGGGGGGGGATCTAATGTCCGCCTCCCTGGCCCCCACCCCTGAGTGGTGGGTGGGGCCCTAAATAAAAAAATAACCCCTCCTCCCCCAGGTGACATGGGGTCCCCAAACGCCAAGTCACCCACCTCCCCCAAAAAAGATAACCCCTACCTACCCCCCCTCACCCTAAAAATAATGAGGGGGGACCATTTAACTAAGTACCTGAAAA
This sequence comes from Pelobates cultripes, assembly GCA_933207985.1. Lineage (NCBI taxonomy): Eukaryota > Metazoa > Chordata > Amphibia > Anura > Pelobatidae > Pelobates > Pelobates cultripes. The sequence continues at coordinate 54,016,793 of OW240914.1, forward strand.
AATTTGATGTTTTCTTTCTTCTAAAATCTTATTTTTTCAGCCCCAAAAAAGGAAAATAAAAAGCCATAATAACCGACGCACTTAAAAAAAATAAAAAAAAAAAAAATAAAAATCCATCTTCACCCAGCAAGGGCTCCGCGCAGACCGAGCTCTGCAGGGTGGGGGAAGCCTTGCCCCGCCCTGCAATTAGGCTCAGAGCACTCTGATTGGTGGGTTTAAGCCATCCAATCAGAGTGCTCTGACAGATAAATTAAGAGACTGACAGGTAAGTCTCTACATTTACCTGTCACAGCACTCTGATTGGTTGGTTTGAAATCCAGCCAATCAGAGTGCTCTGTGTCACTTTACACAGCGTGGGAAAGTTCTTTGGAATTTTCCCACGCTGTGTAATTTGACTCATAACGCTCTGATTGGTTACTTAATCCACCAATCAGAGAGTAATGAGTCAAATTACACAGCGTGGGAAAATTCCAAAGAACTTTCCCACGATTTGGGAGGAGGTGCGCAAATACCTAGAGGCCTCCCTGCACTTTTCAGTGTCCCTGTCCCAGAATCTTTGGAATCTTACCTGACAACACCCCAAAAACACAGTAGCTTTTTCAGATGGTGCTGGTTGTGGCGAGGAAAACCATATTGCATGCATAGATCTTGACAAGCCTGTCAACATACAGAAAGATCTCCAAAAATTTTAAGAACTGTAACCCTACATACAAACCTTTGACATTGATTGTGACGGAAACTCCTGTGCCACTGACTTTTGGAGAGGCTTGAAGGCCAGGCCCTGAGAAGAGTGCTTCCCACTCGGACTTGAGGAACTTTGGGGATCGCCTGGACAAGTTTTGCACATTAAGTGGCTGACCGGGAGATAACCTGAAATGCTCTGGTACTGTTCCTCGGATCGGGACTGTACTGAGGCCTAGAACATTTTTGAGTGAGGACTGCTCGGTCCTCCAACCTCCAAATATTTGGAGGGAAGATCGGGAAGGCAAGGAATCATCAGAGGATACCTGGGGCTTGAAAGTACTCCCTTCCCTAGAGGTCCGGGAACCTTTTGTGAGACTGGAACTAAGCCGCCACATGCTTGGAACTCCTCACCGGATTGGAGAATAGCTGCGACCTGGTAAAACTTACACTGTAACTCGGGTGCGGATTAGGACGCTATTCAGACAGCAAGGGCTCTCTGTGACAAGCTTTCCATATTGTGGTGTTGTACGGTTTAGGGAAAGAGAATTCTGGTGGAAATTAGAAATTCTAAATTAAACAGACAATGCAATAAAAGAAGTTTAAATTAAATTAAATTAGACGTCTCTTTTCAGTTAGTGTTTGGGGAGGCTGTACAAGTAACATGCAAAGAGGTGTGACTAGAACTGTATAAACAAAGTGATTTAACTCCTAAATGACATAGAATTGAACAGTGATACTGTAGGGACATGATCTATACACCAAGGCTGCTTCATTAAGCTAAAGTTGTTTTGGTGCCTGTAGTGTCCCTTTAATTTTCAGATTGAGAATATTTTATATGCGGAGGATTTTTAGGGCCAGCTACTTTTTATTTAGCTCACTGGGGACACTATTATGGATGGGGATGGTTTCCATACACTCACAGTCTATCACTGCCACCTCTGCACTGCTCCTGCTAATGATTCTGGAGAGGCAGCAGACCAGTGTCTGGGGACACTACTTCAGTGTTAAAACATTTGAAAACACTTCAAGCTAAAATGGCACAAGGAGACTTCAGGCACCATAACCACTTATTTGAGATGAGAAAGTTAGTGTGTCTGGAGTGCTTAAGTGGCTGAAAGACTGCTAATACAAGAACACCTTGGTCGGTCCTCTTGCATAGTAAATTTTGTGTATACAAAATATTACAACAAAACCAAAAAAAATCTTATTTGTCTTTAAGGAGGTTTATTCATTTAGTTTTGTTTCAAAAAAACAAGGACAACAGACAGATTCAAAAATTCCTGCTTTCCTTAGTCATCAACGTGTGCACAAAATTTGCAAACTGAACTAGAAGAAAACATTTTCTCATGTTAAATAGGATTATATTATTTGCGAACAAAGGTTTTTTAAATATTTCACAACTAAAATAATAATAATACAACCCTGTATATGCTGGGTTAAAACTACCAAAAAAATGGAGTCACTGTAGGTAAAATATCCCCTGTACGTGGCTCCCCAGAATCTGACGTAAAGGATCCATTTCCTTATGACTACATGCAGACAAATCTCTTAGTATTAGAAATGTTTCCTAAGGCAAAGCTGCTCAATGATGAATGTTCTTTTGTCCCTGAGGTTTGACTTATGCCACTGTACAAAAAGGAGTTGGAGATCGTTCTAAGGGATAATATTAGAATCTCTCAAAATGCAAGTTTTGCATGTGCGCTGGTGATGAAACCAGATATAACAACTCCCTCCACTGCAATAGTCATTCACAAAAAGGAAGACCCAGGAATTTACAAAATGGACTTTGGCCCAAACTGGCAGGTAAACACAGTAGCTGGTCCTTTGCACTCAAAAACCACTAAAAGCCGTTTAGATTTTCTGAACTTGCAATGGGCAAAATTCCATACATACAACTATCATATACTCTCTTACCTTATTGGTCTTTTGAGAAAAAAAAAAATATATATAGTAACGAGTTATAAGCATGTGCCAACTCCCCTTCGACAGCCAAAAAAATATTGCAAGAAATAAATCAACATTTGCAATACATTTTTAAAAAGCTTATACAATGGTAGCATAAATATCATCAGGCTTTAAAAAAAGTTTCATTGTCCTGTAATATTTCAGAACTATACAACGATCCTTATCTAAACTTGTGCCGGTTGATTTCAAAAGGCAGCAACAACATCTTTGAGATGCAATCAAAAGAGTAAAAACAGTTAACATGTTCGGCTGACTTGTTGCCAAATTTATAATTTTGAAAATCGTTCTCAAAGTCGTCAGACACTGAACAATCTTAAAATCTATTTTTAATCCTAATGAATGTTCCTAACTTATTTTTTAAAATAAATAAAAATACTGTTGTGCATCACCTGCATATCTCAAGTTGGACTTGGGAAGTCCACTTTCGCACAGACAAATGAGCAATGTTTCCACAATAATTACCCTATGCAGAATTAGAAAATGCACCCTTTACATGTGTCTCGTGTCACACTTCTAGTTACCTGTTGTAAATGACCACGTTACTATCACTGAAGGTACTAGGCTATAACTACATTTTATCAACATATTCAGTGAACAGTAGTTCTGATTGTCTAAAGGTGAACAACAAAGAAAGATTTCCAGTTCCCTCTTGCTAGGCATCACGAAGGGCACATGGGTGCAGATATAGCCACAGTCTAGTTAAAAATTACAATTAAATATTTTTTCCACTCTTTCCCCTCCCCCCTCCTTTTCAAACCATTTCTGACAGTGAATGGAATATGCCAGCAACGGGTTTACCCAATTAAAATAAATCTAACATTATTTCTCTATTTTTCTAGACAAGTACCCATCTAATCAGCAATTACTCAAAATATTTATATTTTATATTAAATAGCATTAAAGGGCTTGTCTAAGCACTATACCCACTTCAAATAGCAACCCTTGCCAGATCAGGGATTTTTGTTGATTTTTTTTTCCCGCATGATGTAACTCCAGCTCCTACCAATTAGCCAACTGAAAATGACAGTATGTTATCAGTGCACAACACTCAGAATTTTGTCTGAGTTCACTCTCAACCCGGGAGAAAGACAGGAAAACTTAGGTCAGTTCATGAATAGTGAACAGAGGCTGTGTGGAAACTGAAAGCAACTGCAGTATACCTGCCATCAGATTACTATCCTAAGTGACGGTATGCCCAGATTTACTCTACACAAATGATACTTTTGTGATGCCTAAATGATTGAATCACTACTGGAGGTGACACTAACTCTTAAATTGTGAATTATGGATGGGGCATTTGAAGTCACAAAGCAAAAATCTACGTTTCAGTGCCAAATATGACTTTTATCAAGAACTTGATAAAAGTCAGATTTGGGATTGCAAAATCGATCTCACTTTGTATCTGCAACAGACTGCTTCAATAAAGCAGTACAATACTCTATCTATATATGCCAATATACCAGAGTATTGAAGTATTTTCAGTTTCACTTTCACTTAGAGTAGCTACTTACAAATGACCAGGACAGCGATGGGCACAAAAAGGTCACCACAATAGCCCAATCTTTTCATGTCTGACCTAGTAAACAGATTCTTATGTACAAAACCCCTACGCATCATTTAAATATTACTGTTAAATTGAAATAAAATTCATAATATGGACAGAAGGAGAAGAATGAGTTATGGAATTTGCTCTGACATAGGAGGTAGAGATAAACATCTGATTACACAGTCAGTCATTTTGGGGAAAGGGCTATAAGGAAACGACGATATCTATAAAAAAAAAAAAGAGAGAAATAAATCTGCCCTAAAAACACCATAAGAAAGGCTCCTACAATACAAAGAAAAGAGGACAAAATAAGATTACCGCTGGTAGTTAACTATAACCCAACTTTAGAAGAAGTATGTCAAATTATTAAAGATCTACAGCCATTAATCTAAGCGAACCCCACATTCAAATATTTCCTCAATTCCCCATACTAGCATTCAAACCACCTAACTGGAGACAAAGATTGGTCTGCATCAAACTGACACCCTTTACATGCCTCTACAGTCCCTGGAACCTCCAGTGGCAAACTTTGCAAATTAGGCAAAGTCCTCATAAGTGTTAAACTATCACACTGGTCAGTATTGCTTCAGATCTGAGGAAGGGAGCACAACTGTGGAAAGCTAGTCTTTTAAGTATTATGATAGTCCAATAAAGTATCTGCAATACTGTGGTATTTTGGCATTTTGTCTAATGGGCTAATACAATCTCATATATAGATCCAGTGATCCTATGGTAAAGAACACTCGAACAAATACAGATGTAAAAAAATACCCATATATTAATTGTTTTATATTTAAAGATCACATTGCTAAAAGATTACAAAGTTCCTCGGCGATTCATACTAAAAACAAAAAAACAACAGCAACACACAACATGATTTCTACTAAAAATAAATAAAACCTAAGCAATTTTAGGCAATATCAAGGCATGGAAACATCTACATAATGCTTTTTCATGTAAGACTAATTTACCAAACATTATTTTACAAAAACAGAATAGTGCACTCTGGCGAACAGAAGCTATATTGTTTAGTACCAATAAGTGTTCTGTTTCCCCTATTTTATTACAATTTGAACATTGTATCCACATCAGAGACAGAGTTTGTAATTCTACAATTTGGCAAACTTTTCCTAATCTCTTCTAAACCTTGGCCCTCAAATAAAATCCCATTCAAGTTGAGATAGCTAAGGAATGGCAAGTTACCACAAACAGAGATAATACAGTTTGAGGAGAGACGAAAACAGCAATTAAGCCATAATTTTTCTAGTGTTTTAACATCAGAAAGACAGGAAAGTCCAGCATCTGTCAAGGAACCAAAGTTTCTAAGGGCCAAGGATCGAAGATGCTTCAAATGGCATCCAATTAAGTGCAAGGTGATGTTCGTAATGTTGCAATCATGTAATTTTAAATGTTGTAGTCCTTTCAGGTAAGGTACCGCATTCTGAATTCCAATGTCAGTTACTCTGTAGGTACCAGAAAGACAGAGTGTCTTCAGAGAAGATAATTTGCATATGGTCTGAAAGAGGTGGTCAGAGAAAGACGAAACATTTCTGAGATTGAGATTCTCCAAGTTTGGTAGACTTTTATTCTTTGATTGTGATGTCCTGAACCAGGTCAATGGGATTTCACACTGGAAGAGCTCCAATGTTTTTAAGCTGGAAGGAAAACATTCATAGCTTAGGGATCGGAGGTTGGTTTCCTCCAGATGAAGTTTTTCCAGGCTGGAATAACGTTTCTCTATCACCTGAAGGACAGCTGGCGTTAGGAATTCCTGCTTACTCACTGAATTCAAGAGGCCTTTGACCTTAAGAGTTTGCAAGTTGGTCCCAATACAATGCCTTACAAGGTGCCATAATATCTTTGAATTCAACTGTAAAATAAAGAAAAATAAACATTACTGCTATGCAAAGGTACACAGATGCACAGTAAGCAGAAATACAATAAAGCATAAGGCAGACTGATCCAGATTTGATCAAGTATAACATTATTCACACCAATGTGCTGCCAAGCAACGCAATTGTGAAGAAGCAAAATATTCTAATTCTGCTGTTTAGAATACAAAAGGTTAAAGGGTTATTCAAAGCACCATGACCACTTCACCGATTTGAATTGCTAATGTTTCCTGAAGTCTCTATATGCAGCGTTTCTCTATGAAGTTTAACCACTCTTAAAGGAGTTCCAGATGAATAATATTAATTTAGTCCAAATTAGGCATATGATGCCACCACTTAGCATGTTACAACTTAAAATCTGAGTATGTAAAACTAATAGCAGTATAAAGAAAAAAAACAAAAAAAACATTTTTTTATTTTTATTTTAACCAAACTGACCAGTCTGCAATAGTGACTGTAGAGCTAAGTAAAATCAAACTAGACCCTAATGTTTTGTCTTCAAATTGCATTTCAAACAGGGGTAGCATTAAAGGACAACTCTCACCTCGAACCCAGCGCCATCTTAAAAACATCATGGGCCCCCGGGCAAAGCAGTGTATTGGGGCCCTGCCAACACAACCACTCACAGGAAAAAATTTAAATCAACAGTAAAATTAAGCTTATATTTATTGGTACCTCCAACAAATGCAATACATTTATACACTACAAGCACGCGGACTGCTGAATACACACACGCGGACTGCTGATACACACATACAGAATGCAGAATACAGACAGTCTGCAGTATACAAACACAGGCTGCTGAATACACAGACTGTTGAGTACATGCACGTTCGCGGAGGAACTGCCTCCCAGTTCCTCTCTCTCCGGCAGCTCTGGGTCATATCTCCCACAGTCCCTCTCACCAACAAACGGCCTTTGGGCTGGTGAGGGAAGTGAGGAGGGCCGGCTCTCCGTGGGCTGGCAGGGAAGATCGAAGGATCTCCCCTGTCTGCCTGAGCACATGAGCATAGTGCTGGGGCCCCCATCCTTGTGTGCCCCCCAGGCAAGTGTCCAGCGTGCCTGTGTGGAAAGAGGGCCCGGCTCGAACCTCATTCAAATTTAATAGCCCTTTCATCAACTTTTGTAGGCAAATAGATTTTTTTTATACGTAAATATTAATATATAACAAGGTTTGAATGCACCTTAGGTCAGACAGTGTTTGAATTAGACGGTTAGTTGGACTGACAATGTCACTGCACTGTGCAGGGAGTGAACCAGGGAAGACTATACAGACTATATAGAGCAGTGGTAGGCAACCTTTTATTAGTACTGTGCCAAACTTCTTGAAGTCCCATGGCATGCCAGTCCCATTTCTTTAAATTAAGGTCTGTATGTTGCCGTATTCTGCTTGTGTTATTTATAGATGCCTCAGTTGATGTGTAACATTGTTTTTATGTGGACACTTATATTTTATATATTAAGCATGTTCATTAGTAGTTTGTGGCATTGTATATGATACCTACGAAAGTGGCCAGTGTATGGGGTCTGCTTGTGTAATTGTATTTGTGGATGATGTCACACTGAGTGTTTGGTGGTGTGTGTATGTGTAGGCTGCTTGTGGGGCTGTGTGCATGTATGTGGATTGTCAGTGGTGTTGTGTTTGTCGAGACTATGCGTGTGGGCTATTTTTATTATTCGTATAAGGGGAGGCTTCTTCTGCAGCTTTGTGTATATCTAGCGGTGTGGGTGGCTTCCTTGGGGTCTAGTTGGGGCTGGACTGGCTAGGTACAGGTCAAGGGCAGGAGCTGCGATAGCTGCTGCAGGCTGCTCTACTCCAGTGTGGATTCTGTGTGCCAAGATCACTTCCTCTAAGTGCTGCAATGCATAAATTGAGGATTGTCCCTCATCACCATTATAAAAAAAGAAAATCAATTATCTTTTAATAATAAAATGAATTATAATATTTATTGGAGGTGACAGTTATTTAATTATCAATTATCAAGCCCTTCCAAAGCAATAAAAAAAAATAAAAAAAAAAGTGTAACAAATGTTTGTACTTTGTAACATTTATTTTTATAGGAACGCGTTTCGCCACACAGCGCTTTGGCTATTTTACTATTTTATTTTATATCAATAAAGGATTATTGGCTAGTATATATCTTCTCCTCTTTGCCATATACCTTTTTATTCCAGTTTCTACATATTTTACTCATTTATTTTATTTTACCCTTGGACCTGGTTATTTATTCTAATATAAGCATCCCTGTGCTCAAGAATCCTAGGTGGGTATGATACCACCTATGCTCTATAAGTGAGCAGTATATCCTGCTCACTTAAATGTGAGTATATATATCTCACGCTATATACAAGTATACAGTGAGCACTATTTTGTACTACCCTCTTTTCTCGCGAGGACTCTCTCTACGTACATACGCCTACATCCCATCAGTGGGGGACCAATACCGCTGATTGCAAAGTACACCTGAGCTAGTTCAAGCTCCACAGTAGGTGAGTGCGATTATTTTTTCGTTCTGTATCTTCATAAAGAAACTCCAATTACAGTCTACACTATTGGAATTTTCCTCTGTTCTAGTTGCATATTGCCATCCGGAACAAGAAACTACTGATTACTTCTCTGTTTGGACTATTCCCTTTTTACAACTTTTCAAGTGGACCTGAATATTTCCTGTTTATCTTAGGACTTATTTATATTTATTGTTCTGTAATATATGTAAGTACTTACCGTATTGCTTCTATTTTGTTCTTTTATCAAGAGATTTTGTTCTGCCTTATATTTATCATACTTGTTTTATTTTTATTTTTACTGGTTCTATTTTTGTGGCGCGACCTAAAATCCCTTATCTCTTAGATTTTCTCCTTTGACATACTGTGAGGGAACGTCTTTACTTTAGGTTGCTGCCTACGTTTACACATATCTTGTAATATTCCATTGACACACGAAGCGCTGAATCCACTATCGTTGATAGTAAGTTATTACTAAGTTATTACTTAGTTTAGTTGTAAACTGGGTTTCCGTAATTGTAAATGAAATAACTAAAACACAACAGATGTTTTTCTATTGTATCCTGTTACAACACAGAGCTATGCTAGCATTACTGCTGATGTTTCCCATAATGTCTAGGTAAGTTTTTTTTTTTTTAGAACTACAGGAAATTCTTCCAAATACGCATTAAAGAATTTTTAGTTTTCTGTCTCTTGTTTCCACAAAAAGGTCATTTATGGCATGTACAATTCCAGAAATCTAGTACCTAATAGGCGTTTTTTGAGAAAAGTTTACTGCATGGCTTGATTGAAAGTTAAAAGTTAGATTTAAAAAAAAAAAAAAAAAGGCAAAATATAATTAGCTATAGTCTCACACACCTTGTTAGCCACTCTTTCACAAACATACGATCTGCTATTCACCTATACATACATAGGTATACACATACTTCTCATTTGAATTGTCTACCTCTACCCACTGTTTCATTCAGTGGGAAGGATGAAATTGTGGGGATAACTGCAGCACTCTCTCTGGTGTATATTGGGAGTCTCTCTATAGACATCAGTGTTGTACTCTCTCAAATGTGCAAGTACAGCACTGATGAGGATCCAGGTGGATGAAGTGGCAGGAGCTGGGAAAAAAAAAATAGAATATGGCAGCACCTGCGGGGTATATTCATCTTCCTTTGCAACCCTAGGCCTCTGCACCCCAAGCGGTATGTTACTTTCAAAATATGCAAAGACCACTAAAGGAAACAGTATTGCATTAAAACCATAATTTACTCCTCGAAATATTTGTCCTATAACTTACAAAAATTAATCAAAATGTAGACATATTGGGGATTTTAAGGATTAATAATGGAATCTATTTTAAATGATTTTTTTTACTTGCTGTGTATTATTTTATAACATTTTTTTAAATCTTTTATTCAGGTGTAATGTTATGTATTCATATAGGGTATCACAATATATCCATATCTGACCTTTGCTATAATATTATAAAAATAATAATATTAATAGGTGCATTTAAAGAGAACATGTTACATTAGGATGAAATGAACACACAGCACAGTGGCTGAAAGGCTTTTGTGATTAAAGCACCTCATCTTATAAATTCCTTGGTAGGCTGCAGTTTGTGAACATAACTGCGCAGGATATAATGTTACAGTGCCAAAAGCGAAATCCAAAAGTGGAGTTAAGTAGTAGATAACTGGTTAACGCATTTGTACATACAAAAATAGTTAGATGGTAATTAAAAGTCTGTATACTGAACAGTACTGAATCAGTTTCAGGTGACAGTGATCATAAAGAGGATATGAAAATTGGTGCACCTGTTGATTCATCTGTCAAAAAAAAAAAAAAAAACAGACAAAACAAAACAAATAAAAATGTGCAACATGTTAGGAGAAAACAAACGTTCAAACCATCTGCATCCTGTGACAGTTTCATGAATATTTTAAGATTTGATCCAAGGAAACTAAATAAAGCTTTAGAAAGCGCTCGTCACCAACAAACGTGTGACTACTACTATTACAAAGGGAAACTTAGTGTAAGGTATTCTATACTTACCTTGGCGGTCTGCCGATTGGCTGTTCCTTCGATCGTGCGGACCGCCTCCTTCAGCCTTCCTAGCCGATCTGATAGTGTCCCAGACGCGGAGCACGCATGCCGATGTCCGACTAAGGGTAGTACTATGGGTGGGATTTACAAACGCCCTCTTACGTTTTGGGGGCATGACTACATTAATCATGTCGCCAAACATATAAAAGCTCCCTTAGCCAATGTTTCAGTGCCCTGTTGTGGTTCCTAGCTTGCCAGTGTCCCAAGAGTGCGTTTGTGTTTGTGTTTAGTGTTTATGTGGTTTTGACTCGGCTTCTTCCCTGACTATTCTGATTTCTGGTTCCCTTGACTTGGTTCTGATTTTTCGTATTTGCAGTTTTCTGGTTCCCTTAGACTTTGGCCTGTTTTGACTATACTCTTTTATTTTACCTTCAGTCCAGCCATTCTAAGGTCCGGTTTAGGTAACTGTCCTACCTATCGGAGGGTTAATATTCTGCGTGTTTTGTCACCCCATATTCGTAACACTTAGATTTTTATTGAATCTACACCATTAATGAAAACATTGAAAATAACATCATAACACCACCATGACCTAGTTCAGACAAAGGGAAGCATTGCAAATGAAGAGAAGAATTCTTTTTTTTTTTTTTACTTTCTATTTCAATATGCTTTCTCTATGCTGACTGCCAGGTGCAAAGTACAGAGCTTATAATAGTGACTTAAAAGGAAAAACAGAAATGTTAGCAGTATATTTTTTTTTTATCAATTAACATAATGCAAGGTGAGTAAACCGAAAACAAAACCACAGACAAACGGTCGTTGGTTAACTAAGATGTTTGGAAAAACCTACGTGCCACGTTCCTTACAAAACTGTGGAAGTTTAGTGAGAACTGATGCTGTTTTTGAGAGCAAACCAGGCTGTCACATCATGCCATGTTCTGCGGAGATGTCTGGCCTTGGCTTCTGGTAGCCAGTACTCTTTTTAAAATTCTTGTTTAGTTTTTCTTGGGGTTTTCTGGTTTTCTGTTCTGTGTCTGGTTTTCTTTAAGCTGAGTTTTTCTGGGTTCATTCCTGTATTCTGTCCCTTGAATTCCCAGTCTCTTGGATTACTTTAAATGTTGGTTTTGTGTTGCCACACCCGTTCCTTTCCCATTAATCCTTGTTTCAGTCTGGATCTGCAGCAGTGGTTTCAAGTCCTCTGCCCTTTTTTGCAGGTATGTGCTTTATTATTGTTCATTTAGCAGACATTAGGCAGTTAGTGTAGGTCCTGCTGAATATGGGGTACTTTGACGTAGTTGGCAGACTTATGCAATGTATGATCATATAATGTAACGTAATCCCCATAGTTTTAAATTATAGTACTTAGTTTTATCTCCTCTTGTTTTGCCTATTATATCTCGTCTTGTTTTATTTTGTATTCCTAGTCCATGTACAGTCCTGTCTTGCCCATGTTATGTTAAGGTTTCCCTTATGTATTGTGTACTTGTTCTGGGTTTGGCTTCCTGTCCTTCTCTGGTTCCTACTGGTTTTGTCTTGTCGTCATGTTTGGTACCTCTTCTAGTCTTACCTTTTTTTCTGAACTGGATGCATTCCTGCTGCAGAGCCTCCCTATTCAGCTGCTGGGAGGTCTGCTTATATCCAAGCTCCTGGTTCCTGCTGCAGAGCCTCCCTATCTAGATCCTGGGAGGTCTGCATATCTCCTAGCTCTTGGGATCCGCAGTAGCTGTATCAGGGACGTGGTATGTGGCTGCACAAACGCTGGTGCTCAACACCAGAGGGCGTGTGGTTACCCTGCACCAGGCCCTGATAATCCACTTCCACCCTGAAGACTCCCAACTTCTCATCAGGCACTAAGGGGTCCCCGGTTTCCGAACCGACACTCGTGACACAGGCTTGTCACACCAAATATTGATTTGCTTTAGATCTTTCTTCTGTAACTCTGTGTTTCCCAAAAGGTAGATCCTCAGGTCTTGTACAACAAATCCCATGATGGCATGCTGGTCTTTACAATGGCAAATAATCATGGATTTGTAAGGCTAAAGCTATTTATCTTTTGGAATCTCCTGCCAAACCTATAGCATCAAACAAAACCATCATAATGCCGACATCTAGCTCACTAGGTATCAATGCAGAGGTATAATCAGGAGTACTGTACATGTACCTGGGAAATAATACTGCCTTTGGTAGTCCATTTTGATTTTGGAAACTTAAACATTTATTTTCAGCTAAAATCTTCTAACTTTTGCTGAATAATTGAATATGTTTCTGCAACCCTACAGCATCCATATTAAGTAAGGTAAGTTATCTTACCTTGATAATTAATTTGCAAATAAGTTGTGCAGGTTGTATGGTCACCATAGGACTGCACCAATGATCTCAGATTGGCTGAAAGATTCTTAGCCCCTCAAAGGTTTTGAGAAAATTGGATCAAAATATTGCTAGAGCTACAGGATAGCAACAATAAAAATTAGGTTTTTTTTTTTGTTTTTTTTTATTTCCTCTAGACAAACAGAAGATCTGCATTGTCTCGAACAATAAGGACACGGTTAATGCAAAGTACCTATGCTTCCCGAGGCCCAAATACTTATTCCAATCCAAACATACTCCCATTATGATGATGTCATGTACTGAAAGGAAAACAATGTACACTGATGGCGTAAATTGCTAATCTAACGACCCAGTACTGCCCTATAGAACACCACTGTAAGCAGTTAGAATTCCATTCCTATAATGGAGATAAAATAATTGTTATGGAAACAGGATTGGAGTTTGGAGATGTATTAGGGCCTCCCAATAGATGATTATGTCAAACTACGGCAAATACTGTCGTCTGTCTATGCCAGGAGTCCTCAAACTCCGGCCCCCAGATGTTGCTGAACTACAACTCCCATGATTCTTTGAATTACATAGATAGCCAGAGAATCATGGGAGTTGTAGTTCAACAACATCTGGGGGGGCCGGAGTTTGAGGACCCCTGGTCGATGCCATACGATATACTATTGAATATGACTGATACCATGTCTTGCAATATGACAAATTGTTACTTGAATGTCGTAAATTGTACACCGAACTGCAAAGATTTATTCTGAAAATGCAAATAAAGATTGTAAAAAAAAAATAAAAAAAATTAGTTTTTGACATTTAAACGGACTATCTATATATGAAAAAGAAGGGTATAATTTTAAGTCTGGAGTGTCCCAATAAACCGTTCAAGACATATTCCTAGGAGTGCCATAGAAAATGAAATTATCTAATCTAAGGGGAGATGAAGTCAACATTTGGAGTGCCAAAGGTTGCCTACCCCTGGTCTATACCTCTTAAGCCCAGCGAATCCTAACCCAGGATCCATACTTCCATTGTTGGGAGGTATGGATGTACAGGCACTCCTCACTTACGTTCTTACTACTCGGTCGTAAAACAAATTGGTCAGTAAGTGAGGAGCGCACCAGTGCAGGTCTATGTTCAGGGAAATTTCCCCGAACATAGATAAGATGGATTCCCTGCTCTACTGTGTGTGTGTTTTTTTTTTTGTTTTTTGTTTTTTATATGTTTGGGGATATTTACCCAAACGTAGACAAACGCACCAGAGCAGGGAATCCCCCTAATCTATGTTCATGGAAAATTCCCTGAACATAGACCAGCTCTCTAACGTGGGGAACCCTTCAAATCCCCACCCTAGAGAGCTGGTCGTAAGGCTGAGCGGTCATTAAAAACGTAAGTTGTAAAATGAGGACTACCTGTAAATACCTGCCAAAAGCAGGGAGCTTGTAACTGACATCACTGTGAAGCCTAAAAGGAAAACTGTCACAATTGTATTAGGTTTGATATAAATTACATATTTGATGCGGTTCCTCACAATAGGTTAGTCTTCAAACTAAAAGAAATTGGTCTAGATGATTATTCTTGTTCTTGGGTAGAACATTGGCTTAAGGATAGAGTACAACGAGTTGTCATTAATGGTACATTTTCAGGCTGGACAAAAGTGGTAAGTGGTGTTCCTCAGGATTCAGTTTTGGGACTGCTTCTATTTAACATATGTATGAATGATCTTGAAATAGGCATTGAAAGCCATGTTTCAGTGTTTGCAGATGAGACAAATCTTTGTAAAGTAATAAAACATGAGCAGGATATTGCTTTGCTGCAGAGGGATTTGGATCGATTGGGGGACTGGGCACTAAAACGGCAGATGAAATTTAACGTAGAGAAATGCACAAGTTATGCACTTCAGGGTCAAGAATGCACAAGCAACTTACACCCTAAATGGTAGAAAATTAGGGATAACCACACACGAGAAGGATTTGGGAATTGTTATAGACAAATTAGGCAGCAATATGCAATGTCAATCTGCAGTTGCCAAGGCCAGTAAGGTTTTGTCATGTATAAATAGGGGCATAAATTCTCAGGATGAAAATATAAATTTGCCTCTTCATAAATCGCTGGTAAGACCAAACCTTGAATAGGTTTGATATAATGCTTGATATATGCTGTGCAATTTTGGGCACCTGTTCTAAAGAATTGATAAAAGGAATGGAGCATTTTAGTTACGAAGGTACATGAATGAGCGTACAGCAATGATGTCTGCTCCTGGTGCTTCAAAGCCAGAGGAAGATGGGCGCTTGTGTTGGAGCGTGGGGTGGGCAGGTTCAGGTAAGTAGAACTCACCTTTACCTGCCTCATCCACCACCAGACCCCCCCCAGTGGCAATGTCACCATAGGGTGTATTTGCGAATTCTGCAAAGTCCCCAGGCGGTGACTGTGCTGCTTAAAAGGAGCGTTTAGGAGTCAACTGAACAATTCTTTTTATGCTTTGTATAAAAGCCTTATGCAGAGTCTCTGCCCAAACAACATTCATAAGTTGGCACTAAGGACACAGAGCTAGCAGCCAGACCCTTATTAAAAGGTAGCATTTATGGATGATCATGTCCTTTTTCAAACCCTTCAATCACTTGGTCTCTGTGAACTGGCATGGTGCTCGCCCAATCTCTCCGAACATTCCGTGTCTCTTTTTTTAATGACATCACATACCCTCGTTCCTGTGTCAGATGGAGTCCCCCGAGGTTCTGTTCTTTGCCTTCTTTTGTTTTCTCTTTACTCTGCCCCTCTTGACAAACTTATTAATTCCTTTGGATTCCCCTACCATCTGTATGTCGATGACACCCAGATATATCTCTCCTCTCCTGATCTCTCCACCGCTCTCTTAGAACGCTTCATTGCATGCCTTTCTTTCATCTCTGATAGGATATCCTCTCGCTTTATGAAACTCTCAAAGTGAGATTCCTATTTTTCCTCCACACATGCGCCAAGAACGTCCGCACTACAACCCCATGCGGTGACCAAGTCTCACCGAGAAAGCAGTGAGCCTCCTAGCGGTTACTGTGGCCAAAACCTTAATTGGTTAGCCATTCAACACAGTGAGTGCGACAAGTGTACTCTTAGCTCCGTGTCAATTAATGCGATAAACTCTGTCCTTGTACTTGGCTGTCAGCATATACAAAAGAGGAGAAATAGAAAAATGTTTGAATTTCTCCTTCTCATTTGCAGTGTTTGCCCTGGTTTTATCTTGTCTGATCTGGATTGTGATGTAATTTGCAAATTTGTTTTAATATAAATTTTAACGAAAACAGAGCATTTCATGAAAAACAAGTTATAGAATATTTTCAATGTCTTATGTTGCAATTGATGGAAAAGTGACATGGCATGATTCCCTTTTATTCCAGAAGTTTGGTCCTTAAGGGGTTAGAACAAAAGAACAAAAAACAAACACAAAAATACCTTGTAAGGTGTTAGATCAACATATCTCCAAAGGGTCTTGTCCATCACTAGTCTTTTCCACCGCTTGCAGACCCTATACAACAGATAAAATATAATTCTCATTAAGAGTTAATGATTGTTTACTAAAACTTGAATTATATTTTAGGCAATATTGTTAAGATCAGTGGATGTTTATTTTTGACATAGAAGAGTGTGACGGAAGATCCCATGCCACAGCCTTTTGGAGAGGTGTAAAGGCTAGCCTCCTGCCCACAGACTATGGGCCTGGTTCGAGAGGCCCTAAAAGGGGCTGTTGTCCCTGTGGGTGAAGGGCGTTTGTTGTTTTACAACAGAATCCCCTTTCCCAGAGACCTTTTGTCTTTTTGATATTGTTTTGTTAGGAGTGCCTATATGTTTCCCCATATGATTTTGTCCTGTATATTGGATTGAATCTGTTGATTGTCCAGGTTGTATGTGCCTTTTCCCCTCCCCTTTTCCTGTCTTATTGTTTTCCTAGCAGGGAGTTGTCCAATTATTTCAGTGACACTTCCAGACCAGTTCAAAGTGGCTACCCTGGCACTCCTTTAAACTCCCCATGTGGTTATCAGCCATAGACAAAGAACACATAGACGCTGCATTACGTGCTGAGCGGCTAGGAATGCAGCCGCCATCTTGAACCGGTTGCCGCTCTACTGAAACTATTGAAGAACACTTAGAAAGTCCATCTCACAAAAGGTAAGTGAAGGACTTGGGGCACTTAATACCCCTACCCCAGCACACATAGTCCTTAATACCCCTACCCCAGCACACACAGTGTTAATACACAGTGTGCTGGGGTAGGGGTATTAACACTGTAGGGGTATTAATGACCTGGGGTAGGGGTATTAAGGGGTAGGGGTATTAAGTGCCCCAAGTCCTTCACTTACCTTTTGTGAGATGGACTTTCTAAGGGTTCTTCAATAGCTTCAGTAGAGCGACGACCGATCCAAGATGGCGGCCACATTCCTCGCCGCTCAACACACAATGCCATAGACGTGCAGCATCTATGTGTTCTATGTCTATGTTCTCAGCCCTTGCTGTCCCCACCCTTCTGGGTAATTACAGGGCTCCATTTTTGTTATGCAACTTCAGAATGGACTCAAGTGTTCACCAGATTTCAGCTTGTCCAGATACTACCAGATGGCTGAAATCCAGAACCAAATATTGAAAATGCACACTTGCATTTGCCTACTAAAAGCACATGCAATGAGTATGTGCAGGGGTGATTATTTTTCATTTCAGTTGCAAAGTGTTACAGTAACTCTTGTGGGCTATGTTTTCTATGATGAAAGCCAGTTAGTATGATGGATGGCTGGGTATCATAGTAAATAAAGTCTACAAGATGTATGCTGTAGCGGTTATGGAGTTCGTCCTGTAATTCTCAGGCAGCCAAATGAAAACAGATGAAGAAGGAAATTAAAGTCAACAAATAATATGTCTGATTGCCTACCATTGTGGCTGAAGCTGAATTGAGGACTAAAAGTGGTAAACGTAGTAAGTGCTAAAAGCGAAAACGTTGGGAAATCGCATTACATTTTTTTGCACGTATCTGGCACTTACAACGTTTACGATTTTACACTCTTTTAAACTACTTAGAGGACTAACAGGCACTTATTTACGTTTACCAGATTAAGAAGCATTGCTCATTTGACACTTAAATGTGGAAAACGAAGTTTGAATTTTTTTGGCACTTACATCGTTTACCACTTCTAGTCTTCAATTTCATTTTGCTGCTCTGTTTTTCTAATGGATGCATGGGAAATGAAGCACCCAACAGCTAAGTTCACAAATATTAGTAAATTCATTTATGATTTTCAAACGGAGATAGCTGAATTTAGAGACGTGATTACCCCCAAAAAAGTATGAAGGGGGTTAAAAAAACAGCTGCTACTGGTCTCTCCCTTTGTCTTCTCATCCATGTAAAGATCACAGCACTTACAGGAATATTACTTAAAAAAAATGAAGCAGAAAAAAAAAAAAAAAGTACAACTAGCAGTTCTAGGGAACCGCTGGTGTTATCCATAATGTGATAACAGTCAGCTTTCCAGTTTTCCACTAATCTGTGATTCACAACGTTGAGAGCATGTGCAGTTATTCAGCATTTTCTGGGGTGTGAGGTGATCTTTTAAACACCATGATTACCAGGAATACAAATTCTCACTCATTTTCTGGATCTCCATCAGATATACAGGCGTTGTGGAGTGGCGCCCGCAGTCCTGAGGTAAATAGTCAAACCGTTCTAAAAACAGTCTGACTACTTACAATTAGGGGACTCAATGACGGAGCAGCATAACCACTACAGCACACTGTAGCATCCATATAATATCCACACTAAGGGAACAGCACACGAGAAGCACTGCAATGCTAATTATCCCATGAGCCCCCTACAATAATACAGATGTATAGATTTTGCACACTGCTGGGAAGAAACTTGCCTGTCATATCCTCCACTGTATGATCATTTTATTATTACTATTTGGCATTTATAAAGCATCAACTTATTCTGCAGCACTTTACAATACTGAATTCAAGTGTCCTTTGATGAGCAGTTATTTTCCCAATGTTGCCTTTGTGAAATGCCAACCTACTTAGTCCCAAGCGATACTGCAGTGTTGCCTCTGTGTTATTCCAGACACATAGGGTTACTGTACGCTTACGTACTATACCCTACTTTATGAAGAATTTATCTACTACAGAAACATGTTTATTAATCAAGGAGGACTCTTGCATAAAAAGCCTCGGTTTGATGACTGATTTTCTTTCTACTATATATAATTGATACAGACCATTTGCATTAAGGAGAGAAGTTATAAATAGTGCGCCTGGCCTCCAAGGTGTTACTGAGGGTATAGGTCAGTGATTATTTCTTGGCTTTGCAGCTGATCACAGGACAGTTATTAAAGCAGCACTGTCAACGTTTGGGGACTTGGCCAAATTCACAAAGTTTCCCAATGGTGACATTGCCGCTGTGTGTCCAGTGGCTGAGGGGAGGGCAGGTAAAGGAGAGTTTACTTCATTCAACATGTCCCTCGCGGGCGCCGCTGTCGTGGTGGTTCGCCGTGGTCCTTCTCGGCGCTCGCATCTTGTACGTGCGCTAAAATACAGTACTGAGGTCTATAGCCGCAGTATAATATTGTAAAGCGCTATGGAATATGCTGGTGCTATATAAATACCAATAATAATAATAATAATAATAATTCCCTGCAGTCATCACTGACGACCGCTGCGGCGATTTGCACTTGGGCTCCGCATTGTGACAAGGGACGTCAGGCGGAGAAGAAATACAGCGTAGTCAATACTTTTGTCTCTGTATATCTCTGGGCTGGGCTGGAATTTCGGTGAATTTCTAACACAGTCACAATGAGTATTTCACAGAATTTTGCCTTTAGGAAATACCCATTTTTCATAGGGATGACAGTGCTGCTTTAAATGCAGTCTCTGGATATCTCTAGATTGCCATACTCCAGGTGCCTCCTCCTACGTCCACCCAAATTTCCTCAAACGTCATGTTCCTCCCCCCCAGGGTCAGGTCTATTAACCCTTTACCTGCCATTAGGCAGATTCCCTGGCGTCCAAAGAGTTAAAACCACAAACCTACCCCCACCCCCATTATTAAACACCATCACCACTGACCGGCCGCTGCGGATCAGGTCCCGCACTGACAGGAAGCCCAGCACCTCGAGCAGCACATTGTCCGGCAGCCACGACATGGAGGCTGACACGGAGATACCGAGCCCCAGCTCTGCGGGTCCACAGCTGTCCTCGTAACGCACAGGGGCCGACATCTCCGCCATCACCGAGCGCTAAACACCCTCACAGCGGCGCACGCAACCGCCTCCTGTCAAATCCGACGGCGGAAGCCATTTTTCCGGAGCCCTTCTGAGCGACCAGGTGTTATTTTTGGGCTCCAGCTTGATGGCTGCCGCCGGCGGAGACTCGCAGGAGTGTTGGTGTGAGTGCCGCTCGGGTGTTGGCACTCTGTAGTCTCCATGGAAACCACGCACTTTGAATCGGGAACAGTGCTTTTAGTACTCGTCACACATTGGAAAAAAAAAAAACCAGGGCTAAGTGCAACGTCCTGATCATAGTCGCCATCTTTGTGGAGCCAGATTTTAAGCACTTATGAAATAAAAGCTGTTTAGTATAATAACACTATGCCTGTAGCCATATATTCGACCACTAATACCAATACCTGTATGGCAGTTTCTGTAGTGTAGTGGTTATCACGTTCGCCTAACACGCGAAAGGTCCCCGGTTCGAAACCGGGCAGAAACAAGATTTTGCCCTCTCTCTCTGTAAAAAGTAAAATATATATATATTTTTTTTTATTTGCTTTTCAGAGATATAATATATAGCGAACTATTTTGACCACCCAGGAACAGAATAGGTGGTAATTAACGTGCTATAATTTTTGTTTTGTTTTTTTAGTGGTTCATATCAGACAGAAAAAAAATGTGCTCCAGGTGAGGCTCGAACTCACAACCTCGGCATTGCTCATCAGATACTGTCATATAAGTACCGCGCGCTAACCGATTGCGCCACTGGAGCAGCTGTTTAATCATGACTGGTGAACATGAGATGTACACCATTTATCTCTGGTTAGAATGGTACATTGTATCTGTTGAGGTTCCATGAATTACACTACCTGAGAACACCCTCTCCATGGAGCATTGAGACCTGTTAATAAAAGTCTTGATGCAAGGGTTTGTCACTTATGACATGTTGCTAGTTAGTTCAGGACACTTTACATTTGTGAGATTATACTGAACTTTTTTTTTTTGTGCTAGATGTTGGTTCTGCTCCGACAAACGTATTTAAAAAACACTCCCAAATGTGAGCATTATTTATTGAAAATTTGATTTTCTGGGTGCAAAATTGCGATAAACTCACAGCGATTTAAAAGAAATATTGTGCCACACACTGCCCTTTTAATTCTAAAGAATATCAGTACAAAACCAAGTGGGATTAATTATAATAGTGGAGACTATTAAAATAAACGGGGACATAGTATCCCCATAAACTCGCCACCCATTGGCCCTAAAGTACAAGAAAAGGTGGACCTATTGTCCCCCTCAAACTCCACCCATTGGTGGTGGGCTTTAAATTATAAGGGGTGGTTGGACATATTTTACCCACCCTGGTGACTAGTAGTCTCCAAAGCCCCAAGTCACATCCCCATACAAAATACCCTACCTACCCTTTCAGCCTTATAATAGTGAGCGGGGGCAATAAACTAAATACCTGTGACTAAATACTTATAAACTAAATAAACTAAATACTTATCATTAGGTGACTTCTTTTTTCTTCCACTTTCTTTACTTCAGCTCCAAAAAAGAACAAATAAAAATTCATAAGGTCGTGTTGCAAGCAACGATTACAATAAAAAAATTTGTTCCAATCCCCCCAAAGAATATCCAGATAAAAAAAAAATCTATTTTAAAGGACCACTATAGTGCCAGGAAAACATACTCGTTTTCCTGGCACTATAGTGCCCTGAGGGTGCCCCCACCCTCAGGGACCCCCTCACGCCCGGCTCTGGAAGGGGTTTAAACTTACCTTTTTCCAGCGCTGGGCGGAGAGCTCTCCTCCTTCTCTCCTCCTCCGATCCGCCCCGTCGGCTGAATGCGCACGCGCGGCAAGAGCTGCGCGCGCATTCAGCCGGTCGCATAGGAAAGCATTTACAATGCTGAAGCCAAACAATCAGAGTTCTCTGACAGGTAACTCTTGAGACTTTTAACTTTCAGTATATTATTTTTTTATTTTAATAGATATATTTTAATATTTTGATAGTTTTAGTATTTTAAAAGTTGGAGAGAGGAATTGCCATAAACTAAAGATGGTGTTGGCTGGGCCCGTTATTTAATATACAGCACTTGGCATTATGCACCAACAGACCACCAGGGAGTGTAAGGTAAGAGGCATGAAGGGGGGAATAAAATTAAATTTATAAAAAATAAATCACCCACACACTGTATCCACTACACACTCTCTGCTTTCTCCAAAGAGGGCCCAAAAACTGTATTGGGCCTTGGTGTGCACCAGCTGCACTGCATGTAGTTCTGCCTCTGCTGTTTATTCTAGGTCTTTCCCATTTTTCTGTTGCCAGTTCTTTGTACTTGTTTCAGGTTTTTGGTCCCTGTATCCTGTTCCTGGAGGCCCTGTTTCCACAATTCAGAAGATCTGAGTCCCGGAGGCCTGGCTTCCACTATACAGTCGGGCTGGGTCCCAAAAGCCCTGCACCCTGTATCCAGAAGGCCTGATTCCCAAAGACGTTACGCTCTGTGTCCAGAAGGCCTGAATCAAAGAGGTCCTGCTCCCTGAATCCAGAAGTCCTGAGTACCAGATTTCATGCTCTCTGTATCCAGAAGATCTTAGTCCCAGAGGCCTTGCTCCCAGTATCCTGAAAGCCTGAGTCCCAAAGGCCTACCCATTTTCTTGTATTGCGTTTTCCTGTTTTTTTGCTTTGCATTTCTGTTATTAATTTGTGTTCCTGTAACTAATATACAAATTTTCTTCTTTTGTTGTTATATATTGTGGTTTCTTTGCATTTTAGGTTTCTACTTATGGTTGTTGCTGTTGTCAGCAAACCTTTCCAACCCTGATATCTTGAAACTTATTCCAAAAGTCATTCTATTGCTGGAGTAATATGAAACTTATATTTAAAAAATCTGGGAGATGAACCAAAGCATTAATTTAATGTTCTCTAAAACCTAGAAAATTTATCAACAGATCACGCCCAGTTACTCTTCTGTTAGGAATCTTTTTTTTCCAAGCCAAAAAAAGACAAACTTGCAATGCATTCTTTCTTTGTTTGTATAACTCTACTGGCCTTCCAGGGCTTAAAATGTGATCGTTTTACAGGAATATTAGTAGCAGACAGTGTTAGGCTCCTCTTCTGCATGATGGCACATGATCTCCATTTATGGTGGATTACTTTTACTTTTTCTCTCAGGTAGAATTCAGCTACAATGCTTGCTGTCTATGTGACTGGAGTCACCATCACCTGGGACCACCAGCAAATTGGGCCACCAGCGAATCGTTTAAATTGAATATGCTGGTGTCCCCAACTTGTGAGCTGTGTTGGCCGCCGGGCGCCTCTGTTGTCATGGCACCCTGCGTGATCGCACAGCGTGCACACCCCAACGGCTGGCCCTGCTGACACACACTGACGTTACTACTTAGACATCCCTAAATATTAATACAGACATCAGAGTAAACACCAAT
This sequence comes from Pelobates cultripes, assembly GCA_933207985.1. NCBI lineage: Eukaryota > Metazoa > Chordata > Amphibia > Anura > Pelobatidae > Pelobates > Pelobates cultripes. The sequence continues at coordinate 54,040,436 of OW240914.1, forward strand.
AAACTGTGGAAACAAAGCTGATCCCCCCAAAGATTTGCTTAGTGGATTTGTTGTAAGATTAAATCATGCCTCCTCCTCTCTCTCTCCCATGCGCTGCGCTGTAGGCTGGGAGGAAGTGAAGAGTAATCACAATCTCCCAGCACAGCGGCACCTGTGGCTGCATGGGGAACAGCTGGTTAATGTAATGCTTGCAGGACGGCCAGCTGCCGCAGAACCTCTTTGTTCCCGTCTCTGCAAAAGGCTCCAGGCAATGCTTGTTGTGAGTGTGAGCCACTGTAAATTAGGGGCCAGGGCACTTGCACTGCGGTAAAGATGGGTCTGGACAGGAGGAGAGTGCAGTGCAATCAGTGCACTCCCCTCCTGTGGGTCACCAGTAGACTGGTGCACCTGCCCAAGATCAGAGCCGATGCAAGGATTTTTGCCGCCCTAGACAAAATAAAAATTTGCCTCCCCCGCCCCCCATGTGACATCACAATGCCCCACCCATATGATCTGCCATATGAACTAATGCCAGTGCTGCAGTGTGTGTTTACATTAAAAGCCTGCAGGGATCGGCTATAGACACCAGAACCACTTCATTAAGTTATAGTGTCCCTTTAATGTGAGGTAAATTATAGATTAGTGTCACTAATAATATACTAGATTGCCTACTTACAATCAGATGAGGATGATGATGGGCTGCAGTTTGGCTCCACTGGTCTGGTGTAGAACAGGATCTCTGGAGGCTGTTTGCAACTGTGGTCACAAACTTCAATGTGCTGGGAGAATTGGAAGCAGCTCCATTTTTTGGGGGCCCCTTACACAGCTCAAGGTCTGGGCCCCAGGGCCTGACGGTGAGTATGCCCATAAGGCCCACTTATAAATCCACTTATATATTCCACCCACCCATGAGTTTGCTCACAGGGAGTGGGGTGTGTAGGGGATGTGTTATGTGTTATTGTAGAGGATCTAATATGTGTGCTTATGGTATGTACTGTATAGGGATACCAGTTTGTGTAGGTGATGCAGTGTGGTTTGTGTTTAGTGGAAGCAGTGTGTATTTGTGTATAAGGGATGTATTGTGTGTTTCTGGTTGTGTGTAAGGGATGCATTGTGTGAATCTGTGTTTGTATGCATAAGGGATGCAAGGTGTGTGTCTGTATGTGTGTGCATTGAGTGTAAGAGATGCATTTTGTTTCTGTGTGTATGTAAGAGGAGCAGTGTGTGTGTGTGTTTGCATGTGTGTGTAAGGGTTTGCATTGTGTGTTTATGTGTATGTGTGCAAAGGATTGTCTTTGTGTGTAAGGGTTGCATTGTGTGTGAAATTGATGCATTGTGTATTTCTCTGTGTGTAAGGGAAGCATGTTGTGTTTCTGTGTGTGTAGGGATGCATTGTGTGTTTCTGTGTATGTATAGGGATGCATTGTGTGCGCGTAGTGTGAAAGAAATCCATGTCTTGCCCCCTGTCCTATAGAGCTGTCCCTTCTGTCCCTTAGAGCTCTCCCCTGCCCCTTAGTGGTCTCTCCTCTCCCCCACCCTCCCCTAGCGGTCTCTTCTCATACTCACCCACCCTCCCTGTGCTCTTCTCATCCCCCCCTCCTCCTCCCTGTGTTCTTCTTACTCCCCCCCCTTGTTCTTATTACTCCCCACTCTTCTTCTTACCCCCCACTCTTCTTCTTATTACCCCCCCTTTTTCTTACCTTCCCCCTTCTTCTTCTTACCTTCTTCTTACTCCCCATTCCTTTCTTCTTCTTACTCCCTCCCTCTTTTTACTCTCCCCCCTCTTCTTACTCTCCCCTCCCCTTCTTACTCTCCCCCCCTTCCCTCCCCTGTAGCGTGGTCGAGCTCCTCTCCGGTCCGCGGTGCCCGGCCGGAGTGATAGGAAGGTGCACACTCAGTCACTCAGTGTGTACTTCCTGTCAGTCCGGCCGGGTACAGGAATAGAAACTCCTGTTCCGCCTGCCCCCCGGCGACCCCTATGATGGCATAACATTTGCAAAAGTATACAACCCAAAGTATTGCAAATGGGTATGGGTATATCCAATCTTTTTTAGTAGCCACAAACAAATATAAGCGCTAACTTTGGCCAGTGTTTGTGACTAAGTGGCTACTAAAAAGACTGGGCATACCCCATATTGAATACCCTGGGTTGTCTACTTTTGCAAATAGTATGCTATCATGGGGGTAATTCTAATTTCTGGGCTACGATACAGTGTCAAAGGCAACATAACTAATCTGGCAAATCTTAATGTGTATAAACCGAAAAATAAACCGTGCTTTATTTGACCCTGTAACTTTCCAAAACACCGTAAAACCTGTACATGAGGGGTACTGTTGTACTCGTAAGACATCGCTGAATACAAATATGTGCATTTTATTGTAGTAAAAACTAACAGTATTATGACATTCACAGTTAAAATACCACGCAGAACTACTTTTTTAGATTTTATTCATAATAAATTATGTTTTATATATGATAAGTAGTGATGTCCCGAACGGTTCGCCTAACGGTTCGCCACGAACGGTGACTCATCATTGAGTAAACTTTGACCCTGTACCTCACAGTCAGCAGACACATTCCAGCCAATCAGCAGCAGACCCTCCCTCCCAGAACCTCCCACCTCCTGGACAGCTCACTAAGAATGCAGCTTCACAATGAATGTAAAATGGGTGCTGTCCAGGAGGTGGGAGGGTCTGCTGCTGATTGGCTGGAATGTGTCTGCTGACTGTGAGGTACAGGGTCACAGTTTACTCAATGATGAGTCAGTGGCGAACCGTTCGCAGCGAACCATTCGCGAACCGTTCGGGACATCACTAATGATAAGTTCATGTGAAAGTAAAGCCCTGTCTCTCCTGTACAAAATGATATCTAATAAGTGTGGTGTGGGTTCACTTAATATGAAAGAGGTAAATTATGGTTGAACTGACATGTAGCCCAAATTTCCGTTTTTGTTTACGTTTTGTTTTGATCACAACTTGTACAATTGGCTCAGTCCTTAAGAGGTTAATTCCTACATGGTTTAATAGATCATTGTGTTGTTGTTCATCTGAGGTTGTATTTCCCTAATTTTAAGATCTGCTAAGGAACAGTTTATTGGTATTATTTTTTGATATGTAAAACCATGGGTGTACTTTCTTTTTCCCAAGTCTCTTGAAGTATGGTGAAACTACACTACCATGAAAGACATTTCAACAAAGGGGAAGTAGAAGCAGGAGTAATTTTTGTTTGAGGAAAGGGGATTTTTAAAGAAAATAAAAAGTACAAGTAAGTGGGCAATTGACAACTGTATTAAGGTTCCTGGTTCCTGACTTAAAATTGCTGACTGACTTAAAATAGTAAAATTGCTACGGCGTCTATTCCTTCTTTATGTCACCAGTTGCCTCTAGGACAGGGGTGCTCAAACTTTTTAAAGAGGGGGTCAGTTCACTGTCCCTCAGACACTGTTGGGGGCCGGACTATAGTTTGAAAAACATTTGAACGAATTCTTATACATACTGAAACAGACAGATAGACATATACAGACACACAGACACATACTAAAATACAGACAGAAACATGGATAAGGAAATACATACATACCTACAAACATACATACATACTGACTAACAGACAGACATAGATACTGACATACATAGACAGACATAAACATACATACAGACATACACACATACTGACATACATACAGACATACAGAGACATACATATTGAAATACATACATACTGAAATACATACACACAGACAGACATATACACATACATACAAACATATACTGACATACATACACACACACACACTGAAATACATACACAGACATACATACACACACACACACAGGCATACAGACATACATACATACATACACACATACATACATACAGACATATAGACACACACTGACATACATACATACAGACACATACTGACATACATACATACATACATACATACAGATAGACATATACTGACATACATACATACAGATAGACACATGCTGACATACATACAAATACTGACATACATACAGATAGACACATACTGACATACATACACACACACAGCTAATTTTTCTTACTTTTTTTGCAGGAGGGTGGCTGATGGGAGTCGGCGTGGCTGTTCCGTCCTTGTGGCCTGTATGCAGAGGGAGCTGGGAGGAAGTGACCGGCCGTAATAACTTTTCTTAAGCTGCACTATGCACATATTATTATTGCCAAAAATGTAAAAAAAAGTTGTTGTTTTTTTCATTTTTTTACATTAATTTGAATAATAAATAAGAATTTATATATGCATATATCCCTTCAAATTAAATATTATTTTGTTCTTTAAAAACAGCATATAGTATGTGTTGGAGCAATCAATGTCAAAATGGAATTTGCTGTTGAACACACACACACACAGAAAAAGCAAAAATTGCGCATGTCTTTCAGTACAAATTAAGCAAACTGTGTGGCCCTTAAGGGTTTAATTGAGGTCTATTTAGGTGCTGTCCCAGTTCTATGCTGTATAATGTATAAATAGAGATTAGGTAAAAATGCAAAGGAAAAGGGGAAATAGAAGGAGGTGTTATATGTCAAGAATGTGGATTACATAATAGTAGTGTTTTCATACCAGAAAAATGCAAACATATGCTTTCTATTAATCTTATTCATTTCCTTTCACTTGTAACTGCTTTGGGTATAAAGAAAGCCTTTAAATTAGGGAAGCTTTCATTCTGCCTGAAACATGGACTCGGACAGCAATATCCTGCATGAAAAATTTGAGAACAGCTCGATGTACAGAGGTAATTCTCTTCTTAATTGCTTCCACTCTACAATATAATGAACATAAGACTTTTAATCACTTATTTTAATATGAGGTGATAATAGCTCTTCAGTGGTGTATATATGAAGACGTCATTCTTTTTTTAGTTTGTTTGTGTTGCTCTTAAAACCATTCATGGTTTTAGTGGTCCTTCCTAAATATTTTTCTAGAAATAATGGCCTTTTCATTTCTTATTAAAATCAATGCATTTCTCTTTCAACAAATATTTGCAATTCTTTTTTTTAGCGTTAAGAATTCTGCCACTCAAATTCCCTCTATCTGAATATACCGGCCCTGTTTTACCTTTACTGTGATATTAAACCACATTGGACTAAAGAGATGCCATTTTAAATGTGATATTTGATTGATGCTTGTTGTTTTATAATCTTCTGTATAAACATTTTTGAATTACAGTTAAGAACAAAAACAAAACATTTTGTTGCATTAAAGGACCACTATAGTGCCCTGAGGGTGCCCCCACCCTTAGGGTCCCCCTCCCGCCGGGCTGAATGGCGAGGAAAGGGGTTAAACTTACCTTTTTTCCAGCGCCGGGTGGGGAGCTCTCCTCCTCCTCTCCGCCTCCGATCCTCCTCTTCGGCTGAATGCGCATGCGCGGCAGGAGCTGCGCGCGCATTCAGCCTGTCTCATAGGAAAGCATTCATAATGCTTTCGTATGGACGCTTGTGTCTTCTCAATGTGATTTTCACAGTGAGAAGCACGCAAGCGCCTCTAGCGGCTGTCAATGAGACAGCCACTAGAGGCTTTGGAGGCTGGATTAACCCATTTATAAACATAGCAGTTTCTCTGAAACTGCTATGTTTATAAATAAAAAGGGTTAATCCTAGAGGGATCAGGCACCCAGACCACTTCATTAAGCTGAAGTGGTCTGGGTGCCTAGAGTGGTCCTTTAACAAAATGTTTTGTTTTTCGTTTTAACTGTAAAAATTTTTATTAGAAACAGTCCATTGATTGATTTTTTTTTTTTATCAAGGAGTGCAATCATGTTATGGTGCTTATTCACTAGAAGGGGAGTTGTGGGGAAAGGGGAAACAAAACTATGAAAAACTGATGAAAAGGTGCCATCAGGTGTTTTCTTGAACCATTATATCAGTGTTGAATATAACCCTAACCAGAAAATGGGTGGGTTGTTCACCAAATATTAGCAAGCAGACAGTTTATAAAATCTCCAAGTTTCATTTTCTAACATGGATCTTTTTGGCCTATACGTTACAAGCTGATTGTCAGCTTCCTTATTTAGAGAATAAATCACTGGGGTAAAATGTAAAAATCCCAGTAAGAATCTCAGGGAAAAATTAGCAAATACAAATTCTCAGCTCAATCTTTCTGAGCTCACTTTTCATGTATTTTCAGTCAATCAAGATAAGGGGGCAAGATTCATAACAGAAACTTTTAGCTACTATTTTTTGCAAACCTGGTTGAAATTGAATCACTCAATATAGAAACATAGAAACATAGAAACATAGAATGTGACAGCAGATAAGAACCATTCGGCCCATCTAGTCTGCCCAATTTTCTAAAAACTTTCATTAGTCCCTAGCCTTATCTTATAGTTAGGATAGCCTTATGCCTATCCCATGCATGCTTAAACTCCTTTACTGTGTTAACCTCTACCACTTCAGCTGGAAGGCTATTCCATGCATCCACTACCCTCTCAGTAAAGTAATACTTCCTGATATTATTTTTAAACCTTTGTCCCTCTAATTTAAGACTATGTCCTCTTGTTGTGGTAGTTTTTCTTCTTTTAAATATAGTCTCCTCCTTTACTGTGTTGATTCCCTTTATATATTTAAATGTTTCTATCATATCCCCCCTGTCTCGTCTTTCCTCCAAGCTATACATGTTAAGATCCTTTAACCTTTCCTGGTAAGTTTTATCCCGCAATCCATGAACCAGTTTAGTAGCCCTTCTCTGAACCCTCTCTAAGGTATCAATATCCTTCTGAAGATACGGTCTCCAGTACTGTGTACAATACTCCAAGTGAGGTCTCACCAGTGTTCTGTACAATGGCATGAGCACTTCCCTCTTTCTACTGCTAATACCTCTCCCTATACAACCAAGCATTCTGCTAGCATTTCCTGCTGCTCTATTACATTGTCTGCCTACCTTTAAGTCATCAGAAATAATCACCCTAAATCCCTTTCTCATATGTTGAGGTTAGGACTCTATCAAATATTCTGTACTCTGCCCTTGGGTTTTTACGTCCAAGATGCATTATCTTGCACTTATCCACATTAAATGTCAGTTGCCACAATTCTGACCATTTTTCTAGTTTACCTAAATCATTTGTCATTTGGCTTATCCCTCCTGGAACATCAACCCTGTTACATATCTTAGTATCATCAGCAAAAAGACATACCTTACCATCAAGACCTTCTGCAATATCACTAATAAAAATATTAAAGAGAATGGGTCCAAGTACAGATCCCTGAGGTACCCCACTGGTGACAAGTCCAAGCTTCGAATATATTCCATTGACTACAACCCTCTGTTGCCTGTCACTCAGCCACTGCCTTACCCATTCAACAATATTTGAATCCAAACTTAAAGATTGCAGTTTATTGATAAGCCTTCTATGTGCAACAGTGTCAAAAGCCTTACTGAAATCTAGGTAAGCAATGTCTACTGCACCACCCTGATCTATAATTTTAGTTACCCAATCAAAAAAATCAATAAGATTAGTTTGGCATGATCTCCCTGAAGTAAACCCATGTTGTCTCTGATCTTGAAATCCATGTGTTTTAGATGTTCAACAATCCTATCCTTTAACATGGTTTCCATCACTTTCCCCACTACTGAAGTAAGGCTTACTGGCCTATAGTTGCCCGACTCCTCCCTATTACCTTTCTTGTAAATGGGCACAACATTCGCTAACTTCCAATCTTCTGGGACTACTCCTGTTAACAATGATTGGTTAAATAAATATGTTAATGGTTTTGCTAGTACACCACTAAGCTCTTTTAATAGCTTTGGGTGTATTCCATCAGGTCCCATTGACTTATTTGTCTTTACTTTTGACAGTTGAAATAGAACCTCTTCCTCTGTAAACTCACGTGTAATAAATGACTCATTTATCCTTTTTCTCAACTGAGGTCCATTTCCTTCATTTTCTTCTGTAAATACAGAACAAAAATATTCATTGAGGTAGTCAGCCTGACCTTTATCCTCTTCTACATACCTTCCTTCTTTTGTTTTTAATCTAACTAATCCTTGTTTTACTTTTCTTTTCTCATTTATGTATCTAAAAAAAAGTTTTGTCCCCCTTTTTTACTGAATGTGCTATTTTCTCTTCTGTGTGTGATTTGGAAGCTCTTATAAATTGCTCAGCCTCTTTCTGCCTAATCTTATAGATCATTCTGTCTTCCTCACTGTGGTTTTTTTTATAATTACTAAATGCTAACTTTTTGTTTTTAACTATTTTGGCCACATCTGCGGAGTACCACAGTGGTTTATTGAATTTTTTGCTTTTACTGACAAGCCTTATTTCCAATAAGGAAATTATGTTTTTACTGCTAAAGATCACATCTGAAAGTAATTTAGTTTAATGTGATTTTAAGTAACGATAACATGGTATAGTCTTCCTGTCAACATTCTGTTTCCTGTGTGCAATTGTAACTTTCTTTGCTATCTATACAGTTATCAAGACAGGAGTTCTGGGAGAAGCCATCTTGCTTTATTTATAAATGCGGTATTAAAGGAACTCTCCTAGCACTATCACCCATACAGTTCACTGTAGTGATTATGGTTCTAAAAATGCCTGGTACTCTTGACACTGTATAACAACATTTTAGAACAGTTTGACTACTTACATGGGCTGTGTGTACATGTTTACTTATTTATAATTATGCTACTGTTCTAATAAGCTATATATTGTCTTTTCAACAGATATGCTCTAGTGCCACAAAAAATAATAATAATCAGATTGTCATTGCCGTGGCAATGGTTTGATCCATAAAGAGATCACACACTTCATTGTACACAACTTATGAATCTCTGTCTCAAGAAGTGGTGGAGATTGGGGACTGCTGGTTAGAAGTTAAACCATTCTAAATGGCATGCCTGCATTAAATAGGGTGGCAAGAAGACACTCCTGACATAATAACCACGGAGTGTTCCTCTCATGGCAGTGCAATATTACAATTAAACAAGGTGACTAATTTGATATGTGGGATACATAAATAGAAAATTGAGCAGCAGGAAATACTAGCAGAATGCTTGGTTGTATAGAGAGAGGTATTAGCAGTAGAAAGAGGGAAGTGCTCATGCCATTGTACAGAACACTGGTGAGACCTCACTTGGAGTATTGTACGCAGTATTGGAGACCGTATCTTCAGAAGGATATTGATACCTTAGAGAGGGTTCAGAGAAGGGCTACTAAACTGGTTCATGAATTGCAGGATAAAACTTACCAGGAAAGGTTAAAGGATCTTAACATGTATAGCTTGGAGGAAAGACGAGACAGGGGGGATATGATAGAAACATTTAAATATATAAAGGGAATCAACACAGTAAAGGAGGAGACTATATTTAAAAGAAGAAAAACTACCACAACAAGAGGACATAGTCTTAAATTAGAGGGACAAAGGTTTAAAAATAATATTCGGAAGTATTACTTTACTGAGAGGGTAGTGGATACATGGAATAGCCTTCCAGCTGAGGTGGTAGAGGTTAACACAGTAAAGGAGTTTAAGCATGCGTGGGATAGGCATAAGGCTATCCTAGCTATAGGATAGGGCCAGGGACTAATGAAAGTATTTAGAAAATTGTGCAGACTAGATGGGCCGAATGGTTCTTATCTGCCGTCACATTCTTTGTTTCTATGTTGCTATGAAAAGTAACATTGAAAACAAATTCGGTTGTTCTAGCTTTTCCTGATAACTAATGTGTTTCTCCCCACTAACTAATTTTGTAACCTGCCTCTGCACTTTTTCAAGTTCTGCTATACCCTTCTTTAAAACTGGTGCCCAAAATTGCACAGCATATTCAACATGGAGTCTTACCATTGATTTATGAAGACTCAAAATTCTACCACCTTTTTACACATGAAAGCACCTAATAGCTTTTGGAACAACATTGCATACTGTTGCCTAGTTTGTGATCTATAATTGTTCCCAAGTCCTTTTCATTTACTGTTATCCCTAACTCAACCCCATTTAATGTATAAGTGACTTGTGGGTTCATTATTCAAAAAAATGCATGGCTTTACCTTTATCTGTATTGAATCTAGACTGGCCACTTGCCTGCCCAGTCCCACAATTTATCCAAATCCCTCTATAGAGAAGGTATATCTTGTTCAAACTGTATTATCATACCTAGTTTTGTGTCATCAGCAAACACAGACAATTGACATTCAATGCCCACTTCAAAATAATTTATAAACAGATTCAAGAGAAGTGGACCCAGGACAGAAACCTGAGGTCCTCCATTTACCACATTTGTCAAGTTTGAAAATGCTCCTTTTGTGTGGAACTGTGTCAAATGCATTAGCAAAATCCAAGTAGGTCACATGTACAGGATCACCATAATCTATATCTCTACTACTTTCTTCATAGAACATAATTAAGTTAGCTTGGCAACCCCTGTCTTTCATAAAACTACAGAGGCAGACTACAAAATTAATAAAAGGAATGGAACATATCAGCTATAAAGAAAGGTTAACAAATTTAAACCTATTTAGATTAGAAAAACGACACCTGAGAGGGGATATGATAACATTATACAAATATATTCAGGGCCAATACAAACCATTGTGTGGAAATCTATTCACAAACCGGACTTTACATAGGACACAAGGTCATGCGTTTAGACTGGAAGAAAGAAGATTTCGTCTAAGGCAAAGGAAAGTTTTTGTTTTTTTACTGTAAGAACAATAAGGATGTGGAATGAGTCCATACAGATGTTCAAACAGCTACTAGATGCATACTTGCAAAAACAGAATATTCAAGAATATAATCTTTCAATGCAGGGTAATAACTGCTTGATCCAATGATAAATCTGACTGCCATTCTGGAGTCAAGAAGGAATTTTTTTCTTAGCTTGTTGCAAAATTGTGCTTCAAACTGGGTTGTTTTGCCTTCTTTTGGATCAACAGCAAAAAATAAATGTGAGGAAGTCTGAACTTGATGGACGCAAGTCTCTTTTCAGCTATGTAACTATGTAACTATCTTGATTCCCGCTAATGATATTATTGTTCCGAACGAATTGTTGAATATTATCCCTTATCAGCCCTTCAAATTATCTCCCAACCACAGATCTTAAACTCACAGGTTTGTAGTTTCAAGGTTGGGCCTTTGAACCATTTCTAAATATAGGCACCACCTTGGCTTTTCTCCAAACCTCTGGTAGAAATCCTGAAAGGTATGAGTCCTGAAAAATTAAAAACAATGATATGGAAATGTCTATGCTGATGTCAGGATCATATCCTGACAAACAAGACTCATGTTCCTTTTATTTCTGTTCCTTTAAAACAAGTTCCTGCTCTGATTTTATTACTTACCACTAGTGGCCTCCCTTCCCTCTAGTTCTGGAATCTCACCTGCTCATGTTTAATTACTTGCTTCAGCTACAAAAGGCTACACCCAACTAACCTCAAGGCCTTTACATTGAAGTTGGTGATTTTCCTGAAAGACTTCAGTTCCTGGCTCCTGTGAACCTGCTCCAGACTTAGCCTCAACCCTGCTCCATACCAACCTGCTCTAGACTTACCTTCAAACCTGCCCGACTCTTACGTATGATTTTGACCTCTGCCTCTGTTAACAGCCTTCCTGTGTTACAAGCCTGCCTCTGTTATCAGCCTTCCACTGTTACCAGCCTGCCTCTGTAACCAGCCTGCCTTTGATACCAACCTGCCTTTGTTTCAACCCTACCTGGAGATCACAGACTTTCTTTATTATTTGCAAGTATCCAGTTTTGTGGCATATTGCCTTAATTCTGTTTTTTCTCAAGTTTCATAATATGTCTAAAAGCACCAATAAAGTCTCAAATAACAACCCTGGCCAAAGTCTCCTATCTGACCTGCTCCAGATCATGACAGATGAGCTCCCAAAGCACATGTGGGTGAATACCATCTGACCTTTGGACCTTGTTTACATTAACTTAATTTTATTTCTGTAACAGTTTATCTTGTGTTAACCAACTGTCTGTTTGTGGAAGGCTATTGTTACAGGGATTTGCAAGTCTACAGACTGAAAAATTCTTTTAGACTTTATGCCTTGTCCTGATCTTCCTTTCTCACCCATCTCAGATTCCAACGGACCAACACTTTCACTTATAACCTTTTGGTATATATATATGTGTGTGTGTGTATAGTGCATTACTTG
>OW240914.1:54064956-54083909 GCA_933207985.1 Pelobates cultripes
TGTGACACTTAGCACAATGATCTCCCCTAGATATACTGTGTCTGTAGAGTAATAAAGTCATGGCTCCCTGCACCCATAAAATCACTGGAAATGGGCTAAAAGATTCATGTTATCTAACCACTGTAAGTGTGCTATAATTGAAAGTAAATGTCACAAATGCCCCATTTACTTGGAGGTAAAATTTTTGCTTATAAAAAGGGTGCCTGGGCAATACTGAGCAAATTTACAAAGGTCGGACAAGCGCTAAGAGTTCTTAAGGAGGTCAGCTGCAGACAGCAAATACTTTCAATACTCCACAAAATAGACAAGTGTTACAAAAATAGGTTGTGCCATATAAACATTAATAAAATATAAAAATAGAATAAAAATAGAATAAATAATAATGGAATTTTGAGTTTTAATAAAACTCTTTTGACTTGTGAGTGCATTTAGTTGGCACTTTATATCTGAAATATTACACTATTGCATTTTATATTGTCATTACATATTCTTCAATGTGAATCACTACAGTTACCATATCCACACTTATATATACCAGTGGAGATTATACCACGACACACTGTAATTACTAGAGATTGTATGAAAGCTCTATATCACATGAGTGAGCACTTTCACACTTTGCTGTTTGTTATTCAGTCACTGTGATAAATACTACACTATCAGTAGCTTTTTTTTTCTCTTTTGCTTTTCTCACATACCCAGTGAGGAAGAACCAAAGTCCATAGGGATCAAGGTCATTAGAAGAAAGTTTGGGCTATATTTATTATTAATACAAAAAAAAGTCCTGCGCTCACTCCCATCACTCCTGGGTGGCAGCAACGACCACAGTCCACATCAGCTCCAATACATACAGTAAAAAGAAAAGAAAAAGTTACCTGTGCTCTCTCCTTAATCCCTATGTATATTTAAACAAATGGAGGTCATTTAATTACTCCAATGGCCATTGGAGGGAATGCCCGCCTGCCAACGTCAAGGCAGACTCCCCTAAAGCGGGTTCTACACTGACCCTTCAGCCTGCTTCCTTGAGCTTCTGGCAAAGATATCTCTAATGAGACAGAAAGGGGTATTTTTATATATACACCCCTATATACTTATTAACCCTTAATAGGGAACACATGGGATGGGCAGAGGCATAGATAATGTTTCCAGTTCAGCTACTTTGACCTTAAATTTAAAATTCAATCTCACTATAGTAAATAAACCTCAGTGTCCCACATAGTTAACTCTTCAGCTGTCAATAAAGATTGTGATGGAAACTCCGATGCTCCTGGCACTGGCTCTTCAGAGAGTTCAGAGAAGGGCTACTAAACTGGTTCATGGATTGCGGGATAAAACTTACCAGGAAAGGTTAAAGGATCTTAACATATATAGCTTGGAGGAAAGACGAGACAGGGGGGATATGATAGAAACATTTAAATACATAAAGGGAATCAACACAGTAAAGGAGGAGACTATATTTAAAAGAAGAAAAACTACCACAACAAGAGGAAATAGTCTTAAATTAGAGGGACAAAGGTTTAAAAATAATATCAGGAAGTATTACTTTACTGAGAAGGTAGTGGATGCGTGGAATAGCCTTCCAGCTGAAGTGGTAGAGGTTAACACAGTAAAGGAGTTTAAGCATGCGTGGGATAGGCATAAGGCTATCCTAACTATAAGATAAGGCCAGAGACTAATGAAAGTATTTAGAAAACTGGGCAGACTAGATGGGCCGAATGGTTCTTACCTGCCGTCACATTCTATGTTTCTATGTTTCTTGGAAAGGATTACAGGCCAGTCTCCTGACTTTTAAAGGGGCTATTGTTACTGTGAGGAGTGGTATGGGGGTGCTGGATGCTTATTCTGCTTCCTAGCCAGCATTGAGAACCTCTGGGAATTGGATGGACTCATCCTATGCACAGAGCGCCTGACGGGGAGATACCATGAATCACTCTGGAACTGTTCACCAGATTGGTACTATAACTGTTTCTTAATAGGAAAGCACAGTCTTTTATACACAGACCCCCGACATGAGGTCCCTATTCAAACCAGGGTAAGCTTGCCCTGGTGCCACTGTGTCTGGGAGATAATTGAGTTAGCCCTCGCTTAAGCTAATTATATCCCGGATACAGAGGACACAACTTAAAATAACCCCCAAAACACACAAAAACAAGCAGGAACCCCAACACATCATATATCTCTGGATAACTCTGATCTGAGTGCCCGGATCCATGGAGAATAGACTGATTTCCACCAGGGTAAAGATTTTACCGGCCGGTAACAAAATTCATAACGAACTTAGTTCCAGAGTGAGAATCTCTTTGTCCGGTCAATGAAGGGAGCTTCTGTAGACAAACAAAGGGAGGCTTCTCCTGGCTCTCAGGGGGCGATTGTTCCTTTCTGTCCTTAGTACCTCCCCTCCAAAGAGTGCTTTCCTGGCAGGTCAGGAAGTGGGGTAATACCAAGGTAAAAGTTGGCAGAGAAACGTGAAGTAGTTCCATGCGATTACTACCAGGCCCCACTCGGGACCTCGTGGCTCTCTGGAATCAAATGCCTGCCAGGGAGGAGGTGCTCTCGGTTGTTTAGTATGAATGGGGAAAACACAGAGCCACGAGTAGTGAAATAGCTCCTTAATGAACAGAAGGGAGGAAAATAATACACGGTTTGCCACAATCACCACATGCGTGGAATTCCTTGTCCGATCAGAGAATAGCCACCACTTTAACATGCTGTAGCTCGGGCGCAGATTCTCTGATTATGGTGCTATTTTGACAGTGAGAGTGCGCGGTGACTAGCTATCCTATTGTTTTAGCTGAGGCTAACTTAATTATGTCCCCAGACAATTTTGGCACAGGGGAGGGACTATTCTACTGTACATCACATTGTATGGAGGACCCCTGCAGAGGGAATCCACACTTCTCCTTATAAAGAGCTGTGTTGTGTGCAATAAAGGTATTTCTACCCCCAACATTCAGTCTCAACTAATGTGGGGGACAAAAGCTATAATTTTGGCTTTATTGGAGAGAAGGTCTGCTGAAGAGAGAGATATAATTGCTGCATAACGTCATTTGAGTAGTATTAAAATGACTAACGGTTTTGTTTACTAATATACTATTATAAAGAAATACTGTATATCTTCACACTTTTTCTTCTAAATACGGTAGTGTGATAATTGTTTGTCTGTCCTCAATTTGCAGATTCTGGAAGAAAGGAGAGCCTAATGATTATGGTAAAAATGAAGACTGTGCCCTGTTACACACGACTGGAGAATGGAATGATATGCCTTGCACGTTTACAGACTCGTACGCTATTTGTGAAAAAAAATTACTGTGAGCTCTTATTCTCTAAATGACCATATGCAGTGGGTAACATTTTGCCATTTTCCATAAATAGATGTATTTATAGATATATTCACTATAGAGTTTTATATATATATTTGTATTAATACATAACCTTGTTTCTAGTTCAGGTGTCTTATTTTTTTTGTATATTTGGTTTACTAAAAATTCTGCTTTTGTTCCATACATACACGCAAAAAAAAAAAATATGATCCACAAAAGATTGTATGTAAATATAAAATACAAAAGCTTGCCAATGATACCACACACTCAATAATAAAGAATTGAATCTATTTCATAAAAAAAACAACCTTATTTTGATCTGTCATGACATAGTGTAAAATAAGCCTGCATGCTTGATATCTGACCCAATGCACAAAAAAAAAACCTATCTAAAAACAATGAGTTATTCAATAAATAGCAGAATGCCCTCCTAAGTTGTAACTATATGTATATGTGTGCTCTGTATGAGTCAGTCTGTGTGTGTCTGTATGGTCAGTGTGTGTGAGGTGAAGTGTGGGTGGAGGTCAGTGTGTGTGGGTCAATCTGTGTGTGTATATGAGTCAGCCGGTGTGTGGGGTCAGTGTGTGTGGGTCAATCTGTGTGTGTTTATGGGGTGGGGTCAGTGTGGGTGTACAGGTCAATCTGTGTGTGTACATTAGTCTGTGTGGTGGGGGGTCAGTGTGTATGGGTCAGTCTGTGTGTATGAGTCAATCTGTGTGTGTGGGTAGGTCGGTCTGTGTGTGGGTCAGTCTGTGTATGAGCCTATCTCTGTGTGTGGGTCAGTCTGTATGTGTGGGTCAGTGTGTGTGTGAGGGGGTCAATCTGTGAGTGTGTATGTGTGTGTGTGTGTGTGTGTGTATGGATCAGTATGTGTAAGTGCTGGAGCTCCAGGTGAGATACCTCTCATCTTGTGACCCAATGAGCAAGTGTCTTCAGGGGCCCAAAAAAAGTCTTGCACCAGGACCCTCTCTATGTTAGTTTTGCCACTGTATGGATTCAAATATGTGATCAAACATCTATACGATAAACAGACAAACAGACAGACAGACATATATACCACACAGAAATAGATACACAGATTCATGTATATGACATGGCTACAGGCATTTGATTCTACTGCTGGATACCACATTTCTTACATGAAACTTCATAGGTAGTAAAAAATATTTGACATTTAAAAAAAATAACAAACTGGGCTAAAAATTTGCTGAGTTGGTGAAATTTCTAGATATATATCACATTTCCTGGTGCTAACGGTGTTTGTTGTTTTTAGCAATGATATAAGGACACTATGACTTGAGTAGTAAATGAAAAGCCTTTGTTTAGTCATATTTGGCATAGACTATGAAATTTGAGTTTGCAAATTGAGCTTGCTCAATCAAAAATAAACTTAAATAAGGCACTTTCAACAACAGGAGATGAGAGCCAAGGTCACAAATCAGCTATGAATATTCGATGAAAGGGACATCCGTATATGTAGTCAGGAAATGGGATTGAAGGTCAAAAGCCAAGAAAGAACTAAGATAAAAGAATGATCCGTAAGTGTAGCCGGGAAATGAGAGTCCAGGTCAGAACCCAAAGATATGGGCGAATAATCGGACAGGTTACATCAAACAAACATGGAGTGAGGCTGCAAAGAAGGTTGTTACATACAAGCAATAACAGAATAGGGAGACTTAATAAGCCTTTCAGACCCATGAAAAGAAAAATGGAAAATAAAAAATGTTTTTCCCTTAAAAATCTATATCTAAAGACATTAAAAACATTAATGTGATTTGGAAAACGAAATGTTTTTAATATTGTTATATACTGCAAGTGGTTTCATTGGTTTGCAAAAAATTCAGTTTCAAAGTTTCTTATGAAAATCTACAAAGCAGTTCTTTGTTTTTGTTATGCAAAGCCCTACATTGCATGTTTTTCAGAATAATCCTGTCCGATGTGATTCCTTAAGTTTGCTGCAGTGTGCACATCTACAAGATGGCCGCTTTTCCGGCATACGGGCTGCTACCTAGGGTTTGAACCAGTTTTGTTGTTTTTGCAGCCTCTTCTGAATAGTTGAGGATGAGGATGTCCCACCTAGGCCAGGAATTACAGTCAAAACCCTTTTAGAGTAGTTGTTTCCCTATCACAAGTTTCTTCATGACATATGAAAGCATTTACAAGCATAACGTCCAGGAAGTGCCAATAAATATGAGCTAGCAAAAAAAAGTAAAATATCCTAAATAAATTCGCTATGACCCTGAGGTTTCATACTCAGACCACACATATTTACATAAAAATATTATACCAAAAGATTTACACGCATTCTAAAAACCTTAAAATATAACTAAAGTATTATAAACGAACAAAACAATGCATTTTTTTTTTTTTGCCAGATGCACAGTAAAAAACGCACGATTAGCAATACCAAAGGATCAGGCTTCAACTGCCACTACCTGGGACTCATCTACAAAAGTAATAGTGTACACACTTCAATATACATGCTGCTGCCGGAGTTAATTCTAATCTCTGCCACTAGACGGCTCCAGCGACCTGTTTTCGATACTGGTTTTAAAGATAAATCATTGGACTGTGTGAACAAGCACAATTATTATTATTATTATTATTTTATTAATTATATAGCGCCAGCAAATTTAGTAGCGCTGTACAATGAGTTTTAAAATGTGTTTTCAGATTGAAAGGGATAATTGACATATTATCCTCACTGGGTCCTAAACACGGGATAATAATGCAAAACTCAATCAGGTGGATAAAAAAACAAAAACAACGCCATTCTTTAGAATAAAATCAGAAATGGACCCAATGTGCAAGGGGGATTGCAGCAAAAAGAGACACTGTGTGTTTTATCTATTAGCATATTAAAACAGGTTAAATACAGGCACAAACATGATAAGGCCCACCTACATTGATTTAAATACCAAATCATACTACAGATACAATTACAACTGGGAATCCTCGAAAGACATGTGTAAAAATGGAGTGGAAGGGAGAAAAGATTCGGTTGACTGCGAAGCATACTAATTAAACCAATTCTTGCACTTTAAGTTCCAGAAGATCACAATGGAACAGTAACAACATAAGTAGTATACTGTATCTAACAATACATAACAATAGCAAGGATCAATCAAGCAAGATCTTTCAAAGAGAGACACATGTAGCTACACACATTCCAAATGATGTAGAAGCGATCAGGTCATATATAAAAAGACATCAGGAAATAATTAGAAATTCACATAAAACCAATTCAAACATATGTAAAGTTTCTTAGTTTGTTATTTAAAAAGAAATCCCAATTTTAACATTGACCATAGCTGCTCTTCTTAAAAGTTATTATACCTAAATAAGTCAAAAAATGGAACATGTAAAAAATCAATTACATTTACAAAAAAATTGTAATTCAAGTCCCTATATCTTCTATTAAGTTAGACAGTGTCCTCCCGATAGGGGTTTTACCTTATTATGCTAAATGGCATTGGTTGATGGGGACAAATAGGAAACTAATTATACCACGAAAAGATCAGGTAATTTATCAGGGTTCAATGACACTACAACATGCTCCAAAACACACTAAACACCAAAAACAAACAAACAAATCTATAAATACCCTAATAAAAGAATGCAATAAAATAACATGAAACGGGAGACATGGTTTTCTTAATATAATACATAGATATAAAAAGCAATAAACAATGATGTATTTGTGTCTTAGATATGTGCATTAGTTTATTTCTGAATCGAATTTTGGATGAATTTGGATGAATTCAGCAATGTGGAAGCATCTGACTTTCCAAATCACCACACAACAAAATAAATGTAAAGTGAATGAATTTAAAACAAACTGAACTAAAAAAAATTCCATCTATTTGTTTTCATGAGGATAGATAATTAGGGACTTGTCTATTTAGCAAATAAAATACCAAAATTAATAAAAGGGCTTTTTGTTTTAAATTTAGATTTTTCATCTGATCCCTAATTTGGTATCCTTACATGGGATTGCCATAATTAAGAGTACCAAATTAGGGAGCTATTGTGTTTAGTAGATAGCTCTCTAATTTGGTATCTTTTACCCCTTAGTGACCAAGGACGTACAGGGTATGTCAACCAAACAACGGTCGTTAATGACAGCTGATGTACCCTGTACGTCTGAGGTCAAAATGAGCGCTGCAAGCAATTGTGTTTGCTTCCAGCCACTCTAAGGGTATTACACGATACCTCAATATTGAGGCATCGTGCAATACCCCTCCTCACTGCCGTTCCACCCAGAGCGATCACTTCCGGGTTGCTGCACATGGTGCCCGGCAGTGTAGTGCAGAGCATCAGAAGCCTTCAGGCAGGCTTCCGATGCTCTGCCTGTGCTGAGTGCCTCGAGGTTTAAAAAAAAAAAAAAATAACCTTCTACCCTCCCTCTGTCTCCCCATGTACTTACCAATCGCCACCATTCCCCCACCGGAGATTGGTCTTCTTCTGAGGGGGACTGTCTGGGCTTAGGACCCCCAGGGCACAAGGCCACAATAGGTGTCCACAGTGCTGCCAGCAGGGGGACTGCTTGAACTGACAGGCAGTTACCCTGCTGGTGGAAAAGTAAAAAAAGGTTACAAAATTTTAATAAAGTTAATAAATTAACAAATATAAATGAATATATGAGATGTATATACATATATTATATCTATATATAATATGTATATATATCGTATATATGTCATACTAAGTGTATTTTTTTTATTAATATATACATATATTAATATAAACATACACTTAGAGTAAAATTACACACATATATATATTATATATAACAACTATATATTTTGTATATTATTATTATAAAAATGAAATAATAATTAATTAAAAATAAATAAAAAACTGTAAAAATAATTAAATTGTTTTAAAAAAATTATATATATATATATATATATATATATATATATATATATATATATATATATATGTGTAATTTTATTCTAACTGTATGTTGATATTGATATATATATATATATATATATTTATATCAAAATACACTTAGGTATATGTATATATAATTTCATTCTTTGTATATCTCCTTAATGACCGTGGACGTACTGGGTACGTCCAACAAACAACGGTCGTTAAGGACCGCACATGTACCTAGTATGTCCATGGCAAATAGGAGCCATGAACTTACCTGGACCTGCGAAACGCAGCGATCACATTCGGGGGGGACTGCCGGAAACCCCAGCAGTCCCCCTGCAGCAGCTTTGGCCACCCAGGCCCTACATGTGATCACCATGATAACATCGCCGCAATAGGACTCTAGGAGCTGCCAGCTGGGGGACTGTCTGAACTACCAAAAAAGACTGGACACACATCACTTTAATACTGTGGGTTGTCTACTTTTACAAATTGTATGCCTTGATGGGGTTAATTTTAATTCCTGGGCTGCTATATTGTCTCAAAGACAACATAGGCCCAGCCAACCAATATGGCAAATTTCAATGTGCAAACATGGAAAAGGGGAAAGCCCATAAAACCTGTACATTGGCACTGTTGTACTCGGGAGATATTGCTGAACACATATTGGGGTGTTCTTTTTCAGTAACACATAACAGGAACTGAGAATCCATGCCTAAAGTACAAAGTGAGAGAAAAATAACACACAAAAAATGACTACCCAAAAGTTTGACAAAGACTGGTGGTAGAATTAGTGCATGGAAATGTTAAAATCCCACCATTTGGAATACCCTAGGGTGTCTACTTTTCAAAAATATATGGTTTGATGGGGTAGATTCCAAGTTGGAAAACTGGAATGTGCACCCTCTAAATAAGGTATTTCAGCCCCCAGAGAACCCGACACACCTATACATGGGGGGTATCACTGTACTCAGGAGATATTGCTGAACACATATTCGGGTGTTCTTTGGCAGTAACCCTTAAAGTTCTCCGTACATGTATTCTTAAATTGCTATGTGTGTCAAAAAAATCACAAATTATTATTATTTTTCTTTAATTTGGCATAGATTGGTGGTAAAATGTTTGCATGAAAAGAGTCAAAATAACCCAAGTTTAATACCTTAGTTTTTTTTTCTTTTAAAATATATATACATGTGAAGGGTTATTCAGGGATTCCTGACAGATATTAGTGTTACAATGTAACTAGCGTTAATTTTTAAAAGAAATGGTTTGGAAATAGCAAAGTGCTACTTATTGTCCTATAACTTTAAAAAAAAAAAAACTAAGAACATGTTAACATTGGGTATTTCTAAACTCAGGACAAAATTTAGAAACTATCTAGCATGGGTGTTTTTGGCGGATGTAGATGCGTAACAGATTTTGGGGGTCAAAGTTCGAAAAAGTGTGTTTTAAAAAAAAAAAAATTTCATCATATTTTATAATTTTTTTATAGTAAATGATATGATATGATGAAAATAATGGTATCTTTAGAAAGACCATTTAATGTCGAGAAAAAAAACAATATATAATATGTGTGGGTACAGTAAATGAGTAAGAGGAAAATTACAGCTAAACACAAACACCGCAGAAATTTAAAAAACAGCCCTGATCCCAAACGGTAAGAAAATTGAAAAGTGGTCTGAGGGGGAGGAGAAGTCACCATTGCCGAGGGAGCCCGGTGCTGGATAAAGGGGGGACCTAAGGTGGTGGGGGGACCTAAGGAATATATAGTGCCAGGAAAACAAGTTTGTTTTCCTGGCACTATAGTGCTCCTTTAAACATAAAACAAGGAGAAACATAGAAAAGGTGCTGTAATGGCTTTTATAAGATGTTATTCATGCCATGTGTAACTGCATCTCATAATACATGTGCATGTTGGCCTTAAGATATTCACAGCCACGTCTTGTAAAACAAGAGCATCTCAAAAGAGTATATTGTGCATTAAAGAAAATAAAATAAAAAATAAAAAGTAATGTGCTTAACAGTCTTGCTGTGTGAAATAAAAGGATGGTGATGGTACATCAGAAAATGGGGTGATTTGAAGTAGAAACTGGCAAACAACACAAATGTACAAATACAAAATTGTGATTAATGGCTTTGGATACATGTAATTACAGTAATGCAAATTAAAGGATTGAATATTACACAGAGGTTGCAACCATCAATAGTTAGGCACCAAACATATACAATGAAATTGTTGAAATCATCAGAATATGGAGTTAAATTATAAAAAGAAAATAGAAAACCTACCTCTATGAAGCTTAAAAACAGTGGTCCTTGCATAAAAGGGAAAGGAAAAATATTTGTGTATGAGTAGATAACGGAATGCAAAAATTTGAAATGTTATCAAGTCATACATTACTATGGCAATTAAGGAATTGAATTATTAAAACATATGAAAATGTGCAAAATTAGAAAAATGATGGATAATCGAGAAAATCTGAAACTAAAGAAAAATTCTATACTGAATTTCCAATAAGATGATAGAACTATTGTTCTTAAAGTGTGTGTATTTATTTGGATGTGTGCTATTACTGATTAAATGAACACAACAAGCACCGTAGCCAATACAGATTGCTGCAGTGGTTATGGTGCCTGGATCATCCTGGCACTCCCCTCTCCCCACCATTGTAAGGAGTCAAACTTATTTTACTTCTGACCAGGAATCCCTATGGGTGCCACTTACCGCTCCCACTAACAACACCAGACAGCCAGAAGATCCTAAGCAGCAGCTTCTATTAGCTCTCCTGAGCTAAGCATGGAAGTGCAGGACTTAGTTCATCGGCTGAGAGCGTTATAAACTTATGTAAAGAGTTTAAAGTGGTAAGTGGGCTGTACCTACTGAATCTATTAATACTCCCAGCTTGGGCACCAGTTACATTTTTATTTTCTGAAGAATGGGACTGCTTCTGAAACAACATATCTTTAAACATCTGCTCAAAAGGAGTGTGTAGGATATACTCAGCATTCTCACTCGGAATAATAAAAAGACCAGGATTGGCTCACAGGTATCAGTTGCATCTTCACCTGTGACAACGCACAACATCCTTATCTGGAACAAACCCCCTATTTCTTTCATTTTTACCATGCATTTTTCATTCATTATCTATATCAGAAATAGGCAACCTTCGGCACCCCAGATGTTGTGGACTTCATCCCCCATAATGCTCTTACACACATAATGCTGGCAAAGCATCATGGGAGGTGTAGTCCAAAACATCTGCAGTGCTGAAAGTTGCCTATGCCTGATCTATATAATGCATATTAAAAATACTCTATACTGGATCTTAATTAATTTATAAAATCTTAAAAGTAATAATAGTAAATAAAATGTGCAGTTGGTCCTCAATGCTTCTTTATTGAGAAGCATTAGATTGCCAATTGATGACCTCCGCAAGAAGAGGACAGACGGACGCAGGAAGACCAGGAAGACACTGGAGTTATTTTTTTGTTAGGGGGGCTGACTAATCTAAACCATGGCTGGAATATTAAAATTATAGAATATTTTAAAAGTTGGAATTTGAAATGTTTAAAAAAAAATTTCGAACTTGCATTTTTTTTTTTTACAGTTAGGCTATTTTCACTTTATGTTTCAAATCCACTAAACTCTCACTTTAGTAAATAACCCTAAATATTTTCTGTAAAATACATTAACAATCATATGACATGACTCATCCCAGCTCTCCCATTAAGACAGTCAGATTATCACTCTCACTATGTGCCTGGCACATGGCTTGCCGTGATCGTATAGTGGTTAGTACTCTGCGTTGTGGCCGCAGCAACCCCGGTTCGAATCCGGGTCACGGCATTTTTGTTTTATTTTATAATCTTAAAAAAAAACAAGTGTATTCTAAATTATGAATAATAGCGATAATATAAAATATATCAATTGTATGATTCTTACTTTTAATGACACATGAAAAAGAAAAATATTTGCTGTGCAATCATGTCCCATGGGAGACCTGATATCAACAAATAATGAAATAATAAAACTCTGTTCACATTTATTTCACTGTGTTTGCAAAGAATGAGGGTTAATTCACTGTTACACTAACCTCACTGAACGTGTTCTATGCATTTTTGGGACAAATAGCACCCCATGCAGCAGCAATGGACTACATTTCCCGTGATGCTCAGTCCGACGTTTAGCTCAATGAGCATCACGGGAAATGTAGTCCGCGGGGGCTAGCAATGCTGTTTGTGAGCTATCGGTGTAGGGAAAATGCAGACATAGCATTCTAGTGTAATATAAGGCATCACCCCGTGTAACCCCGTGTTATCTGGGCAGAGGATTTGCTGGTGAGACATGGCAGCCTCTTTCACTACTTTAGACTGCATATCATCCACGGTGGGAAGTTTACCAAGCCTGATTATTAGCTATAGACTGTGGCTCAGAATAATAAGTAGGTTAATACACAACAACGGTCCGGGGCCATTAATTCCCGCCAGGAACAGACGGGTTAATGAATTTGCCTTAATCAAATATGGCGGCACAGTCACTCGTCTGAAGTGACGTAGGGCTAATGACGCATGCGCAGTAACGAGGTTAACATTCCTTTCCTCAAATCCCGTGATGCTTCGCGGGCCACCGGTAGCATCTACAAGCGGGAGAATCCCAGTGCAGGCAGAGCGAAGGGTACGGCACAGAGGGGGGAGGGGATGGGAAGATTGGTTGGTTACTAACAAAAACACTAAAATATATATATATTTATTAATTAATTTTAAGTGCTCCTATCATGTTCTCATAATAATAATAATAATATTTTTACTGTATTATCTTGGTATAAACATACATTGATTGTCACCTTACTGCTTGCCTATTTATATTGACTCTCCCTCCCCCCCTCCCTGTTTTACACTGGCATTAGTTTTTCTGTTTCAGGATTCTTTGTGCTTTGCAATTCAATTAAAAAGGGATGTTACTGCTAATTAACACAGCAACTCTAGCAAAAGTATTATTATTTTCAGTATTTATATACTGACGGCTAGGGATTATCATCATTTATGTAGCGCCAACTTATTCCGCAAGGCTTTACAATGTTAGAAAAGGGGGGGGGGGGGAATTTAACAATAAATGATCCCGTTACAAAATGTTACAGGAAGAGCTTACAGTTTAGAGGTGGTGGGGTATAAAAACACAATAGGAATACATTAACATTGACGATTAGAAATTTCAAACTGGCGCCTGCAATATCAGCGCTTTAAGGTGGTCGCCCACGGGAGCATAGGACCAGTCAGCCCGCGGGAGCATTGTAGGCGGCGTGCAAGAGAGCAGTATACCGGTGCTCCCTCGCACGCTGTTTAGTGATGCCGGGAGACGGAATATGACGTCGCGCCGGCATCACTAGAGAGAGCAAGGGAGCAGAGAGGAGCTGCAGGTAGATTACTGCTCCCCCGCACACAGGAAGACAGGGGAGCCCCACTGGACCCCAGGTAAAGATCGACTCAGCTCTCAAAGGTAGGGAGGCTAAGTGGATTTCTAGAAAAATTAAATTCTCAGTTTGTATGTGTCTCTGTTAGTGCGTGGATGTGTTTGTCATAGGGTGTGTTTGTGTCTGTTTAGGTACCCGGCCCCCTCCACTCGCACAAGAAACTTGGATTGTCTCTGGTCCAATCCAATGCTTCTTATACAGAAGCTTTAGGGATCAACAACACATGGTGCCCAGAGTATTTAAAGGAAATCTATAGAGAAATACAAGCATGTATACCTGACCCTATTATGTTAAAAACACCACCTAGCCTCCCTGGCCCCCTCCTTCTCCCCCCTACATATAGTACAATTTTACCATTTATTCCCCTCTGCTGGTGTGGGGGGGCATGGGGATTATAGGTCTTTTCAGGCAGATGGTGGCTGGGGAGCCATCCTGGGTGACTCGATGGTCTGTGGTCACAGCACCTTTTTGGGAATAAGGAATTTTTTCACTTTTGAATCTTGAAATCATCAGGTCAAGGTTATTTCCTTTTGCAGCATACATTATTTTGTAATAGAGGATAACAATTGCAGAGTAATTACCATGGAATCTAGAAATCATTGGAATGTTCTTAATGATTACTTAATTTGATCATTGTTCCAACATTGCTCCAAAGTTTTTTTTTTTCCACATAATAAAGTGTCTCTCATTCATTTTTGAATTTATTTTATTGATTTTATATATTAAAAATTATTTATTTTAAGTTTCAATTTATTGCAGGAGAAAGAATGGAACCAAACTTAAACAAATCTGTAAATAAAACCCCTACAAAATCCAGTAGTGGACAAAGATGTAGACAAACCCCCACAAAGACAGCCACTCCGTCACCAAGCGCTAAATCAAGAAAAAGTCCAAGTCCTGCAAAGAAACAGAAGACTAGCCCAAATGACTTTTCTCTTAAAGAACCTCACGTTAGCCCAAACAAAAGGAGATCACTGCGGCGATCAGTTCGTAGCAGCCGTCGTAAGACACTACCTTCAATACACGAGAAAGCCACAGGTAAAAAAAAAACGGATCTATTCCTTTTTATCACAGGAAAACAAAGTCATGAATAAATGAACACTACAATGCACTGTAGTAACTGTCGTGCCATTAATGCCCTGGCCATCTCTCACAGTGTATGAAGTCAAACGGTTTGCCAACATTGAAAGCTAACTTGGGGTAAGCAGGGCACTGGTCACCTCCATGAGTACCGAAAGCTGTGTGCTAAATCAGACGTTGCAGAGATCTGTGTAAACCCAGAACCCTTCAAATTTAAAGGAAAAACAGCAGCTCCCAAGTCAGCTCCAGTCTGGCTATATTGGTCTAAAATGTGAAAGTCACTCTAAATTCCTCATAGTTCTCACTACATGTTTCTGTGTATCCTTTTATCTATTTCCCCATGAACATGCAAACAAACACAAAATTGCATTTTCTATTTGAAAGGCTGAAAGAATGGCTTGTGTAGGGGAAGAAATGCCAAGATTTGCATCCAAAATACAGCTCAAACACATAAAAAATGAAATGTGCTTGAGCTGCAAATTTTTTTTACCATGCTTCCCAGGAACACTTTGTGACGAACCTAATTTGTAAGTACACCCTTACTTGGTCTCACCACTCTCCTGTCCACTGCTTGTACCCTTACTACTAACTCATGCTTGCAGGACTTCTCACAGGCAGCTCCTTTCCTTTGGAACAGCCTGCCTACTGAGTATCTCAGCCAGGTCAGCTTCCTCACTGCTACCAGGGTACTCTGGAGCTCTTCAGACCCAGTCTCTGAATCTTGATTGTTGCTACTAAGTGCTATACTACTTTCCCACCTTGTCATTTGTTTGCTATGCCCCACACTACCCCTCCTATTGTGTTTTAATATCCCATCTCCTCTAGATTGTAAGCTAGTTTGAACAGGATCCTCATCAACCTACTGTTCCTGTAACATTTTGTAACTGTCTCATTTATCGTTAATTTTCCCCATTTATAATATTGTGAAGCCCTGCAGAATAAGCTGGTGCCATTTAAATCATGACTATGCATCCAATATTCAAGTGTCGGTCTTAAGGCATTGCTCATAAAAGGATATATACAGTAATAAAAAAAAATCTAAATACATTTTAAAAAAAAGTCTGCCAGGCCAATGGTGTATGCCCCATTCTGCACCTGCCCAAGGGAAGCTTGGCTTGCAGACAGATATAATCACTTTTTTCCCCTTTTACTCTTTTACAGATTTTAGTCTTGGTTGTTCTATGTTTGTTTTGCTTTATCTTTACCATGGGTCTGTAACATAAAATCCAGTGCAAGATTTGTAGCTTTATTTGGAATGGTCACTCTGTCAGTGTTGGGTTTTCAAAGTTCCACTTCACTCAGAAATATAATTGCCTCCTAGATTTGTCCTCTTCTAACCACACAATTTAAGTTTTCTTCATTTTGTCCTCTTATATTTAAATTACCTATGCAGAGCTTGCTTTTATTCTTTAACAGGTTGTGTAAAGATTACTGTTCATGTGGTTGTTTTTTTTTTCTTCTTTTCAGAACTCTGCAAAACACTCAGCAGTGAGCTACCAGAAAGTGATAGACTCTCGGAA
This sequence comes from Pelobates cultripes, assembly GCA_933207985.1. Classification (NCBI taxonomy): domain Eukaryota; kingdom Metazoa; phylum Chordata; class Amphibia; order Anura; family Pelobatidae; genus Pelobates; species Pelobates cultripes. Next base: position 54,081,232 of record OW240914.1, read on the forward strand.
CTTCTACAGTCTTGCTTTCAGGTAATGTTTGTGTGGTTTTGTTTTGTTTTTCTGTTCAATTTGTTTTACTTTTTAATTAAAGGGACAATGCACTGCCCAATTAAGGAAAAACAGAACAAAACAGATGTACCCACATTGATAACATGCATGCATTTACTTGCGCATTTAAAAAAAAAAAAATTTGGGGGGGGAGGGAGGTGCATATCCAGAAATGGCTTGACTGCCTTTGCAAGCCCTCACCTTCTTCCCCAGCCCAGACTTTCTATGGCTGTCCAATTACAGACTTTGCAATGCAGCTCAATGAGAAGTCTTTGTAAGGCAGGCGTTCTGGGCAATTGTCTGCCTCTTGAGTATAGCTCCACTGAGCTATGCAATAAAGAAGTAACGTGACCTGTTGTCGGCATGAATTTCAGGGTGGTGTAACAAAGTAAATTTTTAAAAGTGCTGATTTCTTGTGTAATCTACTTTTTGTAAAATTAAAACGAGAACACAACAAAAGCACTTAAGCCAAATTGCTTTAGGGGTCTGGAGTGTCTCTTTAAATACATATAATATTTAATGTAATTCCAGCTCTAAATAAAAAAACCAAAACTATTTAAGCCTTTGTTTCAAAAGGTACATTTTGTATGATTTGCTTTAATGAAAATATGACCTGGTGCATCTATATACTTTAAGCACTGATCATTATGTTGAGATATTGACAGTATAATTCTAAATACAACTTTATTATTACTTTAAGATTTTGCCTTATGTTTTTATGCTGTTGGCTTAGAGAGCATTTTTACAAATGTGTTGGAGGTGTGTGGCAGCATGTTAGGCATGGTAAGACTTGACTGATAAGTTGAGACTAGTAACCAATTTTTAGGTAAACAGAACATTTGTAAAGTGTTTGTTTACTGATTTTAAAATCCATGGTTTGCTTCATGAACGCTGATGTACTGTATTAACTTTAAGGAAAATGGTCTCTTTAAAATAAAAACTTTTCCGCCTTACACGTGTAGTGTGTGTGTGTAATAATCTAAGAATGATTTTGTATGCATGCATTCTTTTCAGTGCACTACTTGACTTGCCCTTGCTTTGTAACCATGGGTGTCTGCAGGAATTTTTCCAGGGGGGGGGGGAGGCATAATTGTAATGACATCCATACTTGGTCCCTTTTTGACAGTGTCATGAAGGGGAGGAGCATAGTCATTATCACATAAAGTGTGAATAGCGCTTTCACAACTATGGTGTCAGGAATACATGTTCGTATTAGTGGCGCTATAGTGTTCCTTTAAGCAAATTAAAGGAACATTCTGGTCACCATAACAACTTAATCTAACTGAAAATGCTATAATGCCAGGAAGACCCTGGGTGCTCTCTTTCCTTTAAGGGGTTAAACCACTCTCAAATGGTTTAGCCCCAAAGGCTTCCTCCAGCCCCAGATTTTCAGGTCAGTGGTATTCGGCTTCTGAAACGGAGTGTCAGGAAGTGCAGATTGACGTCAGGCATGAGTGGTCAGTTGAAGCTCTAAGCCAATCGCTAGTTCCTGGTTCATAAAAATGTTTAACTTTTTTTATGAATGGGAGGCTACACTGATTGGCTTAGAGTGCCAGCTGACCGCTCTAGCCAATCAGCGACACCCCTCCCCAGCGGCACTCTGTGCTTCCTGACACAGTAAATAAAAGTGAACACATTAACACTGATATTTTTTTTTTTTTTACCTGGGAAGATGAGAAGGTCCAAAGTTTTCTGCTTATTGTGTTCCCCCTTCTGCTCCTTTCTCTTTCTGATCCCTTTCTGCTCCTTGCAGACCCTTTCTGCTCCTTCTGTCCCTTTCTGCTCTTTGCAGACCCTTCCTGCTCTTTGCAGACCCTTCCTGCTCATTTCTGTTCCTTCTCCTACTTCACCTTTGTGCTGCTTTACCTTCTCCTTTCCGCTTCTTCTCTTACTTTACCTTCCTTCTCCTTTCCGCTCCTTCTCTTACTTTACCTTCCTTCTCCTTTCTGCTCCTTCTCTTACTTTACCTTCCTTCTCCTTTCTGCTCCTTCTCTTACTTTACCTTCCTTCTCCTTTGCTCCTTCTCTTACTTTACCTTCCTTCTCCTTTTCCTTCTCTTACTTTACCTTCCTTCTCCTTTCCGCTCCTTCTCTTACTTTACCTTCCTTCTCCTTTCCGCTCCTTCTCTTACTTTACCTTCCTTCTCCTTTCCGCTCCTTCTCTTACTTTACCTTCCTTCTCCTTTCCGCTCCTTCTCTTACTTTACCTTCCTTCTCCTTTCCGCTCCTTCTCTTACTTTACCTTCCTTCTCCTTTCCGCTTCTTCTCTTACTTTACCTTCCTTCTCCTTTCCGCTCCTTCTCTTACTTTACCTTCCTTCTCCTTTCTGCTCCTTCTCTTACTTTACCTTCCTTCTCCTTTCTGCTCCTTCTCCTACTTTACCTGTAGTGCTCCTTGCTGTCCCTTCCAGCTACTTGCTGCCCCTTTCTGCTCATTTCTATGCCTTCTCCTTTCTGCTCCTTCTCTTACGTTAATTTCCTTCTCCTTCCTGCTCTTTGCTGACCCTTCCTGTAGGCTGTCTCTCCCATCCCTTACTTACCTGATCTATAGGCTGTCTCCCCCCCCCCATCGCTCACTTACCTGATCTATAGGCTATCTCTCCCCCCCCATCCCTCACTTCGATGATCTGTAGGCTATCTC
>OW240914.1:54084009-54105590 GCA_933207985.1 Pelobates cultripes
ATGTCAAATGCCATTTGTTTTAATCACTTTTTTCTTTGTCTCAATGTTTTGACATTTGTTTCTAATTAGTGTCTTCGGTCACTCAGAAGTTAAAACGTTTCACAGAAAGGTTATCTCGCGATGGGACATTAAAGCAGTGCACAGAAGAGCCTCTCAGGTTAAGTACATTTCTACATGGCAAACTTGTACTAATTTACATTGAGTTGTTAAGAAGAAAGTAAAGTGAGTCCTAATATGTCATCCGAAAACCCTTATTTTACATTAGCTGTGTGCTATGATTGCCAAAAGACCAGCCATTGTGTATATCTTGCCAAGTTGTGCAAAACACTTATTGGCGTAATAAACACTGCGGGGTTGATTTTAATCATACACTTGTCTTTAGGTTAAGAGCAGGGGAAAATGTACAATAAGGCATTCCACATTATGATAGTGGCGAAATGTTTACTTGTCCACAATAATTACATTCACAGCTGAGTACAATGAACTACCTTAAAAACAATCCACACAATAACTAAGTTGACAACACCATCCGGTAGAATCTGGAACAATAAGTATAGGATTTGCCCTACGTTGACTTGGATAGGGAAGTAGAGAGAGAGAACAAAAAAGGAAAATACACAACACATAACAAACAACAATAAACAGGAGGGATGAAGCTGCATCATAAGGAAATGAAAGTTGTAATGCAAGGAATCGCTAGGCCTCTGTCCTCCCTTAGATGATACAATGTACACTTTGAAACCTGTCTGTAATACCTGGCAGCTATAAAAGAATTTCAAGTGGTAGTACCTTTGGAGTGCAGTAAGTGAAACACTGGCCAGAGGACTGGTCCTCCTGGTAGATTCTTTTTTACTTGCAAGGATTGGGAAACCTGCACAGCTGAAGTTGTACATGCTGACCCATAATGAGCACCTTCATTTACACTCCTCTCCTCTTTCCCGAATACTTTAATGGCCCTTTTAAAAGAGCCATGTTGACGCTCTTGTCTGGTCTTGCTGGGTTGTGGAATTGTGAGAGCTTCAAGACACGTGGCTCTTGAACTTGGTTGTCTATAGTGGCTCTTCTTGCACAGGACACATTGCTCTACCTTGGGTGTTACCACCAGGGTACTGTACATTATATAGCAAGTGATAGCATCTGAATTGGCATAACAAGCCGGTATTTATAGAGGGAACAACAGCAGGGTTTGATCAATAGAACAATCTCTCCCCTCCGCTACCAAGATAGGGTTGTGAAACGTTGATTTAATCACTGTTCAGTTTGTTAAATTAAGTACAGTCTTGCCTTTTAAAGACATGAGTGCCAGGTATTCTGAACACCCCTCTTTCCAACATATACTCCCCATATCTTTTACATCCCCTGGTAGCTCCCAGGCATAACCGAACACAGTTCAATTAGCGCCTGGATTGGATGGTTCTAGCCCGAGCTACAACACTTTACAGTTTGCCCGGGTCATGGCCATCCTCCGATCCTGTTCAGAGTTCCACACGTGTGGCTGGTTAGTCCCTGTCAAGGAAAAGGTTTTCTTTTGCTCTCTCTGAGAGAGGAGTGCCCTAGAATCCTGGGTATCTGCGGATGCCTCTTCACCTTCCCGTCCTCTCCCATTAACTCTTTGGTAGACAATTTGCTGTTTGACTGCAACTTTTCTGAGGTTCTAACTGCCTGGCTGCTGACTTGTTGCCTGGTAAGGTGTTCCAGGTGGCCGATGGTAATCTCCAGGCCCCTACAGTGTGGAAATTATACCGGTATTAGGGGGACATGGAATGGTTGGCAGTAAGGGTCTTCAAAGGAGCTATGTCCACTATACCCAGGGGGAAGGTCCAAGGTGGGTTAAAAACAATTGATTACATTTTACAGTTCCGTAACAGGTACAGATGTATACATGTTCTGTATTGAGCACCTAACCAGGAATTATATAGGTTTGTGAGATGGTTAGATGTACACAATTTACTGAATATTAACTTTTTTTTTCCTACTTATAGTTTTGAATCCAACCCTGAGTCAGAAGCTGTAAAGGAACAGATCAGGGGATACATAACAAAGTAAGTGGAGTCTGTTTTAGGGTAGAATGTGTATTGTAGTATATATATATATATGTAGTATATATATACAGATGTGTATATATATATATATTCTTTGGTTTGGGAGGTGTGACTACATAAACACTACTGTGCAAAAGTTTTAGTCAGGTTTTTAAAAAAAAAAAAAAAAAAATGCTGTAAAATAAGAATGTTCATTTATTTTTTTTATGAATTGACAAAATGCAAAGTGAGTGAACAGAAGGAAACTCTAACTTAAGAATCTTTTAAGTTTTAGTATCAACTTTTGTTGGCATCCTTCAAATCTAGATGATCTTCCCTGATCTTTCACTCTCTTTGTTAAATTGTCAGAAATGGCCTGTTTGGAAATCTTTCTGTATGGCTTTTTGCTATCTAAAACTTATTAAAATAATATCAATATTAACACCTGATACATTCCTTTTTATTGAAATAACTGAACTTGTTTCCCAGCCCGAGCCTCCTGTCTTAGTCACTCGCCTTACTAGATTTTGCCACATATGTCCAATATCTAGAGGATGCATATATCCTAAAGACATAAAACTAACAAAACACAAATTTACTCCTCACATCCTGTTTGGAATGCTACGTTGTCTATTTCCCACTGATATCACCTTCCTCAGTACAGTTATTTTGAACACATCAGCTGTCCTTCAAGTCCTGTTTTCTTCTCTGTGCTAGTCCTGCTCATTGAGGATAACATTCAGAATACTCTCTCCAACTGCACTTAGTAATCATCATATCATCCATTATTAGCCTATCATTCTTACATTTCCTGCAGTCCCATTTCCTTGCAGCGTTATTTTAGCTTTACATCCGTCAAGGAGGATCTCTACATCATGTGTCCAAAAGGTTTTTCTTTTTCTTTTCTTTTCTTTTTTACATTTTTTACAGCACAGAATGTTTACTTTAGAAGTTCTTATGTTCTGCTCTGTAAATTGCAGTTCCTTTTTACAACTGGCTGGTGCAGGCCTTAGCTGGCAATTAAAGGAGCAGGCTTCTAAATTAAATAAGAAGGCTAAGTTACAGTCAGGGGAGGTGTAGCTAATGCTGCCTTAACATATGGTAATAATTCTGATGCAAGTGGCTTAAGAAAAAGAACATAAAACTAAAAATGACAGTACCACTTCAATATAATATTGCTATTTGCATTGCAGTGACTTACGCCTATTCTTGAGGTGCCATATTGGATGTAGTGGCCAAATGTATGTTTTTGCTTTAGCAATGAGGTAAAATATTGAGACTGTAGTCCCACTGTGAAGCGCTACAGAATTTGTTGGTGCCATATAAATACAATACTGTAATTATCTGCATTTGCCGGAAATTTCTCCAGAAAATGCACAGGCGGAAGATGTACTTCCCTTAAATCGACTCTTATCTCCCCCTCCTGTGAATTTTGCCTATCTTGGTGACTTTGCTGCTTTCATGGTGTAGCTCGCGAGGTGAAAGGTGAATTTTTACATTGAAGCTGTCCCTCGTGGCCATCACCATCTTCTTCCATGGGATCCTTTTCAGCTCTTGAAGCTTGATCTGTCAGGAGCCGACGTTGGTGCTGTACTCTCGTGCATTTGCAAGAGTACAAACCTGATATCTATGGAGGATTGCGTGAGAAAGCTGGGGGCTTGATAGCATTAGCTCCACCATTTTGTATCCTTCCTTTTCCTCATGAAATAATTTTACTGTGTTGGAATTTCAGTAAAATTGCCTCTCTAATGGCACTTTTGTACTACATTAGCCTCCTTTACTCAATTCGGATGTCCTCTGTGAATACAACACTATCCCCAAGCACCAGTCAAGACTTGATGAAGGGTTAACAGTAGACACACTTGATTAGAAAATGGGCACCACATGTATACTGTTTTTTTTTTTTAAATGTGTGGTCATCCTCCAGGGGGTTGATTAAAAATACAAAAGCCAACAATGCCTCCAGGCGGCTCCCCAAGTCTGAGGCTGATGCCCATTTCACCCACTCCCAATGTGGAATAGGGAGAAGCAAGGTGCTTGCACTCTGCTTGTTGGGAAAGCCTCCGGTTTGACATTTTTCTCAGAGGGCTTGCATATATGTTTTTTTTTTTTTTTTATTGCCCCTGCTTAAAGATTTGACAGATTATGTTGTGGTTGTTCTCTGATGTGGCATATTGTTCCATGCTGTCGGCTCTGGCTACTGACCTCTCCCCAGTCCATCAGTTAGTATCACTTCGACCAAGTGGCGAAGAACAGGGGCGCTAAACAGAGCTGCATCTGCCCTGCAAGGTCTGGGGGCACTAGGTCTGAGATAAGTTATTGGTCACAATCCTCTTTGACAACAGCATCCTCCTTCTTTTCGATCCACTTTGAATCAGGCAGACTTTTTAAATTTATTATTTAGTAAACAACTAGCAACAGGTAGATTTATAAAATAGTCAACAAGGACATTTTAGGATCCAAGACTCCCGAGGATTGATTTTTTTTTTTTTTTGTGTGTATTATGAGCTTTGTAATAAAAATATACCTTTATTATTTAAAGGTGTTTTTAATTAATTTGAAATATAAAGCATTTTAATTTTGATGTAATTAGAACATAAAATTATGATAGTGAGTTTATTACGTTTTTGAACATTTTAAATTATTTACTCTCACCAAACATAAAAAAACTAATTATAGATTTAATTGCCTAAAACTATTTGAGTTTTTGTAATTGTTTTGGAATATTTTGTATTCGTAATCCAAAATGTAATAAAAGCTGTAATATCAGCTAATGTAGAAATGCATTGGATCTGTGATCCTTGGACCTTTGCCTCATCCCCTACTTTTCGCATGGAGGCTAATGGCAGCTAATTTTTTTTTTTGAGGACTAGACTAGACAGTAAAAGAAACATGCAGGCAGCTAACAATCTTAATTCAGATATTCCGTCAAAAGTAAAGGGTAAATTAGCATTCTTAGCAATTTGTTATTACAGAATGATAAACACCTAACTCTCTTTATTTAAAAAAAAAAAAATCAGTTAGAAACTAAATGTTTAAACATGTGATGTTTACGTATAGAGTCTCTTAAAACTCTCACAAATTTTCTTGTCTCTTTTAATGTGCAACTTTTTGGGCCTAGGCTAGGTCAGCGTACTTGTGCGCTTACAATTTACACGGCTTCAGCACCGGGAGGAAGTAATTGCAGATCCCTTCACTTCCTCCCGGCGCACAGTGAGCTGCACGTGATATCAAGACAGGTGGAATAGACGAGTCTTGACCAGCGGCAGCCCACTCCCATTAGCAGCAGCCAGCCACACCAATCGAATGTCTGCTGCTGTGCTCAGTCCCACTGGGCCCCAGTGAAGCCACTCTCTTGCGCCCAAAAGGTATGAAACAGAAGAGTGGCTAAAAATACGTATTAACTTTTTTTTTTTTTTTCTGTGTGTATATCTGTCTTGCATGTATGTCTGTGTGTGTATTTGTCTGTGTGCATCTATGATTCTTTGTGTGTGTGTATCAAATAATAAATATCTTGTGAGTGAGAGGATGTGTGTGTCAGTCAGTGCCTGTCTGTGTGTATGTATCTGTCTATGTCCTCCGATCGCATGTGAATGGTGTTTTTACTCGCCTCGTTTCCAACGTCATGCCAGTGTTGCCGCAGATGCCCGCCTCCATAACTGAGATTATCAATTACCAATCAACATCTCCTCATAGTGAAGCATTAAATCCATGCATACCTATGGGGAACGCTCAGCGTTGCCTCCACTCTGAATGTAGGTGCTGAGATAGGAGACACTTTAGTGGCCGTTTAAGTGACTGCCACTAGAGGTGTTACTAGGCAGCAAGGTAAACACTGCCTTTTCTCTGAAAAAGCATAGCTTACATTGAAAAACCTACAGGGACAGGTTATAGACACCAGAATCACTAAATTAAGTTGTATTGTTCCTGGTGACTATAGGGTCCCTTTAAGAATTGTATTTTTGACATGGAAAAAACTGGCTCCTAATTTTCTTAGCTGGCTTCTTGATTGAAAGCAAATCTGTCAAGCCCTGTATTAGAAACACATAGATAATCTCCAGTTTATTAGGTTAATCACTCATATTAGAAGAACTTGCTTAAAGGGACACTATAGGCACCCAGACCACTTCAGCTCATTGAAGTGGTCTGGGTGCAGCGCCCCAGGTCTCTTAACCCTGCAGTGTTAATTTTTGCAGTTTTTGATAACTCCACCTCTAGCGGCTGTCTACCAGACAGCCACTAAGGCGACTTCTGGGTGGTTTGGTGACTTATGGTCACCCAACTCATGTTGCTATGCATTAAGGGACATCCAGCGTCACTCAGACCCTATATATTACATCCCTGACGTCTCTGGATCTGGGAGATCACTGTTAACTTCATTAAGTACCCAGACACCAGGGCAGCCAAATAATAAAACATATAAAATTATCCCTTAAACATAAATTATACATACAAATCATACATCCACGGGTAAGTCTTGTGCCAAAAAGAGTGTGAGAAATTATCTAATGAAGTTGGACTGGGCTAAGATCACATCCCGATCTGCGCGAAGTTCCAGGCTGTCTCGTGATGTTCACCGAAATAGTCTGTTTTCTTTCTGGAAAAAGGGGGCTCCCACTGGCTCTTAGGTAGCAATTGTTGCCTTGGCCCTCCTCTACCTTTCCTCCAAAAATTGATCTCCTAGGTGTTGCTTCAAGAGTGTAGGATTGGCTATTTTTTTGCACTGGATCAGGCAGATTTAAAGTTCCATGCGATTTTTCACCAGTCCCTGGCTCCTGGAACCATTTTGCGGTCGGGAAAGGGAGTGCTTAGTGTGGTATGAGTTGGGGAGGATAGAAGGTGGCCAGGGGTGATTAGCTCTTTTGCAGAATTGTTTGTTTAGGAGTCCTGCACTGGTTAATCCACAGTCCTGGTTTAGGATCCATCACATAGGGCATCATTATGCAGACGCAGGACAGAGCAACCCAACACCGAAGCCTGCTCTGCATGAATCACACTGATCAAACTCCCTTTCTTCTACCCCTCTCAGGATGTCACAAGGTGACTACATTATCCATCTGCACATGTGTAAAATCTGTGAGACACCAATAACTTTTCCAGCATTCGTAGGGATAGGACACTGGTTAGATCAGTGTGTCTCTTAAAGTGGATATTTAAAGCATAATAAAGAAGCAACTGGTAGATATGAAAAAAAATCACATATACCTGCTTTTTATACATAACTGCCATTCAATGTCTCCTCCCTCTGCATGCAGACACTGAACTTTCCTCATAGAGATGCATTGATTCAATGCATCTCTATGCGGAGATGCTGATTGTCCAGGTCTGTGTTTGACTTGTGCTGGCTCTGCCACTGATCGGCTTCTTGAGTCTCAGCCAATCCTATGGGGAAGCACTGTGATTGGATCAGATCACCATTTCTGATGATGTCAGCAGACAGAGGCATTTAACAGGCAAACAGCGGCAGAGCCATTAGCTGCAGACTTAAATACAAGTAAGATTCTACTATATTTAGGGAGTGAAGAGGGGGCCAGGCGTGCTAGATGGTGGTGCTCCTTTAAAACATTTTTGGATCAGCAGCTGTCTGACCACAGGAAGGTAAAATAGCAAATACAGTTATTGTGCTCTCTGCATGAACATTAGCCTGTTGGCTTTTTAAGAGAATCTGGTCCCCACTCACAAACTAGAAAGAACTACAGAGTAAAACAATAACTCAAATTCACTTGCAATGGAGTGTGACTAACAAGAGTCAAATACCATTTAACCCTCTAGTATTAATAGCATATACTTGAAAATTTATATTTCTTTTTCATCAACTACATGAGTTCTAATAGAGATTTATGTATTCCATTTTATGCAGATATTTTTCTTTCTTTTATATAGATGAATGATGAAGCTATGTAAACTATATGGAATTTCTACAGTGTGAGACAATGCGAGCTGTTGTAAAAAAAATCCTATCACTAGCTGTAGAATTTAGTTTTGTCAATTTTGTCATAATTTTAAGGCTGAAAGCACATCGGCATAAACATATGCAGGATGTTGAAATCTGTATAAAGTTGACATGTTATATTTATTATGCCTATAAGGTGTATAGTGTACTAGTAAATCATAGCAGCCTGTAAAACCTTTCTTCTTGACATTTGTGAATTCTGGCAGGTCACATGTGTTGCTCAGTCAGTTAAGTACACTGTAAAATCTTTATTTTGGCACCCTATAATTCTGCTTTAGACAGTTGACAGACAGCTATTAGTCTATCTTGTAGGCAAGCAGATGTTCATAATATAATTGCCACAATCAAGGTCTTAAATGGTTATTCTAAATATCCGTTTTACAAATCTAAACAAATGTAGAAGTACTAGCAGGTAAAGAAAAGGTTCCTATAAATATAATAAAGAAAAAATATTACCCAAAATCCCTATACACAAGAAAAGGAAAAAAGTGTCCCTTTACCAATACATACACTCCCCAAAAAACATAGACATAAACATAGTGCAGTTGTACAATTATATTTTTAATAAAGTGTGTGTGTGTGTGTGCACTCAGCAGCTAGGATTAGACGATATATATTAATACCATGTAAGTTATGTATTCCTGACCAACTGAGGAACCTTTTTCATGGCCCCATTCTTGTGAGTGTGCACACTTAAAGCGGCACTGTCACTGTCTGGGGAATTTGTGGAATTTGACATCACTGCTGAGTGTTCGGCCAGGAGCCAATGTCACTGCTGTACTCTCTCGCATGCACAAGAGTACAGCACTAAGGTCTATGGAGGAAACTGCTGGTCCTTCATAGACAGAGCCAATTCCCTGCAGCCATCAGTGTCTAAGAAAGTCTGGTGTAGGAAAAATACATAAGACAAAGTAGTCCCTATTTGGGGAGACTAATGGGACACATTAAGGAGCGGGGAGGGGGGGTTAATGGGGCACAGGAATGGGCAAGGGGGTTAATGGGACACAGTAAGGGTCGGGGTTAATGGGACACAGTAAGGGTCGGGGGTTAATGGGACACAGTAAGGGTCGGGGGGTTAATGGGACACAGTAAAGTGCGGGGGTTAATGTAAGGGTTTAATGGGACAGAGGTAGAGTGGGTTAATGACACACGAAAGGGGGGGGGGAGAGTCACACAGAAGTGGTGAGGGACAAGAGACACACAGAGGGGGAACTAAGGCACACAGAAGGGCTGACTGTGAAAGGTAAAAAAGACACGCAAAGGGGTTGTGGGAGAAACAGACACACAAAGGGGCTGGAGGCCACTGCAACCTGCCAGCCGCAGCATCTAGCAAAAGCAATTAAGGTGAGAAGAGCCTACTTGGGATGGGTACCAAAGAGCTATTGTATTACTATATTTTTAATGCAGGGCCAGAGTGTTAGAGAGACCCTTCTAATGGGGCCTTGAGGAAACTCTTTCTAACATACAGTTAACAAATTTGTGCAATAAATTATTCTTGAAAACATCCGACCCTGGTGCTTTTGGTACGCCCCTGTAAGGAGAAATGCTTATGTGATAGTCACGCAAAGAATAAATGGAATTTAAAATTCAATTCAATTTTTTTTGCACCGTTTTATTTGAGTGAGCCCCCATATATTTTATGTTAGCACAGTTTTACTGCTTGACAGTAAAACCAAACTTTTATGGTCTGGTTTTTGATGACACCTATGGAGGGAAGATTATGATATTGAACATTTTCAGTTTTTATATTTAAAGCACAACTATCTCGAACTCCCATCTCCCCCAAAATAATTTTTCGATAATGTTAGAATTCTTGTAAAATGCTCACATTGACACATTTTCTTTTTACACACTTGACAAAGCTTGACACAAGGCGGAGTTGCTGCCGTCAAGCTTGTAATTTCCCCAAGTCATCACCAGTGACAGCTGTAGGGAAAAAAAGTACTTTCTACGCAGGTTCCTCCAAAGACCTTGATGCTGTACTCTGGATAGCGCTGACATAGGCTCCCAGCAGTTGAACTGCTGGGAGCTCAAGAGGACCGGTTGGAAGAGGATTGCGGTGCCTGTGAGAGACCGATTCATGGAAGTCAATTTTTACCTTTCCTGACCAATGGTCCCCATGTGTCGATGACACTGTCTGGGGTATTTGCAAAGATGGTGACAGAACCGCTCTGTCAGTGCAGACATGCTTAATTTGAACCCAAAGTAGCCAGTGAAAGCACTATTCTTCGCACCACCATCTTCTCCACACAACTTCCTTCATATTAATGCTATGTCAGTGCTTTATTCTCATTTATGTGCGATAACTCAATATTGGCTTGTGGAGATGGTCCACTGAGATGTCTGACCTTGCCAGTTATCTCCTTCTACCATCATTCCTCTGTTTCGCTTTAGTAATATCATATTACCAGAACAAGTATGTCCTTATGTTTATTGTGTTTTGTAACACATTGCTACAAAATTTAGATTGTAAATTTCTTTGTAAATGATATCAAGCTAGATTGTTATTGGGCTAATGCACACTAACAATCACTCTGTCTATTGCACTTTAATATTTAGTATACTGTAGCTCGATAAAGATCTTGTAGAATAAACCACGGCTGCTTTGTTCTAAAAAGAAGTGGCACTTATATTGAAGCAGGTGTATATATTTGTCTTTTCCTTGTGTTTAATTTAGGGTGTCTGCTTTGTCAGATCTTCTTTTCCGAAATTTGTATATGTGAAGCTCAATTTTCTTGGCTTGCGCACTTCATGAATGATAAATATTGGTATGGTTAATTCTGTGCTAAAGGGTACTTTTGCTCTTTGTCAGTAGATGCGATTGCTGTATTCATGTTTATTTCTGAAACATGTGCAGCATATTGCTAATTATAAGCTGGCTTTTGGCAGTGAAGATGTATAAATTTGTGTATTCATGTTCTCATGGGGGAAAAGGGAGGCTGCATGCGGTAGATTAGTTCTTTTACTAATGGTACAAGTTTATTCTTGAGTTGAAGATAAAGTGCCTTGACAATTTTCTATAAGCAAACTCCACTATTTACAATCCATGTTAGGTTTGTGTCAATTAATGTAATTATTGCTTTTTTTTCCAACTTGCAACCATTAAAGAGACACTGCAAACATCAAAACCATTACATCATTGTGGCTATGGAGCAAGGAGTCTCTCTGTGTGCAGTAAACTTTATCATTCTGTTTTTGAGCAGTATGGTAAATTCTTGGCAAGCAAATAATAATTTTAAGTGCTATTTGCTTGATGGCAATGCTAACAGCCAGAAGGCAAATAGTTTAAAAAAACCAAACAAACAAACAAAAAAAAACCCTGGGGTCAACCATGTGGCAGCTGACCAGTGCATGTTTGCCAGTCGGCACGTTAAAATGTAAAAAGATAAATAAAAAGCCAATAACCACCCCTTTGCCCCCTTACCAGTCATAGTGTAGTAAGCCGCCAAGTAAAAAAACAAAAAAAAAAATGAGCATCTGGGCAGTTCCACTCATAGCATTTCTAAGCATATTAACTAATCCCAAGAGCACGTGTGTAAGGCTCTTAAAATTATAAAAATCTCAATAGATTTTTCTAATTCATTTAAAAGGCTGCACTTTTAAGTGTTTAAAAAAAAAAAAAAAAAAAAAAATAACAAAAGAGACAAAGGTGCACATAATAAAATATAAATGAGAAAAGGGTGCACTTAATGAAATATAACTGCTGTCATTGTTCACAGTTTTGTTGACATTGCTACCGACTGATTTGCATGCGTCCCTGACTTGGTTCTTTTTTTTTTTTTTTTTTTTTTAAATTTATTTTGTTTTAATTGTTATAAGCAATTTGCATAGCTAAAGGTGAATGCAAAGTACCTTCAACACCATAAACCTTTTTTGCAAATGTGCCAGATTTTTATGGTACTCAGAGTAACCCTTTTGAACTTGAAAGGCAAAAGAAATGGTGCTGCAATTAAATTTGAGGATCACCAATGAGATAATATACATACAATGGTTATCGGTCTCCCAAAATATACTGGCAGTACTCCAGTTAGGAAATGATATTCCAGCTTTTAATCAAAGTGGTCCGCCAAAGCACATCAATAGGTCAAAAGACCTGCCACAAAGGGACTTACATGTTCTGAGTCAGCTCCTGAGTGCACCAAGGTTGTGGATCGCAATAGGTAATAAAGGAGTGAGTTATGGATAAGGATGTCCCAAATAGAGTGGAGAGAGAGTTAAAGAGTATGCGTCCGACCAGTTTCGTCCGCAGGACTTTTTCAAGGAAGAGCTATGCGATATCCATGCCTGTGTTGAGAATGGCTTAAAACGTATGTATTGTATGGTTTTAAAAAGTGAAGTGAAATCGCTAGCCAGTCAGATTAATGTGAATAATCTGCCCACCTGCAAATTTCAAAATGGGCAAAATTGATTTTTATACTTTTATATAGATTCTTATAAATTGATATAGATTTTTCCATCCTAAGCAGCTTGAACCATTAGAAGAGCACATGGTTTGTCTAACTTTTGTAATGCTGGTTAACTTCTCTGTAAAGTCTGCTTTTGCTTTGTTTGCTTTTAACGGGGGAACTGAAAAGCTTGGCAACTGCTGCTGTTCCAAGTCCTATTAGAGTAATGATGTAACTAGTCCTTGTACAGGTTGTTACATACCCTGAAACTATTGTTGGCCTTAGGCAACCTGTAGGCAATTATTGAATTATTGTACTTTGTCAACTTCCTGCAGAACGCACGATTTCTTTCTTTCTTCCTTTTAATTAAATTTTTTTTTTTTTTTTACCTTCGCTGTGTAGATGTTATGTCTAGGTACGTCTCTTTGGCTCGGTCTATATTTAGTCCTGTGCAGCTTTACTTTTTCATTTTTAACTTGGCTGCCGTGATCCCTTCTGCACTCTACATTTACAAACACCTTTCTTTCCAAACTTTTAGTTTCTTCATGCAGAAAATTACTCTTGTTCATAGGTGAGATCAATATGGTATGTGGAAGAAGTTGGACAGTTTTCAAATTTAATTAGTTACCCTTTTTCCTTACAAATCTGATACAGTTGGCTATGAAAAGCAAATGTTTTTTTTATTAGTTGGCACTCTAAAAGAAGACTGTTTGGCTGCTTTTAGCAATTGTTTCAGGAATAAGTGGATTGACCACATTGATCACTGTGTAATAAAATGCTGGTGCAGGAGAGACCAATGCATGCAAGTGCTTAGAATGGTTATGTGAAGTAATGTATATAGATGATTTAAAACCATCAGCAAGGTTTTCAGAACCACCAGAAAATGAGTCTGGTATATACTGAAAGTTGTTGTTTTTTTTTATTTTTTTATTCTTTCTTTATTCTTTGCATAAATATCACTAGTATAAATTATACAGTATCCCCTTGTAATCCTTCAGAAAAATTTGGTTCTGTTACCAACTCGGGTCTTTGCATATTTTGCATAGACCCCCGATGTGGACTGCTTCTCTTTAAGTGGGTGGCAGCGAAAGAGGGAGTTTTAATGACCTGAACCTGTCCCTCGCGACTGCTGCAATCGTCATCCACTTGATTCTCTTCAACTCTTGACTCTTCATCTGAGATCTATTGAGAATCCTGGGAGGGGAGACACAGTCACCGTAATTATATCATGAAGATTTTATCTTTATAAAATACTCATTTGGAGGGGGGAGGAGGGAACGGGGATCATTACCATAAAATGTACAGTGAAAAGGGATAAACTAATAAAATCATATGCCTTTATAGGTAAGGTTTGTTAGAAAATGCAAATCCCATAAGTGCCTGCACAATTTGTAGAATGTCTGACATGCTTAAATGCCGCACATGCTGCTTGCAGTTATCTGTTTGAAAAGAGCAGGCTACTGCATCTTGCACATATGAATTGGTTAGTGCAGTGGACTCCTGTATAGATAGAGATGGCAGCAAGTAAAGTTAAAGGGACACTAGTCAATATAACCATGTCATCTCTTTGAATTGGTTATAGTGCCTGGAGTGCCCTGAAACTGTCCCTCCATTCAGTGTTGCACCATGTTTGTGCAGTATGCCACAAAATGAGTCCTTGGCCATTCACAGTCCGGCCCCTTCTGTATGTGTAGCTAAGGCAGAGATTACACACTTCCTTGTTGTCGTACACATTCATACCGTCAGTTGGAGCTCTGATAGGTTAAAAGCAGTCAGCTGACACCCTCAGCCAGTCACAGCTACCCATTGCTGCTCAGCCTAATACTTCCTTATTAGCCAAAGCAGCACAGAGTGGATGGACTGCCGGGGACTATTGTTTAGCATTAAAACATAAAAACATTAAAAACTGTTTAACCCCTTAAGGACCAAACTTCTGGAATAAAAGGGAATCATGACATGTCATGTGTCTTTAAGGGGTTAATGCTGAAAGAAATGATGGCACCAGGGGACTCCAGACACTATAACCAGTTTAATGCGATGAAGCAGATACATTGCCTACGGTGTTTCTTTAATGGAAATCTCTCTCTGTAGTTGTAGATTACGTTCCATTGGAGACCAACAGAAAATACACATTGTGCAGCTTAGTAGATCAGGCCCACTTGTGAAACCCACATTTGATAAAGTACAAATATCAGATGTACACTGAAAAGGGAAAGGAGTCCGAAACATCTGTTATTTGTAATTTATCAAATGTGGGTTTCATGAGTGGGCCTGATCTACTAAGCTGCACATTGTTTCCATTTTTCACTTGTACATTTTTCTTCTGTTTAGAAATACGGCCGGTTTGTCATGTATGCTACTCTAGTGTTACTCTTTCTATGAATTTGGCACTGCAGTGACCTCACTCTTGCTCACTTTTTGTATATTTCTCTTGATCTTGTGTTAATTAGTAGTACATGAAAAATAAGACTCATTAAAATGCAATGCTAATCTGCAAAACATCTGTAGTTGCTTTGATTCTTTCATAGAGCCTCTCTCCTTTTAGCTAGGCTCTTTGTGATTTCACAAATGATTCTGAAAATCTGAATTTTTAAATACGGTGAGACTGTGTATGTACAGTTTTCTGTAAGCTGGGTCATTTAGTAGAGTTATATTTGATACAATTCCTCCCCCCACTATTAAAAAAACAGCATTAAAATCAGGGTGCATACATATTTAATAATTATATAAATCAGCATGAGAAAGCAAACCAATCGAACTACGCAGTTGTGAGCATAATGTGGAAAACAAATAACACGTGGTTTTTAATTTGCATTCAGTATAATTCATTACATTTACAGTAAACATTATAGGAATTATTTGAAACAAATTTTAAATTTAGTTTATTTTAGAATATATTGATGTTTTTTCTTCTTCTTTGCAACATTTTATTCCCTTTATAAAATGTAGATGTTTTAGTAACAACTTATTTTGTAAGTTTGAATCCGTTTTATAGGTTTTTCATTATTCGGTCAAATGGAATCATGAAATATGTCAAGGTCAAAGCCCTCCATCAATATAATAGAATGTTTGTTCATAGATCAATTACTAAAATTACATTTTCTGTTTTCTTAGGTTTTCTGAAGAGACTGAATGCTGGGACAAGCTCCTTGAGGACTACAAACAGAAGGCAGACGACTTCTCTAGGTTAGTACTATATATATATATATATATCAATGATTTTAACTCATTAGGTTGAATGATGCATGAAAGATGGGTTGCTCCAGCATAAAAAGTATTGTTTGCTTATTTTTTCATATTTGGGGTTGGGGGGGGAAGGAAAAGGGGGGGGATGTGGTGGGGCTCGTTAAATATTTCCCTTCTGCTTTTTCTTTCAAATCTCATTTTGATTCCCTGTGCGATTAATCAACTACTTTCTTGTTAAAGAATGTAAAGTGCTTTAGGTGTTTGGGTTGTTCGTTTAACTTTGCACAAGCAATTTTATTGCTGCACGTAATGGAGAACATGTCCAGCACCCCTCTTCCAGGATGCAGAATGTTCTGTCTCTGTTCCGTTTGGAGTATGCTTGTCCTTTTGTTCCTCTGTTTGTCTCAAACTATAGCTGTTGGTAAACAAATTTTAGTTATTAAAAATGCGAGGGTCAACACCTTTCATGAACAGAATCCATCTTGAAATCTTGCCATCTCTATCACTAATGGCTTCCTACATGCTTTGTTTATTAATTACTGTGACGGAGCTCCCATACTCCCGTATCGCCGCCAGGTCAGCTTCATAGTTGCTATCAGAAACCCTGGAGAGCTTCAAACTTGACTGGGGTCACGGAGGACCTCTTCCACCAGACTTGGCTGCAGTGAATATAGCTCTGAAGACCTTCTCTTCTGTAGAGCAGTGATTGAAGCTTTACTGTAGCCTTTCCCCCATACATTAGATAATTTAGGGTGCACAATAAATTTTTATTGCACACAACACAGCAATTTATATGTAACAATGTTGAGTCTCTCTGAAGGAGGTCTTTCTTACAATAGAATGTACTACAAAATTGTCCCTCCCCAGAGTCACTCTGTCTGGGGATTTAATTACATTATCCCCAGCTAGGTCAATCGGCTCCCTGCTGTGCCATCACAGTTCTAGAGGCACAGCATATAAAATGTCCACCAGAGCCTCCTTTCCCTGGACTGTACCACCAAAAATATATATCCCTGGAAAGCTTGTTACCGAGCCCCCTTGCTGTCCAAATAGTCTCTGATGTGAGTGGATCAGTGTTTTTATTTTTTTCTCTTAACTTTTACCGGGTTGCAGCTTAGTCCTGGTCTCCAAAAAGTGGTTCGTGGCCCTCTAGGGAGGCAAATGCTCTCAAGCCCCAAGTACATCTGATGCCAGACTGACCTCTCTTCCAAATAGTGCCCTATTTGCAGGTTGGGGGACCGTGCAATACCTGTTAAAAGATTGACCAGACCTTGGCACAGTCCCAATCCGAGAAGTAGTTACAAGGTGTTACAGGGTATCCCCAGTCATGTGATCAGGATGTAAAAAGAGTTCTGGCGATCCCCAGAGGTTCTCAAGCCTGACTGCAAAGCAGAGCAAGCTTCCGCGGCCTCCCCAGTGACGAGTTCTGGTGATCCCCAGAGGATCTCAAGCCTGACTGGAAAGCAGAACAAGCTTCCTTGGCCTCCCCAGTGACGAGTTCTGGCGATCCCCAGAGGTTCTCAAGCCTGACTGGAAAGCAGAGCAAGCTTCCTTAGCCTCCCCAGTGACGAGTTCTGGCGATCCCCAGAGGTTCTCAAGCCTGACTGGAAAGCAGAGCAAGCTTCCGCGGCCTCCCCAATGACAATAACCCCTTTTAGGTGCTCTTTGGACCAGGCCATTAGTCTGTGGGCAGGAGACTGGCCTTCAGCGCTCTCCAAAATGCTGTGGCACTTCCATTAAAATTCACATTTCTTACAGTTACCTTCACTGTAAGCTGTGAATGAGGCTGTTAGTATATTTAGTGGCTTATTTAACGTGTACATGCCCAGCTTCCTCATATGATACAAGTACTTTAATGGGCAGAAAGTATAATGTGACATCTCTCAGATTAGTATGGGCTTATAGCTGCCTCAGTTTTCTCCAATTGCTTCAGTTATGTACAGAGAGAATGAGGCAGGGATCTCCTGCACTATAACCTAGGCCATGGATAGGCAACCTTCGGCACTCCAGATGTTGTTGGCTTCATCCCCCATGATGCTTTTACACCCATAATGCTGGCAAAGCATCATGGGAGGTGTAGTCCAAAACATCTGGAGTGCCGAAGGTTGCCTATGACAAAGTGCATAAATGGTTATGGTACTTGGAGTGTACCTCTGTAATGTGTTTCTGACCCTTTCCTCAGTGGCAGGCTAATGTTTCAAGTTGTCTGATAAAAGTAATTATTAAGCTTTCACAGTAAGTTTTTTGTTCAGGTGATACAAACTGCAGAATTTCTAAAGAGAAGAACAGAAAGCAAACATCATCATTATTTTATGTCTTTACCGAGCAAGAAAGCAATTGTGTATCTGGAGTTGCTTTGATCTTTTTAGAAAAACCTATTTTCCTGTTTTTTTTTCTTCCTCTATTATTTGGATTTACAATAATTTATTTGTGTTTTTCTTCTCTCCAAGGCAGTTCACAGAAAATAAATTACCAGAATCTCCATCGGCCAGCATTTTACACTTACCGACCTCTCAGGATAGCGTTCTTCACAGCAAGCCTGACTACCAGGGCTTATTGAACCAGCAGGGGGCAGTGTTTGGCTGCATGGGAATTGTGGTATGTAATTTGGCACAGGAAGCAGATCAGAACATTCTTGTTAAATACAGGAATTGGTTATCATTAAATACTGATTACAAGTCTAAGTCTGTTATTAGCATTAATTAATATCTTGTCTTTGATGTCTCTCCCATACCTCTTCTAGGCCAACCTCTGGCATTATTAGTTGCTGCTGTCTGGTTCCGATAATCCTCTGCTGCACATTCTTAGCATCTTGGCACACAGCAGTTTTTTTTTTTTGTTTTTTTTTTTAAATCTTTCCTCAAATCATGGAGGTGGTAGTCTGCTGCAGTTTTTTTTTTTTGCTATCAGGTTATGAGTGCTGGTAATCAGGCACTCAGCTGGCAGATATTGCCTTTTTACATGTACATTCTTTACCATGCACTTATGTTATTCCATATAACATTCAGTTCTAACCTATTGACTCCTGTAACATAAGCCATGAGACACGTTAATTTACACATTGTTTAATGCACTTATCTATAATAGTTACATATCTGAAAAGAGACTTGCGTCCATCAAGGCCAGCCTTCTTCACATGTTTTTGCTGTGGATCGAAAGAAGGCAAAAAAAAAACCTAGTCTGAAGCGCTTCCAATTTTACAACAAACTAGGAAAAAATCCATTCTTGACCCCAAAATAGCAGTCAGATGTCTCCTTGGATCAAGCAGCCATTACCCCAGTAATTCGAAATTATATCCCTGTGTGTTATCTTTTTGCAAGTATTTATCCAATTACAGCTTAAACATCTTTGTAGCTTCTGATAAAACCACCTCTTCAGGTAGATAATTCAATATCCTTATTGTAAAAAAAACAAACCTTTTCTCTGCCTTAGATGAAATCGCCTTCCTTCCAGCCCAATTGTGTGACCTCGTGTCCTATGTATAGCCCTGTTTATGAATAGAATAATAATAATGCACTTATCTATCGATATGCCCCTTCTCGCTCTGCCAGTGACCTTCTCCTGTCTGCTGCTCGCACCCTTACTGCTAACTCGCGCTTGCAGGACTTCTTGCGGGCGGCTCCCTTTTTTTTGGAACAGCCTGCCTACCCCCATCAGACTCTCACCTTGTCTTCAATTGTTTAAAAACTCCCTCAAAACACATCTGTTCAGAAATGCTTATGGACTTCCAGAGTAACTTAACTATACTTTTCCAAATCTGTCTCTTGCTCTCCTAAAAAAAAAAAATCATACTTCACTCTCACCTCCAGCTCTGCTACTTCTCAACCTTGTTTGGTGGCTGTCACCCTTGCTGCGCTGTTGTGTATTTGTACCCCACCTCCTCTGGACTGTAAGCTCGTTTGAGCAGGGCCCTCATCTACCTATTGTTCCTGTGTCACTGTGTAATTGTCTAATTTATTGTAAATTTCACCCCCCCCCCTTTCATAATATTGTAAAGCTCTGCGGAATTAGTTCGTGCAATAATGTGGCGGAACCACCGCTGCCGCCCTGGGCGGGAGACACCTTGCCTGAGTGGCGGGCTTTCCATATTTAGTTACATAGCTGAAAAGAGACTTGCGTCCATCAAGTTCAGCCTACCTCACATTTGTTTTTTGCTGTTGATCCAAAAGAAGGCAAAAAAAAACCCAGTTTGAAGCACAATTTTGCAACAAGCTAGGAAAAAAATTCCTTCTTGTCCCCAGAATGGCAGTCAGATTTATCCTTGGATCAAGCAGTTATTACCCTACATTGAAAGATTATATCCTTGAATATTCTGTTCTTGCAAGTATGCATCTAGCAGCCGTTTGAACATCTGTATGGACTCTGATAAAACCACTTCTTCAGGCAGAGAATTCCACATCCTGATTGTTCTTACAGTAAAAAAACCTTTCCTTTGCCTAAGACGAAATCTTCTTTCTTCCAGTCTAAACGCATGGCCTCGTGTCCTATGTATAGTCCGGTTTGTGAATAGATTTCCACACAATGGTTTGTATTGGCCCTGAATATATTTGTATAATGTTATCATACCTCCTCTCAGGCGACGTTTTTCTAAACTAAATAGGTTTAAATTTGTTATTATTTGGAAGACAAAGGAACAGCGAACCCCCAAGCATAGAGGATCCTGGGATAACCACTGTTTATGTGCATGGAAGACCCTTTGCATGGGACTATGCATAAAAGCAGTGTGTGGCAATAAAATTGTGTTGTACCTCCAGAACTGTGTGTCGTCCAGCTACTGGGGGGAAATGGGTCTCATTATATCCCAAGTGGTTCCTGAGAAGCTATTAGCGGAGGTAACGGTCTGGTTACCCAGAGTCAGCTATAACTGGTGGCAGAAGTGGGATTGTACTTCCCAGCCGAACTTAACCAGCATTCGTGAGCCGAACCAATCCATAGACTACACAAACCTAAAGAGAAAAACGCTACAGGAATTGCTGGAATCCAGAGGACAATCGGCCAGCAATAGAACCAAGGCAGTGACCACAGGAACAAGTGCGGGCTCCCCTGGATCCCCTCCCGGCAGTTGTTTCTCTTTCAGGTTTAGGACTTCCCGAGGGTGTGGGCTACATGTGGGGGTGACTGCTCTGTTTGGATTGAGAGCCAGGTGAGTAGCGGATGAGCTGGGTACCTGTCTTCCGGCCATGAGGTGTCCTTCCAGAATTCCTCTGCAACCGCAGTCTTGCAGCAGGTACACTGTTCAAAGCAGGCTTTGGTCGCTGCAATCGGCTAGGTCATGAGCGTGTCTCCGCACTCGTCGCTTGCTTGTGTCCCAGCTCCTCCGGTCTCTTTCAGGCAGTAAAGAATGTGTTGCTGTCATACGCTTCTCCAGTAGGGTCCACAATTGCTCAAAGATTTACACTGCATTTTTATGTGTCCTTTTGGATAGGTTCATGCTTAGAAAAAAAAAAAAAAAGAGATCAGGGCACACACCATATATTTTTAAGACTTACTTAAAGCAGCACTGTCACGCAGAACTTACCTTTCTCCTATTGTTTCATATTCTCCATCTTTCAGAATCTGTTGTTCTTTTCTTTATTTCTGATCTAGTTTTCTTTAAACCATAAGACAAACTAGTCCTTACTTTGTCTTATGTATTTCTTACGCTTGGTTTCTTTGATCCAAGGAGGAGCTTAAGTCAATTCCATTTCCTGTGTCAAGGAGAAGTGTGGGTACTTTCTGAGACACAGGAAATTGAGCCGACTTAAGCTCCTTCTTTGGTCAAAGAAAGTAAAGCATAGGAAAAATACGTAAGTCAAAGTAGTCCCTACTTTGTCTTAAGTTTTAAAGAAAAGAACAGATTCTGAGAGAGGAAGAGAAGAGGAAACATTAGGAGAAAGGTAAGTTCGGTGTGACAGTGCCACTTTAATAATGATTGTTTAAAGTGAAGAAAATAAATGGCAATATTTGTAACTCCATTGTGTTAAGGCCCCCACTACAACATAACATGGGAGATAAATTATGCTCGCTGCTTTAACTGCTTAGAGAGACTTTCTCCAA
>OW240914.1:54105690-54136286 GCA_933207985.1 Pelobates cultripes
CTCCCCTGCCCTAGGCATGACAAAACTCAGCCCCCCCCCGCCTTCTAAATACACATACACACTCACTGACAGACACATACAGTCACTAGCAGACACACACATTCACTAACAGACACGCATACACGCTCACTAACAGACATGCATACACACTAACAGACACACACAAATTAACAGACACACACATAGTAACACATTCCCTAACAAACACACTCACTAACAAACACACACACACTCACTAACAGACACACACACACACACTAACAGACACACACTCACTAACAGACACACACACACACACTCACTAACAGACACACACACTCACTAACAGACACACACACACATTAACACACTCACATTTAAAAAAAAAAAATTAAATCCCCCCAGCATCCCTACCTTTGGGAATGATGGGTTGGATTAGCACTTTCCCTAGGGTCCAGTGGGGCTGCTGGGCTGCAGTCGGCGAGGGAGCACTGATCCTCCTGTTCATTTCCCTTGCGCGCCACGTAGTGATGCCAGAGCCGGAATTACGTCATATTCCGGTTCCGGCATCACTGCGGAGGATGAACAGGAGGATTAGTGCTCCCTCGCTGCCCGCCCGGAAAGCTCTGCCGCTGCCAGCCAGGGGCCCTGAGGTGGCCACCCGGCCAACTCCACGGCCCCCCAACACAAGAGGCTGGTAAGGCATTTGCCAAGGCGATTGGGGGGCGGCTTTTTTGCCGCCCCCCAGAAAGTGCCGCCCAAGGCAAATGCCTTGTTTGCCTCGGGGCAAATACAACCCTGATGTAGTGCATATAGCTGTTTCAAGATCCTCACAGCCAACAGATGGGCATGTACAGGCTCCACAGTCAAATGTACCTAGTTGATTGCAAACATCAGCAGGACAGGAGAGCACACAAAACATTTAACACTAAACAGTTACATTATACACACCCTGAACCTATAATGAGCACAGGGTGACTAAAACATAAAAACAATTCAAGAACCATAAAGTGTCCGTCTTCTGTTCGCAGTTATGGTAACTACACATACATGGTTATTTACTAAAGTAAGAATTTTTAGGAATTCAAAGTGATTACAGCATGAATGCCAAAATAGAAAAATTGGTAAACTTCCTCAAATCATCAGTGCTTTCACTTTGGTTATTTTTGGACTAAAGTTTGGAATTGACTTTGAATTCCTAACAATTTTCACTTTTTCCATAGTTTAATGCCTGCTAGGATCGTCCTCTCTGTTCTCCTAGTCCTTCAGGAGGACACCTATAAAAAGGACACTATAAACACCAAAAAATTTTATCTTAAAAAAAGCAGTTTTGTTGCATAGATCAAACCCTGGCAGTTTAATGTCTTAATTCTCTGCCATTTAGGAGTTAAATAATTTTGTTTATACAGCCCCAGTCCCACCTCCATGCGTGTGACTGGCACAGCCTTCCGAAACACTTCTTGTAAAGAGAGATCTCATTTTAAACTTTCTTTATTGCACATTCTGTTTAATTTAGAACTTCTTATCTCCTGATCTGTTAATAGCCTTCTAGATCACACAAGAGCACTGTGGGTTTATTTAAAGTTCAAGGAGATTAAAACACTTAAAGTAAGCCTACATCTGATTGAAAATGAAACCATTATTTTCATGCAGGCTGTGTCACTTACAGCCAGTGGGTGTGTGTCAAGGATATCATAATCAGAACCAAAAGTTATTTAACTCCTAAATGACAGAGATATGAACAGTGAGACTACATGGTCATGTTCTATATACCCAAACTGCTTCATTAAGTTAAAGTTGTTTTGATGCCTATAGTATCTATTTAACGAGCATTACTTATCATAGAGGAAAGGCACTGTCCAGCTGTGTGATACTTGATGACCACCTTGCTGGTTGGTGGTAAAACTGGTGATAAACGTATCAAAGTTTGCTGTGAGAGCTTTGAGTTCTGGCATGTCAGACAGTAGTCAGGCTCACTAACCCAACCTTTAAGCAGCAGGGACGATAATGCTAGGCAATTGTTTAGAATGTGTGTATGATTTTATGATACTCATTGTAGCGGACTCCGGGTGTACTTTACAGAGCTGCTGCCTCCCACCCCCCTTTGTTGACCCACAGCTGCATATACAGGCACATGTAAAACAGTCCCAAAAATGGTGCCTCAAGCTTGTAACCTGCGCCAAACAAATCAGGCCATCCATCCCATCTCCCCCCCATAAAAATAGACAGCGGGCAAATGGGGATATGGCACTCGGTGACGGCGTTCCGTCACACTCATGATTATTTGATGCAACACAATTCACATACAGCAACAACTTAATTTCACCATCGTGTCTGAGTTCTCTTTTTGGCTCATGTAGAAACAATCTATTGTGAGTTAATTATCTGACTAACAATGGCCGAGGGAGATACAATGTGGAACATAAAGATATGTAATGACACTAAGGATATAAATACAAACATTTTCAGTCTGTAATCATCATATTCAGTACTATTGGACCACTGGCAGATTTTAGACGAAGGTTTGCAACACGTATTCATTCTTCTTGGCCAGCCAAGAGTCAGCATTTATTCCTAATCTGTCCTCAGGTCAGCAGAATACTTTCCTTTTGAAATATGTATATATCTTGGAAACATAATGGTGAACTTTCCTTATGGAAAAATAATACCCCAAGATGGTATTATTTTCTTCAACAATACATTCTTCAGAATTGTGCATATTTTCTATTACATAGTCTTTATATATTTTGGATGAAAATATTTTTGGATTAATCCAGAATCGTCCAAAGCAATATTTTTTTCATGAAAACTCTTACATGTACCACTCTACCCAAGATATGTGGAGATCACACCCCTTGGCAGCTTTTGCCACATTCCACGGATAATTCTCTATTTCTCCCATTACTGATATGTCTTTCTTACTCTTCTTAACCCATCATACGTGTAATGGGAGGGGTCTGCATATAACTTGTAAGTCCTGTGGCTGCCTTAGGATAGATGGACTCATTTATCACAATGTCAAACCACACTGCGCAAAGGTTTGTATTGTTTCATATCTTGCGGCAGAGGATTTGAAAGCATGATCTGCCCATGGAAATAGCATTTGGATATTTTCAAATCATTTTATTTTACAGTGCGATATGGCACTGTGAATCACAGGCACCTTAAATCTTAATTTAGCACCAGGATACATCTGTCTCGTACAGTCTGAAATTGATGAGTATCAAAACGTCTGGGTTGCAGCCATGAGTGCTCTCTTTATCAGTTATGTCTGCGTTGCTGACACCAAGAAGAGAATCACTAAAAACTACAAGAAAAAAGAAAAATAAGAAAAGAAAAAGAAATTAGGTCAGTTCATCCCAAAGAACTCCAGGGAAATTATCTGGAAGTCTATCAAAACCATTTCATATATTTTTTTATTTTTTTTAGAAAACTACTAAAAATCCATATTAATTATCACAGGTGGCTGCTCTAAATAAATCATTGTCACAAAAGTGCATATTCACATTTCATTATAAAATTAGCAAAATAACACATAGATACATAGAATGTGACGGCAGATAAGAACCATTTGGCCCATCTAGTCTGCCCAATTTTGTAAATACTATCATTAGTCCCTAGTCTTATCTTATAGTTAGGAGAGCCTTATGCCTATTCCACGCATGCTTAAACTTCTTCACTGTATTAACCTCTACCACCTCAGCTGGATGGCTATTCCATGCATCCACTACCCTCTCAGTAAAGTAATACTTCCTGATATTATTTTTAAACCTTTGTCCCTCTAATTTAAGACTATGTCCTCTTGTTGTGGTAGTTTTCTTCTTTTAAATATAGTCTCCTCCTTTACTGTGTTGATTCCCTTTATGTATTTAAATGTTTCTATCATATCCCCCCTGTCTCGTCTTTCCTCCAAGCTATACATGTTAAGATCCTTTAACCTTTCCTGGTAAGTTTTATCCCATAATCCATGAACCAGTTTAGTAGCCCTTCTCTAAACCCTTCTAAAGTATCAATATCCTTCTGAAGATACGGTCTCCAGTACTGTGTACAATACTCCAAGTGAGGTCTCACCAGTGTTCTGTACAATGGCATGAGCACTTCCCTCTTTCTACTGCTAATACCTCTCCCTATACAACCAAGCATTCTGCTAGCATTTCCTGCTGCTCTATTACATTGTGTGTCTACCTTTAAGTAATCTGAAATTATTACTCCTAAATCCCTTTCCTCAGAAGTTGAGGTTAGTAGGGTGTCAAATATTCTATACTCTGCCCTTGGGTTTTTACGTACAAGATGCATTATCTTGCACTTACTTTTACACACCTAAGTAAATAAGCATATCAATTAAAAACCTTGGAATTATGTTTATACATAAAAATATCATAACTATGGACTTTGTAAAACTTTGCTGAAAGGGACACTATAGGTACCTCTATAGGTCTCTCTGTTTTAACCCTGCCGTTGAAAACATTGCCGTTCTAAAGGCACTTCCAATAAGTTATAAGCATTAAAATGCTACACTTGCTTTCAGAAGGTCTCAGAGAGACAATCTGATTGGTGCAGCTGCAAGAAAGCATTGGATTGGCTGAGATCATCGACCTTGATGATATCAGCCAAGGAGACAGGCACTGCAAGGGAGAAAAGGTAGGTAAAATTACATTTTAATCCCTCCTGGTGGGGCCTGGGGACCTAAATAAAATACAAAATATGGATTGTATACCTGCCAAATAGCACTTTTAGCTTAATTTTTTTAAATGTTGTCATTTTATTTTTGGTTGCTCTTTTCTGAGGTTTATTAAATAACTGTTCTCTTATATATCTGTATTATAAAATAATGTACAAAAACTTTAATCGCCATAATATGTTATTTTCAGTAATAATAAAAATGGACATTTTAAATTCAGGCTATTAATTTATGTAATATATTGTTTTCATCTTATATAGTGATGTCCTGGGCGATTAAGGCACCAGAAAAACATTCTTACCAATGTTTCTTCTAGCCTAAAAGCAAGTTGTGTTTTCATATATATAAAGCACGCACATGAAATAACTGACAGAAAAATATTCAGTACTCTATAAGAAACACTGAAGTGTACTGTCAGCATAAAAAGACTTTGGCACTACAAACGTACGTACACACTACTATGTAAGGAGAGGAAAATAAAGTGTTCTGTTTCTAAGACTGTTGGATACAAATAATGCTTTTAGGGCTACAAGGGAAGTGCATACAAAGCTTATCTGACTACATTTAATACGTGAGTGTACTTTGCTTTTTACCAGCATAAAGGTTCTCTTTGAACTATGTTTTTACCGATCCTTCCTGACCACCTCTCCAGTCTGAGAGAGACTACAATCAACCTTCATCATATAGTCTCCTATACCTTGTTGATGCTGAACTCCAGTTCCAGCTAAACCCTACTCATCTCAAGATCCACTTTGTTTCCATGTGTTAAATTGCTCTTGGCCCTGCTGCCAGCTTTTACACACGATCATTTTGATCCCAAGTTCTTGTTTGTCCTGATGGTTCTGAGTCTCAATTATCCAATTTGACTCCATCCTCTGCTTCTCCAGAACTTTTCCAGTCCTCGCATGAACTCCACTTTGTGTTCTTCCTTGACAACCTGTTTTTCATTCCCAGCTTGGCCCAGTGGTCTCCTGATCTTGTTGATCTATGGCACCTACTCATCCTTCATGTCCGTGCATCTGCACTACCCATTCATCTCAGCTCCTGCTCACACTGCTGACCAAAAATTATTGCTTAAACTACATAATCTGTTGTAGCTGTGCCCTGATTAGGATTATTTAAATCTTTCCACATCTTTCATATTCTGGATACTCTCAAGGCGTTTTTGAACTGTGCACTTCAGACAAACATGGCAACTTCCTCCTGCAAGCTGTTTAACCATTTTTTGAGTCTGTATGGTTTTTGTTTTGCTTGTTTTAGAGCTACAAAGGAAAATCTGGTCATCCTAAAATAAATAATTAAACAGAGCATTATGTGAATCTAAAGCAAAGTAGGTGTTTTTGACACTTTTGTCCACACAAAACAAGTTGAGGACACTTTCAAATTACTTAAATCAAATCTATTCTCTGTGCTGACAAAATCACCTGCAATGTACAGAAGTTCACTCCCAGACGTCATGTTCAGATGTCCTTCTTAATTTCAATATCACCTACAAAAGCACTTCTCTATCAAAAGCACTGCCTCCTCCCCACAACCAGTCAGAGATGGGATGGAGTGGAAAATGAATATGTTTTTATTTGCTCATAATCATGGAATTTATACACAATGAAATTTTCATGGTAAGCATTAAAAGGTTTATTCAAAGTGAGAATTTTAAATGAATTTCAAATTCAAGACGAAAATTACAGACGTTGGATTCCTAGCACCCTGTTGTTCACTTTTCCCCCTTAAACTATTATATTCCCAAACAGCTCACCCTCCCATCCAACCCCATTCAAAATAGTGCCCTGATTGTTCATATGGTGTTTGATCGCCACCCAGTTAAAATTTTCACCAGCTGCAGAGGATCTGTTGAACAGTTCTAGGCCAAACTGTAAGAGGGATATTCTTCTACCAGGTGGATTGTGAGCATTCTGCATTGGGAGCGTTCGGCTCAGGCATGCCTGCTAGGGCAAGGGGAGACCACGGAAAGGTCTTTTTGAGTCACTTTTGAGGTCCTTTGTAACAGAGTTGGTGCTAAGGTGTTAAATGGAGAATTATGAGGAGTTAAAGGTAAGGGTTATAGAGAGCATTAGGAGGAATTACAGTGAAATTTTTATAAGCTCTAGAGGAAATATTGAAGAGTAGAGCTGATTGAATGTACAGTACTAGTTTGAGTTTGATTGATGCGCCATAGAACGATGAACAGTTGCTGGCCAAATGAAAGAGTTAGGGAGAAGCCATTATACATTTTAAAGTGGAACTTGCCTGAAAATAGAAATTACGCATTTAGTTTTTTATTGTGTAGCAATGTGTATTATTTTTTAACAGCCCACCTCAATTTTCCTCATAAAATCAAATCTGAAAAGAACACAGAAAAACTGAGTTTCTTTCCTAATCCCATATAGAAGTGTTATTTAAGAAGGACTCTAATAAATCAGCATCAGTATTATACTACTCCACTCAGCGGAACAATTAGACTCTTATTTTCCTCACCCGTCAGCTGGGGCCTGTTATTATCTGCAGAGTCTGATCCAACCTCTGTACACTTTGCAGTGTAATTATAGCTGCGCTGTGAAATCAATGCGAGCCGTGGGAAGATGAATGGGCTGTAAGGTCTGGTGACACAGACATGTCTTTCAAAGCCTTCAGTATCTTCCAGAAGCTGACACCTGGTACTCAGGCAATCCCAAGCAGACATAAGCTCCCACTGATCTTCTCAATCTCATTGTTATGATCATGTCACCTACATCTAAATGATAAAAATTAGAACTCCTTTGCTCCTCCCTTATATTCCTTCCTTGTTCTGTACAATTGCTTATAGTCGTTTCCGTTTAACACCCTTTCGTTAATACTTTCCACTTTCCCAATGCAAATCTTTACAGCTCACGCTAAAGCCATAATACATTATATACGTCCTATAGACTGTAAGCTCATTTGAGCTATATAAAGGGCAATAATAATAATATCCTAGTATAATGGCATTACAGCATTTAAGGAACTTGCTTTGCTAATATTCCTCTATTTAACCCTCCTATTGGTACAGTACAATATATTTCTATTACTTTGAGTTTATTTTTATGTTTATTCAATGGTAAGTTACACAATTTGGTAACGAACATGTAAGATTTGTCAATAGTCTAACGCAAACATTTGCTTTTTTTTTTTTTTTTATCCATTAAGTGTAACAAAGTTGAATAGAAGTGTCTTCTACAAAATGTAAAATTTTGTAATATGTACAAATGCTTTGTTTCTACTTAGTAATTCTTTTCTTTTAATAAGGAAAGTGTATATATATATATATAAAAAAAAAAACATTGCTTTTTTTTCTATATAATTTAAAATCTGAATAACAAATAACCAGATAATATGTACTACCTACCATATAGTATGTACTAGGTTGCCGAAGAAAACATACAGCGGACAAAATATTTTATAAAGCTAAACAACAAATAGAAGAAATGTATTCAATTCTCTATAGAGCGCATATTTATTTGACATTTCCTCCCTCAGCAAGTGCTAACCTCTCCCTCAGGCCTTTCTCTGTCTGTTGATATCAGACTAAAAATGTACTATAAGCTTAATTTGGAAGAATATGAAGACATGTCTCATACCTTGCTTTCAACTCTCCCTCAGACATTCTCCTAGAGAATATTTCCTTTTCCACTAATTGACTAAATGTTTTACTCTTCTCTGGAACTACCTGATCACTTCAATGAAAACATATGAAAAGATCCATTAGTTTTGAGGATGCTGAAGAAATCATTTCTCATATTACCTTGTTGTCTGATCTTAGGCCTTTACCTAGAACCTTTTTAGTTCATTTTCAACTTCCCCTCTTTGTAGAATCTTTGACTAAGCATTCAATTTACAGGTTCCATGCACGGAGGACAAAGGCATCTGCTGTTTATAATCAATATTGTCCATAGATTGATTTTAAAGAGATTGGAAAGGCATAAATAACCCTCCTGCCAATTTATACCTGAATACAAAATTATAACCAGACATCGCGGCATGCCTAATTAAATAAAGGAAGAGTAAACCTTTTTTGTCTGCACAGTCTCTCATAATTGTTTAATTAGCATCAACAGGGATATGTATTGTATTTTTTAATGTATAATACACATAATGTACAGTATTGTTATTTACAGGTTTTGCCATCATCCGCTTTTAATAGTTACGTTTATTTTCTTTTGATCGTTTTACAACAGAATCACAAAATCTGTGATTAGTTTTTTCATTAAATAAAGACGTAGACTTTATTTAGAAATGTCTATAAAAAATGTATACTGTATTGGTTAAAAACTCGATGACTATAGTTACATAGTTACATAGCTGAAAAGAAACTTACGTTCATCAAGTTCAGCCTTCCTGACATATGTTTTTGCTGTTGATCCAAAAGAAGGCAAAAAACCTAGTTTGTAGCGCTTCCAATTTTTCAACAAGCTAGGAAAAAATTCCTTCTTGACCCCAAAATAGCAGTCAGATGTCTCCTTGGATCAAGCAGCTATTACCCCACTAATTAGAAATTATATCCCTGTATGTTATGTTTTTGCAAGTATTTATCCAGTTGCTGTTTAAACATCTGTATGGACTCTGATAAAACCACCTCTTCAGGCAGAAAATTCCATATCCTTATTGCTCTTACTGTAAAAAAACCTTTTCTTTGCCTTAGATGAAATCTCCTTTCTTCCAGCCTAAATGTGTGACCTCATGTCCTATGTATAGCTCTGCTTATGAATAGATTTCCAGATAATGGTTTGTACTGGCCCGGAATATATTTGTATAATGTTATCATATACCCTCTGAGTCGCCGTTTCTCCAAACTAAAGAGATTTAAATTTTTTAACCTTTCTTTGTAAATAAAATGCTCCATTCCTTTTTATCAATTTTGTAACTCATGTCCCTTTAAGACCACTGAGAAGTTGATTGCGGTAGTCAAGGAGAGGGATGATAGCGGAATGAACCAGTCCCTTAGCCACATCTGTTTTTTTGGTGCAAGCTATGTTTTTGAGATGGAAGCAGGATCTGGCAATTGACTGGACATGAGGTGTGAAGGAGAGGTTGGAGCCAAAGAGAATACCTAGGCAGTGAGCCTATGAAGTAGAGATGATGGTTATGCCATTGATTTGGAAGGAAACTGACATGGGACTAGCAACAGTTGAGGGAGGAAATACAAGAAACTCTGTTTTGGACAGGTAGAATTTAAGAAAATGAGCAGGCATCTAGTTAGAAATAGCAAACAGACAGTCAGAGACATGAGTCAAGAGGGACATTACAAGATCAGAAGAGGACAGATAGATTTGCATGTCAACACAGAAAGGTGTTGAAGAGGAAGAGCCAGAAAATGAAACACTGAAAAAGCACTGGGAGAGGTAGGAGGAAAATCAGGAAAGAGCACAGTCTTGTGGACTGAGATTATGGAGAATGGAGATAAGTTGTTGATAATCAAAAGTGTCAGAAACTTATCAGAAAGGTCAAAAAGAAAATTAGATAAATGAATACTTTGGTCAGGTTAGTTTCAACAGAGTGACAAGAGTGAAATCCAGACTGAAGCGGGTCCAAGAGAAAGTTGTATTCAAGCTGGTCAATCTAGCATGCACAACTCCCTTGAGGATCTTGTAAGCAAATTGTATCAGCCAGATAGGGCAGAAGATGGATGGGGCATTAGGGTCAGGCTTGGGCTGTTTTAGAATTGTCGTGATGTACACAACTCTCTTGAGGATCTTGGAGGCAAATGATAGTAGCAAGATAGGGCAGTATCTGGATGGGGAATTAGGGTTTAGGTTGGGCTGTTTTAGAATCAGGGTGATGGTTGCATGCCTGAGGGGTGAGAGAAATATACCAGAAGAGAAGGAGAGACTGAATATTTTAGTGAGGGGCAGAACAAGTAAAGGAGACAGAGCATGAGTGTGATGTGAAAGAATAGGATTTAGGGAACAAGTGGTGGGGCTGGAATGAGCATAGAACAGAGGAGGGAACAGGGTTGAGGGAGTGTTGCTAGGGATAGGATAGAGATTAGATTAATATCTAGCAGACTGAGCTTCTCAATGATATCACCCAACCATCAACCAGATACTGGATAAAGTGAAAAATAGGTCTTCTTGCCTTGTACCTAAACACTAGACAGGACTGAGTGCAGGGACAAGACAATTCTGGTTTATTGAACAGCAGTATTGTATTGTACTATACAGTGCAAGGTGTTATATAAAGGTGTGACAAACATGTAAAACAGTGCATTGACCTTGTGGGAGACTCTAGTCACACAGTAGAAACCAATCAGAGTGCACAAACATATCCATCCCATGGTCATAGTATGTCTGGGCTGAGCTGAATAAAAATAGGACCCTATGTGTATATTAGGAGGACAAACAAACAAAAGGCGAGCTCTCCATAGAGGAGAGGATCTTTCACAATCTAAGGGATCCAATGGATCCAATATACGATCACCTATCTATGATGTAAAGGATAAGTATTCTGGTCAACAGAAATCAGAACGACATGCTCCAAAACTTTAGCAGGCACTCGCGATATTACTAGCTGAGTTTGGTGCATCATAGCTCGGCAGTGCTATCTATAGAGCCTCAGTAAAGCTCCATGACATTTAACGTTATGTTCCAGGCTCTGTGGGGAAAAGTGCATTTGTAATCAGCCACACCAACTGAATTACCTGGACAGAGAACCATGAGATGGACAACTGAATTTTAAACCATAAAACGTACACCCTTAACTCATTCAGTGCTGATGTACCATGAACAGTATTTCTTTATAAACTGTATTAGTCCCAGACAACCCTTTGTTGTCCACATTGGACATTTTGGGAATTTTTTGTTTTTTGGCCAAACCAAACTTTTCCACCATACACAAGTCTACTTTTAAGCAAAGATAATAAACCATTGTAGGTTTTACATAGTACTGGGAGGTTTGTTTTCTTTCTTTTTAATATACTTATCTATTATGTGTGTGAGTTGAGCGTGCTTCATAGCAAAACTGTATTTTTTGAATACTTTGAACGCGGCAAAGGCACCATGAAAGCAAAGCACCCTCCCATCTATCTCTTTACGTCCACAGATAGCTGCTTAATTGCCTTAGACATACGTCTCTGGTACGCATAAGGTTTTGCTTGCTTTGAATGTAACTACACTCACTTGGAATATAATTACGGGAATGAAAGAATGACTCTTGAACAAGAAAATGAATAGATGCAGTATAAATGTGAAGAAAATGAGGCAGTATTAAACACCATTAAAAAAGATCTAGCCAGTCTTTGCACAGAGCTATAAATGTTCAGAAGATTAGAACATAGGCGTAAACAACAGAGATATATCCAGCCATTAAATACATGGAACCTAAACAAGTGTTGGGAAAGTTAAAAGACAAAAACTCTACATCTGCTGTTCATGTGACCGACTCAAAGTCAAAAATGTATATAAAAAAAAAGAAAAAAAAACAACAAAGAACCAGCAGAAATTAAAATAGATTCTAGTAAAAAAACGTTACCAATAGAATAAAAGACTTTTGAACTTCTTGTTCAAAAGTCGTCAACTATTTTGAAAAACTGAGTATATTTTCCCAAAGATGTGCTGGAATCTTACTAGATCCTTCAGGACCATTTGATGCTACAGATGCATTGAAAGAGAAACTCATAAAGGATACAACCATGCTTTAAGGACAGCTGTTAGTTTAGTAACTGCCCCCTTCTCCTCTTGAAGGTATATCATATCATATCAGATATCATAGTCCAATTCTGCTTGATGACTTATGAGGTGCTACTATGAAAGGAACAGGGCGACTGGACTCAGGCTTGAGGACCAGACCTGAACCTGTTAAAACCCCCATGATTTCTACTACTATCTTCTTTCTTCTACCATAACCCTCAGTAAATCACTTTGGAGAGTTTTGAATAGTTCTTTTGCTTCTTTCTAGAGGCATAATTATAAACCACAGGGCCCTGATGTGAAAATTGCCCTGGGGCCCCCCATATGTCTACCCTCCCATACATCCCTTCCCCCCCCCACATGTAGACAAACAGATACACATGCAGACACACACACAGATACATACTGGCACACATACCTGTAGACACACACATACATGGAGACACACACATACATACAGACACACATACGCACACACACAAACACACATACATACAGACACACACAGATACAAACACACACATACATACACATACATACAGACACACACAGATGCAAAATGTTTAAGTCACCCTCCTGTTTCCTACCTTTTAGGTGCAGGAAGGTGACTTTCCCTCGGGTCCAGTGGCACAGGCTGATGGAAGTCAGAGTTCCCCTGACTCCCTCCTCTCCTTCCTCTCACGCGGCTCCCTGTAATTGCTGGGAGGAGTGACTGGGGCAGTCACTTCCTCTTAGCGTCTGACAACTGGGCCCGTCACTCCATCGGGTGGACCTAACAGCACGGGCCACCCGATGGGCCCATCAACGTGCGGCCCTGGCGGTTACACCGTATGGGATGGGGCTGCAATACATGATGGTGAGCACCTGGTCAAAGGGGTCCGCATGGCGGCCAGGCCCCCTGGAGTGATGGGCCCAGTCGCAGCTGCGATCCTTGCGACCGCGGTAGTTTCGCCACTGACTCTTTCATCAAACACCAGACAAGACTTAGTGAAGTGAAGAATAATTGTTGGAATTGGACAGTAACTTATATAGGAAAAGGGGGAGGGCAAAATATAGCAACCAACAACAGTAACAGGACCAGGAAACAGGACCTGGGATATCAACTAATAACAATAACATGTTTAATTAAACTACATCCTCCTCTGATACCAGAGTGTTTGGGCAGCATGTGATCAAGGTTTTTTGATGCCTGTGGATTTTAGGAAATTACATTCACCAGGTGCTTTCAGCCAAGTAAGCTATATGACAGTAACCATTTATCTGACATGTATTTTAATAAGATACATCCACACATATATATACCAAAACCTAATCAATGTAATAAAATATGTTTGTTATGAGGACACCAGGATATTTCATAGAGGAATATTATACCAAATATTTTATTATATCAGCTATAACAGTTTATGGCTTGCAGAAGCTATTCATTTACGCAGTTAAAGTATACATTTAACACCCGATGTGTTAGTAACATTGATCCTGATGGGGGTTGGTGATTTACTCAAATCACAATCTCTTCAAAGAAGACACAAGAAAGGTACTATAACTTTGCAATGGTCTAGATCTCAAAGTTCTTGATTGGCTTTGACAAAGATCACACAGATAGGCTGGAAGATTCAAATGCTATATATAGCAGAGTTCCAATATCCCAACTGGATATCTACACTGAAATCCCCTCTTAGCTGGAGAAAGAGCATTTTGGTGTTTATAGCCCCATTCCCCAGACATCAGGTGATACATAATGCTGGGGAGAAGAACAACTTTATTTGGGGCAATGCAAGCTTTTATACACAGACCACCAGCATGGGGTCTCCAGCCAAAGTATAGCTGATCACACCTTGGCGTCGCTGAGTCTGGGAGAGGGTTGCAACTTTCAACACTTAATTTAATTATCTCCCAGGCACAGTGAAGTCTTGCACAGAATATTCCCCAAAATGACATGTTAACAACATAGAACCAACCACAGATCATATATCCCCAGATAGGTGTCCAAGCGCCCAAGCTAGGAAATTAATGCTTTGATCCCTGGTTCATAGGCAAAACCTTACCCAGTGAGAGTTCTTACCAACTGCAGCTAGAATTCAAGCCGAAAACAGTTCCACGTGGTTGGTCAGGAAGTGGCGCTTCTGGGCTAGTTCTGTTTAACGTGTAAATATAAGTTCCTAACTCAACTCCCATATCCCAGAACAGATCTTGATTCCCCCAAGTCGTGTTCCAAAGATTAGTTGGAGGAAATGTTGAATGCAGTTTTTACCAGGTTTTGAACACCTCTCGATCTGGTGTAGAGTTTAAGGCTGGTTGCGGCTAAGTGACGGTCTTTAAACAGGGATTCTTGTGGTCTGAAAAAGGGGGGACACCCCTGACTCTTATGTAGCAATTATTGGGAATGTCTCTTACACATTTCCTCCAAAGAGTGCCTGTTTACAGGGTGAAAACAGTGTATAAACCTGTCCGGGTGGATGCTGGTAGCAGGACTGGGCTGGAGTTCCACTAAATCAGGTCTAAGTCCCGCTGGAGCCATAGCGGTCCTAAGGACAGTGTTCCTGGTCAGGAAGGGAGAGCGCTTCCAAAAGATATATGGGAGGAAGGTGGAAGAGAATTAAGGGAGTGATTGCAAACAGACAAAAAGGCAAATTAGGGCATTTCTGGAAAATGCATTTCTTTGTAGTGTGGCTGCACAAATATATACGAAATATATATTAAAGAACATCATGCACACATTAAAAGAAAACACTTTAAATGTTACAAAGCTACTTAAAATCACCCATCTTAGTTCAGGGACATGATGAGGGACCAATGTTTGATTTATTTATATATCTTTATATAACACAAAATATATATCTATACACCATATCAAGTATAAAAAGTATAAAACATTTGGACTATGTTCAATACCCAATAAAGCCAGGTTGGTGAATAGCCTGAAATAAAACGAGATATACATACCCCTAATGTGAATTGATGTGCCTAATACCTGATAATTGTATAAAATAACATTAAATAATAGAATAGTGAATAAAATAAACATTCACATTTTTGTTTTTTTAGCACTTTCAGCATACTATGTCATGTTTTATATAGGAAAAGTAATATATATTCGATCTCTACCTATTTTGATAAAAAACTGGACAATAAACTTATACATGGACCTTCAATGCTGTCACAGAATGGAGGGTTCAGATATTAAATTCAGGTGACAGTGGCAGCTGTCACTACCACTGGTTCCAGCAAATGCGCTTGGCATACCCTCAAATCAGGTTGTGCTAACTCATAAATTTAGAATAGAAATATAAGAGCCCTCTGTGTGACATTTAGGAGACGTTATTAAGCAAATCACGATTTGATTCAACTTAGCATTTATCTAAACAAAATGTGTTCATTGTCTCTTCAAGGATGGATGATCAACAGGAGTAATTTAATAAATAACATAACTGTTAAGAATTTAGCAAGATATAAAACCAACATTTATATTGAGTATTTTATGATTTTACAGCTTTTAATAATGTTTAATGATAAACAGGGTAATCTAAGAAATTGATATAGGGTCAGTTTTACTCCAAAATCCGAATGGTGCATAGACGAAACCCCATTTACAAGGTTGCTTGGTGCCCGGAGGACAGATTTAAAGAAAGACGGATGGTACATGTGAAATAAAAAATGGATTACTATGTGCGAACAATTCATAGTCAACAAATACCTAAGTAAACAGGGTATTCACTTTTCTTCATTTAAAGCTAGTCCGTGGGTGTGCACAGACAAAGACATAGTCCTGCTCAGAAAGTGAAGACTGGCTCTGCGTTAAATAAGATTATATTGTGGATTGAAGACCAGTCCTGCCTTTTCTTATTGTGTGCGCCTACATTAAACATGTAAATTGCCACTTTAGAATGATGTGAATCCATTAGAGATGTTGCTGAGTCTTAGCAAGATGAAGTCGCTCTTTCAAGAGCTAGGTTGAAAATAAAATAGGTTCTTGTGCCATTTTCAGTCATCTTTTTGATGAAAAGTGCCCCTGAGAGATCCTTATGTTGATTTAATTTACAGTTGGTTATAGTGAATGTACGCTGTATTGAAAATGCTTTGCCTACAACAACAACAAAAAAACAGGTTCTCTAAATGCTACTACTTTCTAATAGGAAGTAAACAAACAGATTGGCTATTTATATGTATGGCCTTAAGTCTCCGATCACAAGGAAACTGCTTAAAATTATGCTTTTGGTGGCAGCTGTATATGTGAAATTAGTATAGTCTTAAAAAATACATGAAAGGCTAAATATACAGTTTGCCAGCAAGGATTCATAAGCTGGTATAAACTCATATTGCTGCGTACTATAAAAATGTTGCTGGTCTTGAGTTATCTTGTAGCAAAGTATTGACATTACAGTAGTGTGGAAGTCTTTTTAATTTTGTTTTTTTATACCTCACAAATACATAGTTGCTAAAAATTGGAGATACATAAGCAGAGTAACTGGGATGTGTAGGTAAGATATAGGATGTCAGGCCACAACCCATCACAGTAATATGGGCATCATAAACAATTAATAATAGCCACTTTTTATCTTCAAAGCAAGACATTAAGTTATCTGCTGTCTATTTTCATCAGAGACAAAATGGCAGCACTGCAACGTGCTTGTCCTGTGTTTACCCACCTCAAATTGTATGCAACCCTAACATTCAATGCAATGAAAATATGTAGCACAGCACTACTGAAAACAGCTTATGGGTCTGTTACACATACTTAACTCACATTTTGACCTGTTCATATTCGCTAACCTCTCATTATTACCATGACTAAAAAACTACATTTGCATTTTAGTTTTATCCTAATTTAAAGGAACATTCGAATCACCAAAGCAAATTTAGTTTAATGAAGCAGTGTTGGTGTATACATCATGGCCCCACAGTCTCAACACTAAATTATCTACCATTAAGGAGCTAATTCACTTTGTTTATGTTGCCCTAGTCACATCTCCCCTGCCTCTGCTTTACACAGTCACCCTGAACACTTCCTGTAAAGAGATATCTAATGTTTAGACTTATTTAATTGCAAAATCTGTTTAATTTAGAATTTATAATCTCATGTTCTGTTAATAGCTTGCAGGAGCCACCTGTGTGTGATTAAAGTTCAATTTATAGAGCAGGAGATAAAAACTAAGCACACTTTTCTGTAAAACTTGTTTGAAAATAAAAAGCAAATTTCTCAAGCTGTTTCTTAACACAGACTGTAATCTTAAATAGATCTGGGTCCAAGTGGCTCTATTTAGGAGGAACAGTTTGTGTTTTGGACCCACATCCCTCTGTTCCCAAATCTCTGTCCCCACATCCCTCTGTCCCCAATTCTATGATTCTCTTACATTGTCTGTTTGTGTCTTTGAATTGTGTGTGTGTGTGTGTGTGCGTGGGGGAGAAGGAGTGATTGGATGAGTGTGGAAGGAGACTGTGTGTGGCTGGCTGTGTTTCTTTGTTCAGCCTTTCTACTCATTACACTAATAAAAAAAAATAATGCAATTTATTCCCCCTCCTTCCTACTTACCTTTGAACATGGGAGGGGCAATAACATGGCTCCATGATGGTCTGAAGGGCTAGCTGGGTGTCTGCACCTCTGACAGTTTGAGATCACTGTAAAAGAACCTTTAGTGCAGTAGGCAAACATGCAGAATATGAATTATACACACTGCAGGGCAACCCTTTTCATGCGTCTTTATAAATATGAGAAACTTATATGGGTCCCTGTAAACACGTTAGATCTGGTCGCTAAGTTATACATGATTTTGGTAGTGAAGGGCTTAAATACAGTCAAATTGCTTCAATACAGTCTTATGTTATCAAGACTAAATGTATTTGTTAAGAATTGCTTTTTTTTTTTAAGTTAGAACTCGCATGTGTGTGGGTGTCCCATGTTACATGGGAATCAACTATGTGCAAGTGGGAAGCTGGGCAAGGGTAAAGGATATTTAAGTGAGTCATCGATCTAAGATCGGTAGGAGTAAGACAACTAAGCGGCCATCTCCCTCATGGTAGAAAGACTGTGTCGTCCCAACTGGGAGTGTTATCACAGTATAAGTTTCTTTTCATTCTCGTCAGGTTATATCTTGACACATCTAGCATATGGTTTACAGTGGCAATACATATGTTGTATAGTATTGGGTATCAGGCTTTCATTCTTTTTTTTTTTTGGTACTGTATTTTAGTTTTCTTTAACTGTAGATTCTTGGGGGGGAAATACATTTTGACTGGAATTCATGTAAACAACTTTGGTACCAAGAGCTCTTGTAATGTTAACAGGGAACTACATGCACTGAAACATTGGTAGAAACAGACTTTGGTTAAGTCAGTTTTGTACCGAAATTCCTTCTTATGAAATTACTTGGTTTGGAGAAAGCACATCTAGGTATGGAATAAGTTGACAGGGAATGCTCTTGAGACTCTACACCTACAAAAGTATGTGATTTCATGTGCATCTCTAATCCAGGACTCCTCTGAAGAACATCTCGAATCCCGGACTTCCTCACCAGCATAATGACATCTTAAAAGACAATGGTGATCAAATTTTCACTTTCCATTTTTAACGTTTATCACACTTAATAATACAATGATTTTTTTTTTAATTATGCATATTGATATTTTTTCACTTTATATACTGTTAAATAAGACTAATGGCTGCTCAGCCTAACTTACCTGCTGCCGTGTTTTATCTATGTGAAGCTGCAGCAGCAGGCAGGCAGAATAATGGTTATGTTTTGACTCCACGTGGCTGCGTAGCAAGACAAAAAAGTGAACTACTTAAAAAAAATTATATAAATAATTTGCAAAAATATGAATAATTACATTTCCTTAAATATAATGAACTTTTTAAAAAGTGATATTTTGATGACTGTTGTCCTTTAAGACTGGATCTCTGAATATCACTGATGCTAATTCCATGACATAACTTAGGTTAGAGTTGTATTAGCCGGTAGAAGGGTAGTAGAGGACGTAGAGCATTCGCTAACTACAGAGTGTATGTGTTAGAGACCTTATCTAAGTAGAATCTGATGAACAGTAATAATCTGTTGGTGCAACTGTGTTTTTTTTATTTATATCTAATATTGCTATATCTTATTTCATTATTTTAAGAGCAATTTTTTTTAAAGTTATTTTTCATAAATTATCTATATTTTTAGAAACACAAAAAATAAATAATAAAAAATGTTTGTTGTTGAATGAGCTTTGCTGTCAATGCTATTTAAAGGCTTTAAAATCAAGATGTGTAAAAAGTGTCACATTCTCTTTCACAAATGGGCGATTTTCTGTGCAGCACTATTTATTTAATTTTCTATAAAACTATTACTCTGCCCTTTTTTCATCAGTATATTTTTCCTGTCTTTTC
Source organism: Pelobates cultripes (assembly GCA_933207985.1). Classification (NCBI taxonomy): domain Eukaryota; kingdom Metazoa; phylum Chordata; class Amphibia; order Anura; family Pelobatidae; genus Pelobates; species Pelobates cultripes. The sequence continues at coordinate 54,125,357 of OW240914.1, forward strand.
TGTAGTGTACTAAATTTAATTATCCCTCTGTCACTGTAATTCCAATGCAACTAAGTAAAGAATAATAATAATAATAATAATAATAATAATAATTATATATTGTTATTATTTTTATTATTATGAACAAAGGTACATTCGGAGTATAGAGAATTTTTTTATACATTGATTAAAATAAGAAGAATGTGAAAACTGCTTAGCTGTCACAAAAAAATGTGCCTATCTGACAATGGTGGGGAAAAAAAATCTGTTTTTTTTGTCTCTTTTTTTCTACATTGGACTAATTTTGGAGTTTTTTATTCCTCTCAGGTATGCCAAATAGCAGACAGGAAACAATAAAAATGTATAAAAATCTAGTTTTGATTCATTATTCCATTTTATTTTTCTTAGCGTACTGCTAATTTAAATAGCAACGTAATGATTTGAAATGACTTGAATAATAAATAATAAAAAGCTAAATATGCACAAGGCTGCTACATTATTAATATTGCCCAGTCATTTGTGGATTATTAAGATGAATGAAAAATATCCAGTCCCAATTCAAATAAATGAACTAAACTTGACCTTTATAGACAACTTTTTCCGTGGTGTTAATAAATATGTCTATATGAAAACACCTAATAATTTAATAAACTTTGAAAGTGCTCTGCTAATTTTTATGTATGCCAAACCGAAGACTTTAACTCTTTACCCTGTCACAATCCATCATCCTCAAGAACAGACCCATTTAGTTTATTGTCATAGACTCCCTTTTAGCCTCTGCATTTAGCTTTAGCTCAGAGGAATTGTGTCTATTATAAAATAACGCTATTAAAAATAGGTTTAAAATGTACATTGGATAAACTTAAATTATACTTAACGTGGCTGTGTCACCCAATACTTACCTTGCTTCCGTTTTCCTTTTCTTGCTCACTTCTAATCTGTTATTATTTTCTTCTTATTAATCTTTTTCTCCTAAAATACGTAAGGCAAAGTAGGGTATACTTTACCTTATGCATTTTTCCTTTGCGTGACAATAGTTGACAAAAAGCAGAGCTACCTTTGCTCATTGTTAAACAATATCTTTGGAGGTTGCCGCGGGATCCTACCTAGGCCTTGGTGGTGTACTCTTGCAGATGCGGGAGAGCTCACCATTGACATGGTATCCAGGCAGATGAAGCCAGGTGTTGAAGAGGAACAGCAGGAAGACAATGGCAACCACAATGAGGGACAGCTTTAGGTAAGTAAAAGTTACCTTCATCTAAATCCCGCAGCCATCAGACACCATGCGACAAAGTCAGCATCGAGGCAAACTATGCAAGAACGCAGGATGTTACAGAACTACCTTAAAGGAAACTATCACTTTCTTAGATTTTTTACACCATTGAATACAACATTGAAAATCACCTATAACATATATGAATATTTTATAATTAATTATATATTAAAAGTGTAGTGAAAAACATGTAAATTCAGTTCAACTAAGACAAAACAGGGCAAGAAACATTGGGGGTTATGCATAAAAAAGTGGTGCAAACATAAAAAAAGGGAAAGAGTCATCAAAGGTTCCAATGGTTTCCATTGTGACTGTTCCACATTTAAGACTTTAGACCACAAACACTTGTTATTCATAACCCAACTGTTTCACTCCCTCGCCTCCCTGTATGCTTTGTCTGACTTTCTGGTGCAAAGGAAAGCGATAACAATGATTGATGATGAGCTAATAAGGAGGAACCCAGCTGCAGGAGAAAGATATGTGGATTTCTACATTTTATTTTATTTTTACACCTAAAATGCAGGGATTGGCATTTTCCCTTAAAATTGCTTGACGATGGCTTCCCCACCGTATACAGCTATGGTTCAGACACTCAGGATCACTTACAGTTTTATTGGAAAAGGAAGATCACACAACATTTCTATCTCTACTGCAGGGCCGTCTTTAACGCGGGGCAAACGGGACAGCTGCCCCGGGCCCAGTTTCTCTTGGGGGGCCCGAGGCACCTGCCCCGTGGGCCCCGCTGACCCCGGCGGGCGGGTGGCCGGTCGGGCAGGAAGGCGGGCGCGCGAGGGAGCAATCAGTGCTTCCTCTTCAGCTCCCTCGCGCACCGCACTGATGCCGGAGCCGGAAGATGACGTAATCTTCCGGCGCCGGCATCCCTACGCGGCGCGCGAGGGAGCCGAAGAGGAAGCACTGAGTGCTCCCTCGCGCGCCCGCCTTCCTGCCCGACCGGCCACCCGCCCAGGAGCCCAGCAGCAGCACCACTGGACCCCAGGGAATCCCCCCAGCACTCCAAAAGGTAAGGAGGCTGGGGGGATTACATTTAAAAAAAAAAAATGTGTGTTTGTGTGTATGTGTGTGTGTTTGTGTGTTAGTGTATGTGTTTGTGTGTTAGTGTATGTGTTTGTGTGTTTGTTTGTTTGTATGTGTGTATGTGTGTGTTAGTGTTTGTGTGTTAGTGTATGTGTTTGTTAGTGTATGTGTGTGTGTTAGTGTATGTGTGTGTGTCAGCATGTCTGTGTGTGTGTCAGTATGTCTGTCTGTCTGTGTGTCAGTATATATGTGTGTGTATATCTCTGTGTGTCAGTATGTGTATGTGTCAGTATGTCTGTCAGTGCGTCAGTATGTCTGTTAGTGCATGTGTATGCATGTGTCAGTATATCTGTCTGTGTGTGTGTGTCAGTGTATGTGCCAGTGTGTGGGTGTCAGTATTTCTGTCAGTGTATGTGTGTCAGTATGTTGATCAGTGTATGTGTCTGTGTGTGTGTGTCAGTATGTCGGTATATGTGTCTGTGTGTCAGTATGTCTGTATATGTGCCTGTGTCAGTATGTCTGTATATGTGCCTGTGTCAGTATGTCTGTCAGTACGTCTACCAGTGTATGTGTCTGTGTGTGTCAATATATGTACCTGTGTCAGTGTGTCTGTCAGTGTATGTGCCTGTTTATCTGTATGTAGTCAGTGTATGTATCTGTGTATCTGCTTGTGCGTCAGAGTGTGTACCTGTGCATCTGAGCCGCAACTTTAAATACAAATACACCCCTCCATTCAAACTTCAACACTACATATAAAACACACTCCTGCATTGAAACGTCAACACTACATACAAGCACACTCCCACATTCAAAAACAAACACTACACATAAATGCACACTTGCATTCAAACTCCAGTACCACATACAAACACATTCACACAAACATACTCCATACAAACACATGCTTACATTCAAACATACTAACATGGCTCAGTGCTAAATACAACCCTGCAAGCATGGGAAATTGGTAGAGTCCCAGCTGTCAAAGCATTGTTGGAGTTGCACGACAGATGGGGTTCTACCTTTAGTCCAACCTTGCAATTGGGGGTCCCAATAAAATTCATTCTACTTTAGTACCGCCACTGCGTTGGGATGGATGCCGTGATTGCATACCAGGGAGTGAGGGGCGAGAGCGGCAGGGCACAGGGGGCCCAAGCAAACACTTGCCCAGGGTCCATTCGTTATTAAAGACGGCCCTGCTCTACTGAAATATTTTTCAAGCATTGCTTGATTTTCCTGTTGTTCCAATAAAACTGTTGCGTAGGTGATCCTGAGTGCCTGGACTAAATCATTCTATTTACCACTGGAGTGTGGTTAGCTGGCCCCAGGTCTGGATGCACAAGGACTAGTAAGAAATAAGAGTGCTGATTTCTCTTTATGTTTTTGTAATCAGCTATGGACAGATAATACAGTAGTGTCCCTTTCACATTTTTAAAGTGGCTACAAAGAGGTTGTGCTCCAGAATGGGAGGGTCTTGTTTTTTTTGTTGATCTACCCCAAAATGGCTTGTTGGAAAACTGGGAATGACATCCAGCACCATGAGCTGTAGTGATTATGGTTCTTAGAATTTCCTTTAAAAGTGGACAGGGGCAATCATATCTTTATCTCAAATGCTCATGGGCAATAACTGGAAAATTCTATGAATTCTGATTGGCTGAAAATGTGAAGAGGCTACTTGGAATGCAACTATTTGTTTCTAAAGTGTCAATTTTTTTTTTAGATATTCTGCTACAATGATTACCTTACAGGATTTTTTCCAATTGATATTTAGAGAATAGAGTAAACCTTTACATACGTTGTAATTGCTTCATTGTGAGAATAAACAAGTTATTTGTGTAAACCCCATTACAGATTATTGTAGAGATTAGGGAACTCTTTTCATGGTTGTTATCCTTACAGTGTCCCTTTAAATGACCAATTTAGCAATAAGAATTAAATTATTGCAAACTTTTTAGATTAATATTGATGTGAGGTTTCATAAAACTGTGACTTATTGATTGTATTTTCCATCGCAAAGTGCTGGTTAGTTTTCTTTACTTCCTTCACTTTTTCCTCTTTTTAGAAAAACATTCAAATCTTACAATGCTATAAACAAGAGAAATACATTTGATTACCAGCAATATTTTTTCACTATACATCAAATATACGTTTTAGAGTAACTGCATAAAGGAATCAAAAGTATTTTTTTTCCATTTAGAGAGAAACTTAAAAAAGGTAAAATGTCATACCACTGTCAGAAGTTTAAAGCATTACTTCAGAGACCCAATATCTAATGTTTCAAGCCTAAATTTCTGGGGCAGTCTCATCATTCACAAGTTCCCATATGTGGGTATACGTGACAGTCTTTTGATCTGCACATTTTAGATCAAAGGTACACTGTGGAAACAATTCTACATCAATACAACCAGTATGTGAAATCTGCATTCACATGTTATCTGAATCTAAAAAAATATATTGTATACCAAATCAGAGAAACAATTTTAGACTGGGATCCATGCCTGTCCTGTAATGTCCCATCTTCTGACACCATGTATACTGAAATCTGCGTTCACATGTTATCTGAATCTTAAAAATTAATTGTATACCAAATCAGAGAAACATTTTTAGACTGGGATCCAGGCCTGTCCTGTAATGTCCCATCTTCTGACACCATGTATACAATGACAATTTAGGCTTATGGGTCTGGTTAATTAAGCTCCCTGCTAAAAGATCTGCAGAATCTGTTATAACACAATCCTCCAAAACAACATCAACCGCGCTATTTTTTCAGGAAGGCTAGAAAGGTCAAATATGCTTTGACACATGGACAAGGGTTTGGAAACTCTCCACTCACGGCGACATACAAAAAAATAATACACAAAGATGTAACAATGCAGGGAAACAAATAAACAGCAACATTATAAAATATACTACAAAGCGAAGGCAGGGGAACAAAGATTCTAAAACCACAAGCATGTTGCTCTAATAAATAGATATAAGTATATATGCAAATTAAATAAGTTAAGCATTCAGGCATTGCTTAACATTACCAAAATCATGTATACGGATGGTAGACTGTCATTTGCTGCTTCTGTTACAAAGGCAAACTGGTCCCTAAGCTCCGTTGCAAGCCATAATGTCCCAGGGAATAGAGCAGATTCATAAATGAATTTCCCACAATGTCCTGTGGGTGTAGAAACTTCTTTGCACTTAAAGCGGGTCTTTCAGCTCCCCCCAACACACATTTACTGTGTTAGATTTTCACTGAAATTCCAACTCAGTCAAATTATATAAGACAAAGTAGGGCCTGCTTTGTCCTAAAAAAAATTCCTATGCTTGACAAAAAGGCAGAACTACCCGTCAGGCCCTCAGCCAACATTAGTGACAACTGAGGGGAAAAATGCTTAGTCTGTGGAGGTTCCCATGGTCTTGCAGTATCCTCCATAGACATCTTAGTTGTACTCTCACACATGGGCAAGAGTACAGCACTGATGTGGCCTCCTGGCAGATGAAGCATCAGTAGCTAAAGAGGATCACACAGAGGAAGATGGTGGTGTCCTACAGGAACAGGTTCAGGTTAGTAAAACACACTTTCCCCTGCACCCTAAGACAACCACACTGCAGACAGCAAAGTCACAATCTGGGGTCTTTGCAAAGTGTGTGTGACAGAGCTCGGTGCTCAGTCTGAGTGTCACCATCAATCTCCCTCCTTTTCCAGCTGGACAACTTCAGTGATTATAGCAACTCACCCACACATCAGCCCAGTGGTGATCCGGTACGTACCCACTGTGGCCAGCCTCTTCTCCTGGGGGGACCAGGAGCCGAGGCTGGCCCTGGTGTCACCCGGCAGGCTGGCTGGCGCTGTCCCCTGAGTGCTTCCTGTTCAGCTCCCTCGCGCACCGCACTGATACCAGAGCCGGAAGATGATGCCATCTTCCGGCTCTGGCATCAGTACGCGGTGCGCGAGGGAGCTGAACAGGAAGCACTCAGCTAGGGAGAGTGCTCCCTCGCGCACCGACCAACCAGCCTGCTGGGTGACACCACTGGAACCCAGGGAATTCGCTCTCCCACAGGTAAGGAGGCTGAGGGATTAAAAAAAAAAAAAAAAATGTGTGTGTTAATTTTAGTGTGTGTATGCAAGCAGTGTGTGTGTTAGAGTGTGTGTGTGTGTGTGTGTGTTAGTGTTAGTGTGTGTGTTAGTGTGTTAGAGTTTGCCGCGAGTGTGTTACTGTGTGTGTTCGTTACTGGAGTGTGTTGTTTGTAAAGGCCTGTTAGTGTGAGTGTGTGTTTTGCGAGTGTATGTGTCTGTCTGTCTGTGAGTGTGTATGTATGTTTGTCACTGAGTGTGTATGTATGTCTGTCAGTAAATGTGTGTGTCTGTTAGCTAGTGCGTATGCGTCGGTTCGTGAGAGTGTGTGTGTGTGTCTTAAGCACTTACCTTTCTCCAGCACCGGACTCCCTTGACGCTGGTGATCTCTCCGCCCTGATCCGCCTCTCAGCTCCGCATGCGCGGCAAGAGCCGCGCGCGCATTCAAACCGCCCATAGGAAAGCATTACTCAATGCTTTCCTATAGACGTTCAGCGTCTGCTCACTGATTTTCACAGTGAGAATCGCGGAAGCTCCTCTAGCGGCTGTCAATGAGACTGCCACTAGAGGCTGGATTAACTCTCAATGAAACATAGCAGTTTCTCTGAAACTGCTATGTTTTCAGCTGCAGGGTTAAAACTAGAGGGACCTGGCACCCAGACCACTTAATTGAGCTGATGTGATCTGGGTGTCCGTAATGGTCCTTTAAGTGTATGTGTATCTGCATGCACTGGCGTACATACAGCGGTCGCAGTGCGACCCCTGCGACCAGGTGCCCACCACCATGTGTTGCGGCCCCAACCCGCACAGAGTAAGCCCACGGGGGGGGGGGGCCCACGGATCAGTTTTCGCACCGGTGCCCCATGGGTTGTGTGTACGCCACTGCATCAGCCGAGACTTACTGAAGCGTGAAGACAGAGTGTTCTTTAATCAAACAACTCACACATATTTATACAGGGTATTACCTGTATATTACCTATGCATAGGGTGATCAATAAAACAATAGACCACTCCAACCAATTCTCTTGCCTGCTCCACTAAGTCTGGACTGTTAACAGTTAATTCCCTTACCTCAGGTTAATTCAATTATGTTCGGTCTTGACTACCCATATAGGGGTGACAGGGATTCCGAACCCCAAAAGTTACCCTTTCCATCATGTAGCCTCCAAACAATACATATCTTTGGATAGTTCTCAACCTCGGCTATGCATGTTCCTAAAAGTTCTTGTATCAAAGGCACCCATCTAGAGAGACAACACTTTAAAGTTTGTCTGGGTCGCTGCCATACTAAAATCCAACCCAGAGTTCCACAAGTGTGGCTGGTTTGTCCTGGTATCGAAAAAGCAGTTCCTGGAGCATTGGGGATAGGAGCTCCCTCAAGTACCTTGGTGCCTCACCAAATCCCTGACGTCCCCTCCAATAAGCTCTGTGATTGTAGGTTGTGAAACTGAGCAGCACCAGATCAAATTTTCAATGGATCATGGCACTGTTCCGTAGAGATTCATGATACCTCCTGGTCAGACGCTCGGTGTGCAGGATGGGTCCAGACAATCCCCAGAGTTCATCCAGCTGGGAGATAGAGCAAGCACCCAGGCCACTCGTTCCTCCTCCCCACAGTGATAATAGTCCCTTTTAATTCTTTAGGGGCTCTTGGGACTGGGCCCATAGTCTGTGGCAAGAGGCTGGCCTCCAAGACTCTCCAAGAGCCATGGGCACAGGGCAATATGCAAAGACCCCAGAAGGTAGCAGAGCTACTTACATTTTGTGTCCATTAACACACACTTTGCTTTAAGCCTTAACAAAGGATCTCAGTGACCCAATCGACAGGAAGCACCTGACTTTCTTCATTTTATTTTTTTGTGATTTGTTCTAGGAACACACACACAGTGGGTGAAATCAAGGGCGCATGGTGCATGATTTGCTGTGTGAGCGATCCTTTATTGTTTGGCAAAAATTGTCTGCTGTTTGTGAGGAAGCAAATCCCCAGCAGAGACTGTCACAGGCTGATTAACAGCATAGTCAAAAGGCTATTTTATCATTGACAGACACAGAGAATATGCAGAGGAGCGATCATCTCCTCAGCCTTTGATATTGTTTTCACCCTTTCAATTCCACTAAGAGACACTTGCCCAGACCCACAACGTCTCCCTGCCTGATTAGTTGTAGGAATATGTGTGTGTAAACAACAATGTTTTGTTTATAGCCTTTATGAGGTCACTTACACTACCGTGTAGAATGCCATAGTATGGATAAGTGTCATGGCTTGTTTGTTGTACTATATGAATGTTTGTGTCCTGTGCTGGGATGCAATTGCGTGTGAATGATACTCTGTGCAATAAATAATAATAGTTGGGTTCAGGTAAAGTGGCAGTGCTGACCCTGGGGCATCAAGGCAAAGGTGGGGAAAACTACTGACATGTAATACCGTAATTAATGATAAACAAATTTGCCGATACCTACTGATTACATTGATACAGTCTTGCTTTCACTATGGTAAATTTATTTAGAGAGGGACTTTTGCCTTTGAGTAGTTAACAGTTCCTGTTTCTCACTCCGGTAAACACTAATGAAATGTTTATTGAGGTGAGAAGAGCGGCAGAGGTAAATATATCACATATTAACCTCCACAGCACTTCCAGGTCCACCTTCCTGAAATGAGCCTGGCACATGGGTTTTTCATAATATTATGGCCATTGCTCCCCAAAATGCAACGTGTGCATGTATGCTCAAGATTCCGCAATTTACAAAATCAAGATCATATGATTTTATGAGGATTTACATTGTATGCCAAGCCGTGCCTTTACAACCTTATGTATATTTATATATGTATAAAAAAATTAGACCACAGATATTGATAGATATTTTGCAGTATCCCTTCTAGAAATGGGGCAGGGTGGAAACATTTAGTAAGTAGCCCCCCGGGCTAACTGCAAGTTGGGGCAGGTGGGACATTAGGATGTTACCTTTCATTTTTATTTGTTTTTAATTAATAACTCCCACCCGCTGGACATAGGTGGTGGCAGGGGTTGGACAAAGTTCTGTCTACCTCCCGTTAATTAATTTTAAGTCCCCCCACCCAATGCTGACAGCGGGGGCATGGAGGGGCCACAATGTCATCCACTTTTTAAAAATGTTTTATAATTATTATTACTACTGTTTTTTAACATAGTCCCACAGCGGAGGTATGGGTGATGAACGGTGATCTATTCACCTCTCATTCTTTAAATTGGGGGCATAACAACAGACAAGCTAGTTCTTTATTACAACAGACAGACACTGGCTGCTAGTTGTTTAGCAGACATGCTCTCACTCACAGCATGGTGACGGGGGGCATGAGGGAGCTTTTAAAGTTTAGATACCACCCGTATGCCCCTGTTCACCATGTTGCAAGTGAGGGCATGTCTGCAATGGCCAAGTGACTGAATTCAATTGGTTGACGAGCCATTCGGTCATGTGGAAATCTTTACTTTGTGTTTTCGGATTTTGACTAAAGGACTGAAAACCTACCTCTTTTAGCATTTTTCCAAATATGAATGCACAAGTTATACGATTTGCAATACCAGTATAAGAAAAGGCATTGACTGTTTTTCCGTTTGCTGTTCTATTTCAATGCAGCAGTGTCTCCAAATCTACAGTGAAATAATTACTTGTGCGAAATATTTTTACAAACGCTGGAATTTGATGAAACAAAATAGCAATCATTTAAACGGAATCAAAATGAACAATTAGTTTTCCTTTTAATAACCAACCAAACATGTTGCAAATGCTTGAAATCTCTGCACACTTCATTAAGAAACATCTGTTAAAATAAAAATAACCTTGGAATAGAAAACAAAACAAATGAACACAATCTGGATTCATCAGTGAGAGTGTTAATTCTGCTTCACTTCACTGCTGAGCCAGTGGAGCCTTCGCTTAATCCTAAAACCCATTCCTCTAGTGCAGAGGTCCTCAAACTCCGGCCCCCCAGATGTTGCTGAACTAAAACTCCCATGATTCTTTGAATTACACAGATAGCCAGCAGGGCCGGACTGGCCCATCGGGATACCGGGAAATTTCCCGGTGGGCCGCGGCACCTGGGGGGCTGGAGAGAGAGAGGGAGCCCTGCTCCCTTTACATTAATAATATCGCGGCCGCTGGCCGCATGCGGTGCCGCCGGGTGGCCGGTCCGGCGGCACACTCTGAGGTGATTACTCACCTTGCGGCCGGCGGCCCCATCAGTATCAGCTGTCAGTATCAGTGAGTGTGCCGGGCGGCCGCCTAATCAATCCAGCAGCACACTCACTGATGCTGAGAGCCATGCGGCTGTCAGCACAGGAGGTCTGAGGGAGAGGGAAGAGCTAGCTACCATGCTCCCTCACGGTTCCCATAATTCCAGCATCTACACATCATAGAGTAGTGATTACTGTATGATGTGTAGATGCTGGGAATTATGGGAACCGCGAGGGAGCATGGTAGTTAGCTCTGCCCTCTCCCTCAGACCTCCTGTGACAAGGTCAGAAGGGACGCAGAAGGGAGGGAAGACAAAAAGAGGGAAAGGGAGGGAGACAAATGGAGGGGAAGGGGGGACAAATGGA
>OW240914.1:54136386-54160153 GCA_933207985.1 Pelobates cultripes
GGGGGGGGGGACAAAGAGACAGAGCTGTAATAGAGAGACATAGGGCAAGGGAGGACACAGACAGATGGGGTAATAGAGAGACAGGGGATGGGGGGACAAAGAGAGGGGTAATAGAGAGACACCAGGGAAGGGGGGGACAAAGAGACAGAGGGGTAATAGGAGGTTGGGGGGACAGAGAGAGGGGTAATAGAGAGACACAGGAGAAGGGGGGACACAGAGACAGAGGGGTAAGAGAGAGACACAGGGAGGAGATGGGGAAGAGAGACACACGGAAGGTTTGTTGGGGGGGACCAAGAGACATACAGTAGAGAAGGGGAACAAAGTGACACAAGATTTGTGGGAGGCAACGCTGGGCTGGGGAAAAAGAGACAAAGAGTGACTGGGAGAAGAGAAAGAGGCACACAGAGTCTGGAGTTAGAAAGAGACACACAGATGAGATTTGGAAGGGGAGAAAGAGACAAAGTGGCTGGGGCTAAGAACAACACAAAAGGGGCTGGGGAAAGAGAAATACAGAGGCTGGAGAAGGGTAAAAAGAAACACACAGGGACTGGGATGAAGTAAAAGATGCACAAGGGTCGCTGTAAGAGAAAAAAAAGGAGACAATTGGAGACAAGATATACTAAACAAGGTAAAGGTAATAGACGTAAATTGATGTGATCCTTACAGTAATACACACACATATATATAGCATGAGTTCTGAGCGGGGGACCCACCGAAGGGCAGGCTATTTTAGCTGCTGTCCGTTCTCAGAATACTCTTGCGACCCATTGTTTGCTCTCCATTAGTCTAAAGGGTAATCCAGACGTGGACCCCTTGCTCACGGTGCCTAGAGAGATATCAGCTATGCCTCACTGACGATGCCTAACAAGGCTGAAACGATCGTCTGGGGTTGCTGTATCTCTCGTGCAGAGAGAACTTGCTGGCATTTCGGATCTGGACTGCCCGTATGGGTGGGACCAGTCTGATATGCTTCAGATATGTTCTCTCTGTAATGGCACAAGTTGAGCTAAAACCAGCATGAGTTCTGAGCGGGACCCACCGAAGGGCAGGCTATTTTAGCTGCTGTCCGTTCTCAGAATACTCTTGCGACCCATTGTTTGCTCTCCATTAGTCTAAAGGGTAATCCAGACGTGGACCCCTTGCTCACGGTGCCTAGAGAGATATCAGCTATGCCTCACTGACGATGCCTAACAAGGCTGAAACGATCGTCTGGGGTTGCTGTATCTCTCGTGCAGAGAGAACTTGCTGGCATTTCGGGTCTGGACTGCCCGTATGGGTGGGACCAGTCTGATATGCTTCAGATATGTTCTCTCTGTAATGGCACAAGTTGAGCTAAAACCAGCATGAGTTCTGAGCGGGGACCCACCGAAGGGCAGGCTATTTTAGCTGCTGTCCGTTCTCAGAATACTCTTGCGACCCATTGTTTGCTCGCTATATATATATATATATATATATCCATGTATATTGATGTGTGTATTAGTAACATTTAATTATGCCTATAATATTTACACATATAGTAATATACATTTATTTATGCATAATACACACATAAATGTAATTAAATATGTCATTATATATATATATATATATATATATATATACATATATATATATATATATATATATATATAATGAGCATGTATTGGCCCTGTCTTGTTGCTAGTTGTATACTCATGCACAATAACATATTCAAAGTGAAGAGCGCACCCATAGAACTTCAAAATAAACAAGATCACTTCATTTTTTAGTTGTGCAACTGCAGACATTCAGCATTTCAGTACCATTACTAAAATGTCCTTAATAGGCCAAAGTAGTTGTACTGAGACATTGATAACATGCAAATGTACGTCTACTTAAAATAAAGGCGCTCTTTTGTTTATTTTGAAGCCCTATATGCGTTCCTTCGTTGGAGTAAGAGTTTTCAATTTCAAATTATTTTTTCACCCTCTTTATCAGCACACTATGCTGGCGCAACGCATTATTGGGCTGGTATAGAATTTTTTTCCAGGGCTGATTTTAGGTCCCATTCCGGCCCTGATAGCCAGAGAATCATGGGAGTTGTAGTTCAGCAACATCTGGGGGGCCGGAGTTTGAGGACCCCTGCTCTAGTGCCTACAGAAGATACAAGGTTTGATTACTATTACACACAGCTTTTATCGAACTGTAACACGTATTCATTATAGCCATACACTAGCAGCGAATAACCATTTACTAAAGTGGGAATTCAGAGTGGATTTTAAATTTAAGGCTATAATAGCCAAAACTGTAAAAATTCTATCAAATCAGCTATGCTTCCAGTTCGTTTACTCTGGCCTTAAATTTGAAATTCACTTTGAAATCTTACTTAAGTGAAATACCCTGCATGAAATAGAATTCCTAGTGGACCAGTATGCAGTTGCAGTCCCAGTCCTGCAGCACCTTTAGATACTTATAGAAATCCTATTGGAACCCGTACTTTCCAAGCTTTCCTTCATGGTGAAAGGTGGGTATCGCCGTTACTGCTCGGCTCCTCTGTGTACACAAGAGTGCAGGCAAAAGCATGTCAAGCATGTCAAGCACAGATCATCCTCAGCCAGAGTTCTTCACATGCACAGCTTGATTGTGACCCATTAGATCAGGGCGCATGCCATCTTGACACAACACCTTTGTTAGCCATGCCTCTACATAAATAATGATTTGTCTAGGAGAACGTTTATCGCTTTAAGTGGGGTTCTTTCAATGGAACAGATTAGATTTATTTTGTTCCGAACTGCAATTTGTCTGAATTTGGGTTGATCGGGTGAACGTATGAGATATCGAAGTCCAAGCCAAAGTGTAGCCAAATCATGAACCAAGTGAATCAAAACGAATCTTGCAATTAATGAGTGTGCCTGTATTTTTTGTGATACAGAGTTCCGCCCGTGGCACCAAAAAAAGAGGTGATTGATGTGAAAAGGTGGATTAATGGCGACAGCTAATAAATGCTGATTTTATTCACATGTTAGAGGAGTGTTAAGAGAAGTGACCAACAGAGGGAAAAAAGTAGGCACTATAAAATATGTATATATATATATATATATATATGTAATAAATTATATAGAGATTTTATTTACTTTTCCTCCTCTTTTCCCCTCTTCCTGGTTACGCTTTCTCACTTGATCTGTGATCCTATCACAGTACTGCGAAATATATACATGATATATTATGTTAATATTTTGTAGTTCACTGATTTGCCCATTTTGGTTTGTGCAATTGAGTTTCATGAATATTATTTTATTAACAAAATTTGAGTAAGTTAAACCACCATGTGGTCAACATTAAGCCATCCTGAATTCGTTTTTATTTTTAATTAAAGTGATTCAGAGGTATCTTAACTAGAACAAACATCTACACTGTATTACCTGCTGTAAGTCCTACAGCATCATCAAATGTTACTTTAATCACCGTGACCACTTCAGTGATTTGAGGTGAACATTGTGCCTGGTATCTGCATGTGCAGTGCTTCGCTAAGAAACACTGTACATATGGAGTGCAACCCATTGCTGCCAGAAATGTAACTCCACCTGTGGCATCGTTAGCTACCCCGGAACAAGAGTTCTGGTTTGGCTAATGTTATTTGCACAGAGTTGCATTCATTGGCTGAGTGCATCAACTAATGCACTCAGCCAATGAATGGCTGGTAGTATCAGCATCTGGCTCCGGCAGAAACTGGATGCATATCACTTGACATAGAGGCCCCTCGGTGTTCAGCAGGACCCATGTAAGAAGGAAAAAAATAGCAAAATGGTTTGCCCAATTATCAGGAAACAGAGCCAGGGTACTCTTACATCATAATCACTACAGAGGGCTTTGCTGGTTATGATGCCACTAGTAACCTGTTCCCAAGTATAGGGACAGAATACGGAATATTTTTCAAAGCGCATTAAGCTCCATGAGAAAACATGTTATAGAGGTAAGTGTTGCCCAAGGAATAACATTCTATCTTGTGAATAGGTAGCATGATTGTAATTTTAGGGTAGGAGTAAGTAAATGCATCTACAAAGACCAATAAGGGTCAGCTCTTAGCACTTCATTATTTGTGCTTGCAGCTGTTTTAAAGGAACAGTTTAGGAACCATAACAACTTCATCTAATGGAAGTTGTTATAGTGTCAGGAGCCCCCCTACACCCTCTTCCCTTAAATAATGTTGTTATGGAGAAGAGAGGGTTCCTTTAACATAAGCAGGAAAAAAAACAGGGAAAGTAGGAAAGATTCTTCCATCAGTAATCTACATAATTCCGCTGTACATTTCCATATGTGTTTATTAATTGATCAAAAAGGCTGTATATCTGTCATGCACATGTCTCTCTTTGGATATGTTTCATAACGGGATATTACCCTCCAGTTTCTTGTAGAACTTCCTATGAGATCTTAAACAAAGCTAATTAATCATGATTGGATTCACAGACCAGAAATCAACATTTCTGGGACAATGCTCTAAATGTAGAACAATCACCATGGAAACCACATGATTTTATTAAAAAACATATCATCTTATATTTATTACTTTTTTTCCCCATTGTATTAAAGACCTTTATGAGCACGGCCATGCTTTATGTAACTTGGACAGTGGCATTTGTATCCCCAACTCATACACAACCAGTAAATTGGAACAGGAATAGGGAGACCTGGTAATGAAGATTGCGGTCTATCAAGTCTAAATCATGAAGCTGCCTGACAATGCTACATTCATGGCACATGGAGGAATAATCATGATCTCCTACTGTGACAACCCTAATCATCCACCGTAAACACTCTAATACTCTCCAAGTTTGAGGCCAGCGGGGAGCTGATCCTTATGGACTTGCTATAACACTGCTTAATACAGGCAAACTACCCAGCGATTTTACTGTTTTTATATTTTATGTTTCATTGCTTAAATAAATATCCTTTTGTAGGCATACTTGGAGGCCTGTATCCATCTACCAGGAGTATATATTCTACCCTTTTTACCCTATTCTAATATGCAGTTTACACTATGTTATTTTTGTACTTATTCTTGATATAGTGTACTTTGAATTAGCATGTATATGAACACATCCTTGGAAGATTAAGTATTTTAGATTTTATACTATTTACACTAGGTGTATATATTTTGTACTGATATATATTTTTTTTTTGTTAATGTCTATTGTTTTAGTGCTGGTGAAGCATTATTTACATCAGTAAAACACACATTACACAAATATTTGTGGAAGTGCCAAGCACACTTTTTTCCCACATATATTTGAAACAATGCTCAAAATGCAGAACAATCACCACTGAACCACATTATTTAAAAAAACAAAACAAAAAAAACACAGAATTTTATAGTGCCTAAACTTAATTTTCTTAATACTAAATGTCCTAGCCTTCAATCCCTAACCCTAACTCTAAGTTCCATAATTTTCCTAACCCTTAATCCTTCCAACTCTAATCCTTATTCTCCTAATTATAATTCTGAAATTGGGAAGTTTGAAAGTGGGCTACTGTTGTTTTAAATAAAAAATATACATTTGTCAGAAACTCTAGTCATGCAGAAGATCTAAATTGGTGGTTTGTAACCCCTGGGATGGGATGTGCTATTTCAGTGGGTCGCATTGGTTAGAACAAGCTCGTCATATTTATCAGGCAATATACAACAACAATAAATTGGTAACTGTGGCAGTATTCCATTCCCTAGTATCATGGAGACTGCTTAAACTTTGGGAAGAATATAAAAAAAACTTTAGAAAAAACAAATATTTTTGCAAATTATATAACATTTTTAAAATGGATTATTGGACCAATTTTGGAATTAAAGAATAGGTCGTCGAGCTATTAAAAGGCTCCAAATCTGGATCTGTGTTAAAATGGATGAGGGACAAAAGTTTTAAACTCTGGAAAGTTTCCTCACACCATTTTTGGAGATTTTGAATAGAAACAATCATGAGAAAATAATGACATTTTGTCAAATTTATAATAAAGGCAAGAACCCTTTAGTTTTAAAGTTGGTAGAATTGTATTTCCTCCTCCGCAGCCTCTCACGAAGACATCACTGGAAAAAAATATATAAGTGAGCAGTTTATTTCAGTCTGCTGCCTGTGTTCCAAACAATTAGACAGAGTAACTGATGTCTATCAAACAGTCAGCGAACACAAGAGAGCAAGGAGATTAATTATCCAGTAACAAAAACACTAAGATCTTTCAGTTAAATGGCTAGAATGGACATTACAATTTTGCAAAGTACCATAACTTTGTTATTGCTACAATACGGAAGAAAAAAAAAAAAAATCCATGACAGTTCTCCTGCAAGTTGAGAGCAGGAAGTAACCCATGTTTAAGTGTTCTAGTCGTTTTTGAAACGTTTTTTTTTATCCTAATCTCATTCATTGCACATATTTGGAAGACTGTATAACTCGTCGCAGTGACTGTCACGTCTCTGCTAGTTTTGAAAAAGTAGCCTCGCTGGATATGCTCTGTTTGGTTAGTAAGTGGATGCTTTTTATTTTTGACGGAAAGCCTATTTGAAGACAAGGTGTAAGTACTTTGCTGCATCACAGCACTGCCATGGCTTATACAGCATCCTCCATCAGCATCCTTTAATCATCTTTCTCTTGCAGAGTTGGTTTAATCCCCTGGGAATTGATAACCAGCAATGTTCTTTGGTTGGAAATGAAAAATAGAATTTGACTGAAGTTAGGAACTCACTGTGCCTATTTAATAGAGAACCGCAGAATGCATTTTATCACTTCTCTTTTCTTTAGTTTCAAAGTTTTCTTAGATTTGTCACTGGCTTTTTATTTTGCTGTTGCCATTTACCCCTTAGTACAGATCTTCTTCATGTATAATAATTAATAAACTTTTCAGCACTAGTACCATCATGCCAGGGGTATGATTTTTGCAAATACCTATTGTAGAGTGGAGAAAAAAAAGAATATCAATATAAAAAAGAAAGCCAAAATACATATCTGTCCCACACAGTTGTGTGAAAGGGAACCTGCCGCTCTCAGTCTATCAGTGGTGCCCAGTCATCAGCTTCTCTGGGGCTTTCTGACTGAAGCCTAGAACATTGGAGGAAACCAGGGTCAGAGCAAATGGGCACCGTCTTTCCAACTCTGGAATTAAACCATTCCTAACTGAATCTAATAAAGAGCCCAGGTCATCCTAGTACCATAAAAACTTAATTGTGCTGCGATCTTAAAAATGACCTTACTGGCAACGTGGTATTATTTTGTGTAAGTTAAATTGAAACCAAATTGGTAGAGCAAATGTTTATGCCATATTACCAACTGATTTTGTGTTAAGCTGTCAAACGCATTTTTTAATGATGCCATGTATGAGACCATTTTTTCTGCATATGTAAACCTTTTTTGGATCTGGATAACATTGCCCTGTCATGGTTCCTACTTACATGAAAGCATATTCCGTGTGTTTTCTGAGTTCTGATTCCAATTTTGGCTAAGTTTATATTGTGAATCCTGCTTTCTTGCATAACATGATTATTATTTTAATCTATCTAAAGGTTACTCATTAAGCACGACCATTTTAAGGACTGGTTCTCTAGCTCAGCCCTAAATTTCATTTTGTTTTCTGTTCCTCAAGATCTGACCTCCTCTCTTCAAGGTAGGTTTTGTATCCTAATATATCTATGATAGTAACTGATTTAAAAATATATTTACATATTTAAGATATATTAAAGAAATATCTTGAGCTCAAGTGAAATTAGTTATTCCTCTCCATGGTTAGGTAACCTATTTAAAAAAAAAATAATAATAATTTTTTTTAAAAAAGCAGATTTTAACTTCATATTGATATTTTAACATAAAGAGCAACGTTGTTTTTTACACTGAATGATAAAGAAATTTTCTGTATAATAATCATAAATAGATCCAGCAAAGCTTTATCTTATTCCAGGTCATTTATCGATACTTTAATGCCACTCAGGACCTCACAGAAAGGAGAATTCCATGCTGGAAACCTATCAATCACGTAAAAAGAATCAATATCACAATATGATCTCTATATAGCTCTGTGAGCATTTCTAATGGAAGTCCATAGCAGTTAAACAATCACATATCCACCACTATCTTAATGTAACACAGACAGAACCAGTGAACATATTTTCTTTTTTTTTTGTATTTTTCAAAAATAGATTAACAGGGAAGCAGAATCCTGAGACAAGCTATATCAAAACAAAGATTGTCCTTCCGATAAGTGCTATATTTTAGAGTAATTCATTTTCAATATGTGAACTGAACCTTCATTCAAACAACACATTTTCTGAAGAATTGCCCCTCGTCCCAATTTTTATAGGACAGTCATTAATTTAGTAACGTCGTCCCAGTGTTACGAACATAGTGAAAGGAGCAATCTAGCTGTATAGAAAATACGCTTTTGTTGGCTGTAATAAAGGCTTCTTAAAATTCCTTGAAGACTTCAGATTAATTTTCTATGAGTTTTCAAATTCAGAGGTGGAGATCCCTTGCTGGCGCCTGCTAAGTGTCTCTCTGCATAATGCATTAAGATACATTTTAACTGTAGCCTGGTTGAGAGAAATAGAGCTCATGAGGCACTGACTATACTGTGAATGATGCAATATATAAAGCATCTATTCAATGGCAAGAACCTTAAAAGCAGTCAAAATATCACTTATTTGTCATCTATAGACTGCAACAAAGCAATTTACATGCACGTGACCTTTTCCAAACCACTTAATTTAATGAATAACATAAAACACACATTATTCCAGCATAATAAAATACAGTTGCAACTAGGATAATTCAGTAAAACAGATTGCTTCTCATAAACACTGGGATTTCTTCAAATTATTTGCCATGATCCAAGCAGTTTTCCACAATACGTGCAGGAGATATTTGCATTTAGAGTAACCTGTAAACACCCTCAATTCTCAACAGCAGAAAAAAACCAGGATGAAGCTGTTCGAAAAGTTCAGAAAATACTTCTCTAACTACCTGTTCATAGACATAAAAAAAACAAATGATTACATGAAACATTGGCTCTTTGACAGAATCTCTCACCAAAAGTACTAACCCTTGTTCTACCCCCAAAAACTATCTGATAATTTGTCATCTGGCATGCTGTACCCTAGTAGTAGAGCACTTACAAGAAATACAATTGCACCATAACCTAGAGTGGGCCTAAAGGTATGCATCCTCAGATGCTTCCTCCACAATGTACCACCAGGGATGATGTAAACATTTAACTCAATCTAATGGATTACAGTTCTCTCTATACTTCAGTACAGAATGAAAGTTGCCATATTAGGAGTGAAATGAAACCTACAATTTTTAATTCGATAGAGTCAGTCTAAAGAAAAAGATGTTTATAAACAAAAAAAGCATTTAGATATTTCTCAAAATTCCAAGTGCTCCTTACAAAAAAAATGGTATCTATATAATAGTATTGCTATTTTTTTCAATAGCGCCCACACTCCTTTAATATAAAAAATGAAGACATGAATAAATTCTTTCTCATAGCTGCCTTATGATAGTATTCCCATGTGGAGTTTAAATCTAATTTCCAATATTAAACAGTCTTGAATTACAAAAGGAAGTCACAATATAAAATAACATCTCCAAATGTAAATGTCATAAAAGACGATTTTTCATCACTCAATGAAAATATATGCAGTTATGCAGTACGGTATTTTTACGGAAATATATTCAAATTAATATATCACAATATACTCATGGTTTTAAACAAGTCAAATATATGCACCGATTCTGTAGCTGATTTTCAAATCCTAATTAGGGAGATAAAAAGTTCATTCCTCAGGGAGATTATGGAGATTTTATTTTTTATATAGATATCTAGAAATGCGATAAAATATTTTAAAATAATTTCTTACCCACTTCCTGCTTATGCAGCACATTTGTGTTCAGCCAATCAATGGTCACTCATTTATACAAGCAAAAGAATAAGCAAGCATGCATGTACAACATAACAAGCAAGGGTAGTGGATGCATGGAATAGCCTTCCAGCTGAAGTGGTAGAGGTTAACACAGTAAAGGAGTTTAAGCATGCGTGGGATAGGCATAAGGCTATCCTATCTATAAGATAAGACTAGGGACTAATGAAAGTATTTAGAAAATTGGGCAGACTAGATTGGCCGAATGGTTCTTATCTGCCGTCACATTCTATGTTTCTAAACAGAAGAAAACCCAGATTGAAGTGAACAGACTAAGCACAATTTATTCAGTACAACCCCTTTTCAGTGCCATTTTCTCATTCATTTAAAGAACAGTTATAAAGAGTTGTGCAACTACATATGGAAGCTACAAAAAAGCAAATGGTAAAATTATGAGTGTGTGTTTAAAGAGGTACTGTCGTAGCGTTGGAATTTACGCCACTGTATAAAATATTGAAAATCACCTATAACTTGTGGGCTGTTTTAAAATGAGATTCAAAGGAAATCAAATTCGAGTACAGACAAGTCAAAGCCAGAGAAAAAATTGCACATGAAGACAAGAAATAGACACGAGAGGTCATGGCTTCCAAATTAGCTTGACCAGGTATTTTTTATTGCCTTTTCTATTTTTGCTTATGGTACATTTTCTGTTCATAAAGGAATATGTTGTGAGATTAATTTGTGGCGACCTCATGCCAAACTTATTTAATACCTGCATTATATTGTATGTGCATTTTTTGTTTTCTCTATAGATGTATTTATTTCTTCTGCTTGTCTTATCCTTAAAAAAAATGCAAAAATGGTGAAACCATAATAACACTGTGATTTATAACTAAGTTATCATTAAACTGTCACCAAAATACATAACGCTTTAAGAAAGCACACACAGAGCACAGCAGAGTACCACATCCTGCAGGTGTGGGGGGACTAGATGATATGCATTAGAGCAGAGGTGCCCAAAAGGTAGATCCTCAGATGTTTGAAAACTACAGCTTCCATGATGCTTCGCCATTCTAAAGCATTCTAAAGGCACGCAGAGCACCATGGGAGTTGTAGTTCTACAAAATCTGGGGATGTACCTTTTAGGCACCCATGCATTAGAGTTACAGTCTATGCTTAGAAATCAACCACTCTGCAGGCTGACACTGAGTGCCAACCCAAAGGCCTCTAAATGTTAAAAGGGGCACTTGTGCCATAAATTCATCATCATACTCTAAGGTGTGCAAGTGCCAACATTAGCGATCTTGAATACTACTTTTTCAATCAGTAGTAATTTTAACAGATATAGATCTTAATTCAGTATATTTGAATGTGATTTTCAAATGATTTAATACTTTTGGATACACTTTTAAATTAATTAAAGGATCACTATTGTGTCAGGAAAACAAAGTGGTTTTCCTAACACTATAGTGCCCTGAGGGTGCCCCCACCATCAGGGTCCCCCTACCGTGGCGCTGAAGGGGTAAAAACCCCTTCAGTCACTTACCTTAATCGATCGCCGGGCTCCCTCAGTGCTGGTGACCTCTCCTCCCTGTTCGATGTCAGCTCCCCCGTCCGACGTCACTGGAGCCGAATGCGCATGCACAGCAAGTGCCGCGCGCGCATTGAAAGTGTCCATAGGAAAGCATTTCTTAATGCTTTCCTATGGACGCTCTGCACTACGGAGGCGAATTTCTATATTTACAGATTATTACATGGCAACAGCTAATGTTGTATTAACTGATCCTTAGCTTTCTACCATCGGCCTAAAGTTGTTATGATTTTAAAGGGTTATTCCAATCGCTATGACCACTTCAGTGATTTGCAGTGGTTATGAAGCTTGAAGTCTTAATGCACATCATTCTGCACCCCCCCTCCCGTGCATCTAGTAAAATGAACCCATAGTATTAAAGTATGATCTGAAGGGCTGTATTGTTGTAGTGTGATAGCTTCAGGGGTTAATCAGTTCACAGTGAGGATTCATGGTATATAAGCAGCTTGATCAGAAAGCTTTGGGGGATTATAATCATTCACTGGATTATATTTTGATATGAGAAAAATGTGTATAGTAGTGCTATTTGTGAGTATTGCCTCTGCTGGATAAAGCTATATAGCCTCTTATGTAACTAGCATCATCATAGAGTATAAGAGGATGCACAGCCCCCTTAATAAGCGGGGAGAGAATTAGAAAAAAAAATCTATGTTGATTATCTATATAGTCGTATTAAAAAAATAAACATTACAAAAAAGTCTCATATAGTAAATTTTCACATGGCCATTGTCCAACTACTTGTAGCGGTCAATGTTCTAAGGAACCCAAAGTACATCAAGCTTCATTCTCATTTTAGATGAGATTTTTAAGCTCTTTACAGTGCTACTAGAATGGCAATACTAAAGTTGAAAAGGATGCTAACTCGGCTTAGTTGGAGATTTGTTACCCAGCTCTACTTTATAGATAATAAAAGGTATATATAGGTGGTACATTTGCCATAGGATAATCCCAGTATTTATCATCTGTACTGATAATTATATCACAATATCTACCTTCTAAGATATATTTAAACTGTCACTAAAATAGATAACGAAGTACCTTCTTCACCAATAAAAATGACCCTCATGTAAATGATAACATCACCAGACAGTTTATTTCAAACACATGAAGGGATTGAATATGCAAAGCACCCAGTAATGTTTGCATTCAGTATCCACTATAGCTGGAATTCCCATGTAGCAAATCCTACAATTGATGCATAGCTTTCAAGCTGTACAGCTGAACTTCGTTAGAAAAACATAATTGTTGTCAGATCCCAAAGTCAGCTAATTGTAATGTCAGAATAAGTCTCTCAATCTATATCGCCAAGCTTCATCCAGCAATGCAGGTTATTAACCTCCTTTCATATCTGTCAAATCACATAACCTACTGAGTCTTTGACACAATAACCCTATTTTCTGCTTTAAACACAAGAGTAATTGTTGCCATTGTTACTGATTGAGTAGTTGGTGTCTCGTGTTGCTATGTCCGCCAGTTTCCTAATTCTAGAGTTTGAGAGGTAGAGCTTTGGTGATATTTAGCGTTGGGGTGAAGGTGTCTAATTAAGATCAATACTAGCAAGGGTTTGCTTGCTAAACATGGAATTGTAATTTTAATTAAAAAAATGTAAGTCAAAATAGCTTGTATGGAAAAAAGTCCCCCAGCTCTGTTAAAGTCATAGCTTGACTTTTTAGTTGTAATTTTGCATTCCAGCTTTAGAATCGCTACAATCTGCTTATTATATTCTGGGGGAAATTCCTGTGGCAGCCAGTTGTCACAGTCATGAAAAATCCAAGGTAATATGTAGGTAAAATAAGAAAGAATGTTCAGGTATCTGAGGTCAGGGCTGGGACATTAACAGTCAGGGCAGGTAGCAATCAATCAAGCTAAGTAATTAAATGGAAGGCAGCAGATAAGAAAAGGAAGATATGTCATACCCAAATGTAAAAGAAAAATTGAATAGTTGACAGAAAGAAATTACCAAATAGGACCTTATTGAATGCAGTGACACAAGCCAATCATTTATTCTGTGTACGTTTTTGCGAATCTAAGGTTTACATCACTCTAGTTGATGTCTGGTGTATTCTTTGTTGATTACCGGTAATTGCTCTTCAAATTGATTTGTAAGGTATGTGGATACAGACCCATCTGTAGTCTGGTAAATTCTTATTGTAATGGACACAGAAAAAACGACTGTAGGTTTGGGAAACAGACTTATTCCACCACATAGTTCATCCCTTCTCCAAATGGGAAGCAGCAGCAAGGACTGACCCCTTCCAGTACTCCCCAACTAGTAATGCAAGCTTCTATCGGAGAGCTAGTTATGTAGAATTCATTTCCTAAGTTCCACACAAACACCAGCTAAATGCTTGGTGACGTAGAGAGTAACACTGGTCTATTAGAGTGGTCATATGGTTTAAATAGAGCACAGTGGTTAGATAATGGGGGAAGATAATTGCAGGAAACAATATATGCAGAATACAGAGTGACAAGGAAAGCCTTCTACAAAATAAAAAGAACATATAGTAATAAAAAAATGTTACATTAATTTTAGCAGAACCAATAGTTAATTATCAGGTGAAAAATGTGAAAGAGACAATTCCTTCTTAAAATCCTAGAGATATTAGACTTTTTCACATTGAGGGCTAGTAAGTGAATATATGTTAAAGGACCACTATAGTGCCAGGAAAACATACTCGTTTTCCTGGCACTATAGTGCCCTGAGGGTGCCCCCACCCTCAGGGTCCCCCTCCCGTCGGGCTCTGAGGAGAGGAAGGGGTTAAACTTACCTCTTTTTCCAGCGCCGGGCGGGGAGCTCTCCTCCTCTTCGGCTGAATGCTAATGCGCGGCAAGAGCCGCGCGCGCATTCAGTCAGTCCATAGGAAAGCATTCCCAATGCTTTCCTATGGACGCTTGTGTCTTCTCACTGTGATTTTCACAGTGAGAAGCACGCAAGCGCCTCTAGCGGTTGTCAATGAGACAGCCACTAGAGGCTGGATTAACCCTAATATAAACATAGCAGTTTCTCTGAAACTGTTATGTTTATAGAAAAAAGGGTTAACCCTAGAGGGACCTGGCACCCAGACCACTTCATTAAGTTGAAGTGGTCTGGGTGCCTATAGTGGTCCTTTAATTGATTTTTCTTTAGTCACACAAGCTGTGTAGAAATGTTGTAGCATTTTTTTATTATCAGCATGTTTCATTTTTTTGCATTTTGTCATCTCTAATAATCTGCTATATAGGTATATAGCCAATAAGAAAATAAAACTATATGCCTTTAAAAAAAAAAAAAAAAAATAGTTATATGAAAGTGACATACACCGCAAAAGTGCTAAAACAGCTTCAGCCACAAACAACTGGAATCTTACAAAAAATCTTTAAAGGGTTAAATAATAAGAGGGGTCATCTGGTTTATATTGCCTGAATACCCTCTACTTACCTGCCATTGCTTCTCTGAAGTTGCTGGGAATCCCTTCTTCCAGTTCAGCTTCAAACAGAGAGAGACGTTCCTCAGCGTTCTTCTGTCTTCAGTGGACAAGTTCCCCCATTGCTTTCTGCAATCGCTAATGCTGGTAGGCTAATCTGCCTTATGTAAGTAGCAGTGTTCAGACGGAATACACACTCCTTCATTCCCATCACAAACGTTGAATCCGATATTTCCGCATTTTTTGCCAACGCAGAAAGCATCTATCTGTAAATAATATTTTCGACCTATTTCAATTCACTGTTCAACTGGCGTTCGGTCTATGATTACATGTATAAAGCTGTATTCGGTTACTGTTCTTTGCATTCGGTCTCGTTCCATGCATTATTTAACCTCGTTCGCCATATAGTCATGAGCTAACGTATCAGTGTTTGGCCTGGTTAGGCCTTTTTACGTTTCTCATTTTCGACCTCGATTAATCTACTCAGTACACGTATGCCGACTGTTGTTCTAGTATTATAATTACAGGTCTTCTGTATTTGGCTAAGTTGCGAGTTTTGAAATTCAGCTGATTAAAACTGGACTGTTTAAAGGGAAACTGTAGGGACCCAGATCTCTTCAGCTCATTGAAGTGGTTTGGGTGCACTGTCCCTGTCAGTTAACTCTGCAATGATAATTATTGCAGTTATTGAGAAACTGCAATAATTACATTGCAGGGTTAACTCCACCTCTAGTGGATGTCTATCAGACACCACTAGAGGTGCTTTTGGTGACTTTTGGTCATCTAACTGATGCTGGATGTCCTCACGCCATGTATTGATTCAATGGTTTCCTATGGGGTTGTCCTAATGTGATTGCGGCACTAACTGCGCGTGTGCATTAGGTCCCTGATGTCGGCTGACATTGGGGTAGGTGTAGCAAAGGCAGGACTTGACAAAGTAAATTTTGTATTGCTAGCCTATATTTTCTCTTTAATTTTCCTGTTAGTATGAAGTTGTTTTAGGGCTAAATTTATGTAAATTAGTGTTCTGTGGATATCCGACTATATATAATTTATAAGTCAGTTCAGCTGTTGATTGTCATAGTGATCATTACTTATTTTTATATTAGGTTTCAATTCTTGATAAGTGAAGCATTACAAATAATTTCATCAACTTCATAAATTTCAGTATCTACTTTTCGGTACGTTTTATGTTTTCATTGTTCACAATTTTGTTATATGTTCCTGTTATCTCATCCAGATAAATTAAACAATTAACAATTTATAATGTGTCATTACTTATCCATGTAAGCTTTTGAAATATACTGACCTGATTTAAAGGCCCAAGCCAATTAGTTTTTTAGTACATAAACCTTGACATGTTACTCCTACTTAACATTGGTCAGTATAAATGGTTAAATATCTCACAATTATGAGAATCCTGATAAATAAGTTTAATTAAGTAATTTATATAATTAATGCAACATATTAGTTTATACGTCTTATATCCAGGACAAGAACTACAGATATTTATTTTTATACAGAGCAGGAAGGTACATCTATCTATCTATCTTTCCAATTTTCTTGGTTAAGGTCAGCCATACTCCATATTAGGTCTTATAATATCTAAGGTACGTGCTTAGGAAATAATTACAGTTCTATAATAAATATCATCCCTCCCTCCTCCCCTTTACACAGTAAACACTAGGTGGACTGGCTTAGAAGGAGCAAGTGTACTCAAATAGATAAAAACAATTCATAGACATCTTCTCCTTAGTTTAATGGTCCACCGGCAAATTCAATAACAAAAAGAGGAATTAATTAATTAATGATTTCTCGGCTCCTCATTCTTCAACCACACCTAGCTTGAACTCACTCATACCCTCAGAAGACTTTTCACTACAATACTCCAAAATAAACAATGTGTACATATCCAGTGAATTTAAACTACTTCCCATAAACCCTTTACTGTGGCATCTGGGAAGACCAGTATTTCTTTGCTACAAGGCTAACGTTTGGATCTAAAAGTAACCCAAAGTTGTTTGATATTTTAGCAGAAACTTTATGCTGGCTCCTCCTTAATAAATGTAGATGGCCAGTGGTGATTCACTATTTAGAGAACTTCCTTATAATAGAGAAACATAACACTACACACGTCTGTCTTCAACATACAGTTAATTTGTTTAAGGAGTTAGGAGTTCCTGTTTCAGTAGGAAAAAAAATGTAAGGCCCCAGTAACAATAGCACATTCCTAGGTACTCACTTTAAATCCAATACTATGGAAGCAAGTTTATCTGAAGAAACATACACAGAATATTAGACTTTTTCAGAACCTGTTTACTACAAGGTTCATATGCAAGAAAAGAATTACCATCACTGTTAGGTTTCCTCCATTACAAAATGATGTCTTTTACACGGTCTCCTAGACGATGATAGTAGAATCACTCTTGACTTACAAGCTAGGGTAGACTTAGCCATGTGGCAAGTATTCCTGACCACGTGGAACACCAGATCTATGTTAATCCCCTTATTCCATATAACTCCTCTGTTGTCTGGAGCAGATGCATTGGGTTCAGTAGGATACAAAGTCATATATTAAAATGAATGAATCCAATCGTGATGACCCATGGACGACTCGCAATTAGAGCACTTACCAAACACCTCAGTTCTATATGAAATATTTCCCCTGGTAGTAGCTACCTGGATCATTTGTGGAAAAGGCAAGCACCTAGATGCTTTACAGATAATCTAGCAGCATGTCATATTATACATAAAGGAAGGTCACAATCCCTAACCATTACGAAATTAGTTAGGAAGCTAACTTTCTTGTCAGCCACTTCCCAGTTTCATATGGTATGCATACATGTTCCTTGAATTTGTAACAATGCTGCTGATGCATTATCATGCTCTAAATTTCAGGAATTTCGTATTCCTCCATCCGCAAACCCAAATGTTAAAACTACTGCTGTCTCCAGGTAAAGTTTTAGCCCAAGCAGAATTATCAGGGAAAAAAAACAACAACAAAAAAAAATACAGCGCGTATCAGATATTTTTAATGTTTTGTTGTTGATTTTACTGGATAAATATGTTTTCTGCCAAAACTCTAGTCGCTTTTACAGCTTTTTGCCATCTTTCAATAAAACTAGCTCACAGTACGATAAAACTCTATTTAACAGGTATCCAACATTATATGTTGATGACATACCCCAACAACAAACGTTTTCTATCTTCATATCCCGTCTAAAGTATATCGAAAGGGATTCAAAGACTTAATGAAGTAAAAACTCCTAAACAACTTCATATCAACAGTCACAAATTCCAAGCAATCTCGGACTGACTAGACACTGTCCCATTCGAACAACAGACTAACGTTGTTCTAAAAGCTGCTTTTTATGGTTTCCTTAGACGCGAAGAATTTACAGTCTAAATACATACAGACAGTCATAAATGTCTAAAAATGTGTGATTTAATTAAAGTTAGCGATTTTTTTACTCTGTTTATAAAACAAATAAAAACTATGCCAAATAGGCCCTCCGGTAGAAATTCCATATTACCCAACAGGTACTAAATGGTGTCTAATGGTGGTACTAGATCTGCTTAATAAAACACTCACATTACAGAGGAAGCCACTTACAACTCAAAAGTTCATGCTATACATCAGAACTTTATTAGTCAGGTCAGGGTTTAATTCTTTCTGTTTCTCAAGTCACTCGTTTCGTATAGGTACAGCTATTGCTGCATCAAGCCATAATATACCTACTCACATCATCAGGAATATGGGTCGTTCGAAGTCTTCACCCTACGGTAGGTATATACTCCAACCAGATAAAGAAGTTAAGCAAGCATTTACCAATATTGCACTGTAATATCAGTTATATATGTTACTAATACAGTTTTGTATCATAACATTTTTGCCCTCTTTATTACAGGCCTAACCAGTTGTCGGTTTTGTCGCACCACGACCGACTTTGTTTTATGCGAATATGTTGATTTTTCACTAATTGCATTTTTTCTCTATTTGCCTATAATCCTCACCACAAATAAGAAGGCGGGAGCCTGAAGTTGTGGTAGGGATTATCCGGCATATATTACCTGGATGCCCTCCTTATCTGCCGTCGCTTTTCTGAAGTTGCCCTCCCACCTCACCCATTTCATTTTTAAAGCTAATTACAACTAGATGGGCCCTCTTTATTTCAGGCCTAACCACTCATCGGTTTCGGCACACCACAACAGTCTTTGCTTTATGCTAAAAAGTTTTTTTTTATTATAACCATCTACATTTGAACTAAATATCAATTTTCACTAAATATATATATTTTTAAAATTAAGTATATGTAAAAAAATTATCTTTAGTATACAACAGGATCCTTCAGCCACATACATGCGCCTTGGGTCAGACAGTGTTTAAAAACTGACAATCTCTACGGTCTTCCCTGCTTCAGTGAAGGGAGTAAAATAGGGAAGATCATCGAGACTAGCTATCATTTATTTTTTTAAACACTGTCTGACCCAAGTATATGGCTGAAGGATCCTGTTAAATACTAAAGTAGGAAGGAGCTATTCTCATTAATTTCTTTATATATACTTCAGCGGAAAAAAAATATATATATTTCCTTTTTAAACTTGAATGGATTATTATCTTAAAAATAGTTTTGTGGTGACAGTTGTGGAAAAAATGATCAGCTGACTTCAGAGGGCAATGTAATTGTGTTTCGCTGACATTATTGTACAGTGAAGATGTTCCGTAATCTTTTCTCAACATAACAATTCAAGCGTCATTATCCTCTTTACTATAAATCAGCCTTATGCCGATGATAAGTCTAACACAAGTGAGGTTTCTAGCATTGCAACCTCTGATCTATGCAGAACTATAAAATTGAAACAGAGGGAATAGATAATCACTGTAAACCTGATTTGCACACACCTATCCAGAATCCTTAATCCCAATATGAATGGGAAAATCTGACGATTACAAGTCTGCCGATTAGATATGCGACAGTGCTTAATTACTTACACAAAACATAGAAAAATAAAACAAATCAAAAAATACAAGTTTAGAAAAATTAAAAATAAACAGCACCTTCTATTTGGATGATATTAATAGTTGATTTTATTATAAAACATAAAAAAAATAAGCATTGTTTTAGAGGGACAAATTATGCAACAAATGTATTCACTGCATGTTAAAATCCTAATAATATGATTATATAATGATAGGATTTTTACAATTGTCTTTTTAATAACATTTAACATACAATAGCTCAGTTTAACTAACCTTTTAAATATACATGCCCATTTAAAATTAACAGGTTTCTAAAGGAAGGAAAAAAACAAAAACTGATCAACATTGGTTTTGTGGAACATTGGCGCCATCTAATGTTTGCTTAGTAAACCTACACCTAAACTAAAGGCTAAACCCCAAAGTGTAATGAACTAAAAACAGATTGCAAAATTAAAAACTAAAATAGCCAAGCTTCAATCTTCCAGAATGTTTAGTGAATAAACCCCACATTTTATAACAGGCAGTGCATATTTACAATGACGAGTTTGCATGCTTCCACAATGTATATTATAACCCCTTAAGGACACATGATATGTGTGACATGTCATGATTCCCTTTTATTCCAGAAGTTTGGTCCTTAAGGGGTTAATCATTTATTTGAGACTTAGATGTGGGGCAAAGAAATACATTAAATGGAATTAAAAAAAAAATTTTTAGGGCAACTTTTAGCCTAGGAGGCAAGTACAAATAAATATCTTTTCCATGTACAAAACTCACAGATCTCCAGATTGATAGACCTACTCATGCAGCTCATTCAATATATAGAGTTCTCAGATAGAAGGTGCTGGTGTTGCAATGTGTGACATCACAGCATGATGGAACTCTCACAGACAGTTGAGAGAGACAGGCTCTTTGTGACTTCATTGCCACCAATGACAACTGACATGTTATGGATGTCGTAAGCACTCTTAAAGGTTTTTTTCCAATCATTTTATGATTTAATTAGAATAATGGCATATTGGCATTATTCTTTAGCTCCCCCAAAAAGAAATCCTCAAAGAGCATTTGAAAATCGTTTTTTACTTGCCTTTATCTAGAGCCCTGCAAAGCTTCTGACGCTGCTCAGCTCACCCTAGTCTGATGTTACATGAGCCGCACCGTGGTCCTGTCAAAGTCTTTTCGTAGGGTAGCCTTTGATTGGAGGATTTAACAGGCTCAGAGTGGATGTCTGCATGAGGTTCCCTTTGCAGACCCCTTAAAGGCCCCTTATGTCTGTAGGCATGTTGAAGACAGATGTAAAATATGCACAGAATAGAAATTAGGCAGTCCAAAACAGAGTTCATGTATGCTGGGGGTACCACTTGCCCCCAGCACATAATTACCAATAATTCTGGATATGCAGTGTGTCAAACTGAAGCACTGCACATCCAGACTCCTACACACCATGACCACTTCAAATCACTGAAGTGGTCATGGTGGTTGGAGTAACCCATTAACTCATGCTGCTGCCTCAACCCTCCCCCTGGAATATCATACAAACTCATCATAATGTTATAGCATGGTCTACCCCAAATACTACAGTCTCATGGGTCAGTCCTAGTCTTGAGAACATTGAGATTGTTGGCCACCAGTGCGCATCCTCAGACCTTTGCTAGCCAAGCAAAGGTCTGAGTTTATGCACTGGTCCTGTGCAAAACCTGCCTGCTGCCTTATCCCTTCCACTCACTTCCATCAGCTCTCCCATAACAAGTAGCCTGCTAGCAGGTTGTAGTGATTTATGCTGCTTAGAGTGTCCTTTAAATGAATGAACTGATCTCCTTTGAGCAGAATATGAATGTTATATGTGATAGGACAACAGGAAAGACCAGAAAGCCTTACATGCATGCGTTGTTATTCATGATCTCTATGCTCTGATTGACATATATACATAGACAGGGTTATTCAGTAAAATGGGAATAGTCATCAATTTAAAGTAAATTCTAGATGCTAAATTAGTTAAACTAGAAATATTCTCCAAGTTAGCTACAATTTCAGTTCTTCTTTTCTGCCCTAAATTAAAAAAAAGAATTAATTAAAAGGAGCAGTCCACACACATAATGCAGTTCCGCTTATTGAAGTGCTTTGTGTGTTTGAAGTCTGTCACATTTGTGGTAGTTCCAATATCAATAAAAATCATCACGTTTGTAATTGGGGTAGACACACCTCCTTGGCTGTCAATCAGACCGCCAGGGAGGTATTCTCCTGGGTCTGTAAGCTTGCCTGTTCCCCCCCCCTACTCAATGAGCTGTACTACAAATCATTGAGAAGTAAAGGTAAGCTGTGATCGCTTGCATGCTTGCGGCTCCAGCAGCGAGCGGAGGGCTTGCAAAGGCTGCAATAAGAGATCTGCAGATTTTGCAAGCTATTTTTACATATAACTCTAATTAAAAAATAGCAGTAATAAACGCTTAAAATGTTTTAATTGGGGTTTATCTACTAAACTGATCTCCATTTATTTATTGGGGGCAATGGAATGTTCCTTTAAGATGGGAGGTAATTGTACAATTTCTGAACCAAAATAAAACCTAAAATTTGTGCTATGATCCACCATCATTTTTGAGTTTCTCTTTAAGTGCACCTATACATATTATATATTGATTTTTAAGGACTTTTTAAGGGTTCTCCCTCTCCCCTGCCGGCTAATGCAGGGCTGGCGCTGTCCAAGCGCCAGCCCTGCATTGTGCCTTCATGGACCGGAGGGGAGATCAGAGATCTCCCTCTCCGGTCCGCAGGCACTGTTTGCTGGCCACCGGCAGAGGAGGGAGAGAGAGAGGACCCGGGGGAGCTAAGTCTGCAGCTCCTCCAGGTCCTTCTCTCGCGAGCACGGAGTGCTCCGGATCTCACGAGAGTGAACTCTAGCCCTGGAGACCGGGGCTAGAGTTCACTCTCACCACGTGGACCACCAGGGATTCCCCACCGGACCACCAGGGATCGAGAAATGTCCCCACTCCTCCCTAAACAAAGGTAAGAAGGGAGGGGGGACATTATGTATATTTTAAATAAAAAAAAATAAAAAATCATTTTATCAAATAAAAAAAAACATAACCCCCCCATCCTTATCACACACATACCCTACACACACACACATACACTGCCCCCCCACACACACACTGCACCCACATACATACACTGCCCCCATACACACACACACATACACTGCCCCCCCACACACACACTGCCCCACATACATACACTGCCCCCCCACACACACACATACACTGACCCTACACACACACACACACCAAGCCCCCCAGCACACACACACTGCCCCCACACACACACACACATTGCCCCACATACATACACTGCCCCCATACACACACATTGCCCCACATACATACACTGCCCACATACACACACATTGCCCCACATACACTGCCCCCATACACACATTGCCCACCATACACACACACTACTGCTCCCACACACATACACTGCCCCCATACACACTGCCCCCACACACACACGCACACTGCCCCACACACACACACTGCCCCATACACACACACACATACACTGCCCCACACACACACACACTGCCCCCCACACACATTGCCCCAATACACACACACACACATGTACTACCACACATACACTGGCCCTAACACCACACACACTGCCCCCACATACACACATTGCACCCATACACACACACACATACATACATACCTGGAGACCGGGGCTGGAGTTCACTCTCACCACGTGGACCACCAGGGATTCCCCACCGGACCACCAGGGATCGAGAAATGTCCCCACTCCTCCCTAAACAAAGGTAAGAAGGGAGGGGGGACATTATGTATATTTAAAATAAAAAAAAATAAAAAATAATTTTATCAAATAAAAAAACATAACCCCCCCATCCTTATCACACACATACCCTACACACACACACACACACATACACT
>OW240914.1:54160253-54223569 GCA_933207985.1 Pelobates cultripes
ACATTTCTTGAAAAAGAGATTCTTGATTCCAAACGCAGTTACGAGAATCTTTGTAACTTGGACTGTTGGTGGGTCTGTGGGTGCACTATCCAAAGATATTCCTAGATTGGCAGAGGCCTTTGCTCCACAGAAACTGGGTCCAGATACTGGTGGGAGGGTGGCAGGTAGCCCAAACTTGTAAAACATTATCTAAGGTCGTAATCTGGACTCTAGGGTGAGCTGGGAGTGCAATGTGTGCTTGGATTCTCAACTATTACCCTGTAAATATCACTGTGTATAAGTTTTCTACTTGTATGCATTAAAACAGAATTTCTTTAATAACTCCTGTCAACCACTTGACAAACTCTGTACTCTTTCACGTTTATCGGAGGCTGGCAACTCTCTTTGATACCATAATACCCTCTGAAAACTTTATTCCATAATAATGTAATCAGAACAGGAGAGGCTGGTCTCTGACTTGGGTTTAGATCTGTTCTACTTTGTTTTCCATCTCTCCGTCCACCTGGTAGATGAATAGCGGACAGTTATGCTTTATTACCCTGGTTGGGTAGGCAGGTTCTCTGCAATGATTATAGCACTTCCCAAGTCGTATAGCTTCCAAGGGCATCTCACAGAGTACTCACAAACATTAGGCTAGACTGAATGTATTGAGTCATAGATGAGTGGAGAGTTATTGCAGCTACATTTCAAAATTATCTGGACAACCAAAACATGCAACGATAAAGGTGATTTTTGAGGGTAAATGTAGACGGAGTCCCAGATGCCAGAAATAGTTATGCAAAACATGAGAAATAAGGATAACCTAAGTAAATGAGGCAAACGGCACAAGCTAAATTGTGTAGTTACTAGTTAAAGAATTTTGAATCGTAGACCAAAATAGCCAAATTGGGAAAATTCTTTCAATTCTGTATCTGTCTTTAGTGAATAACATTTTTGTCAAAGTGGTCTTCTATACACATAGTGCACCTGTCCCTAGTTGTATACAGATCCTACCTCTTTTTACATTAAAATTAAAGATTTTGCGCACACTTTTCCAGCTCCGAGACTCCCTTGGCGCTGTTCACCTCTCCGCTTAAGTCAATGGTCGAATCCAAAGCGCCTCATAGAGGAGCACTGAGAACATGATGTGCATGAGTAGCGATCAAATGCTATCCTTACTCTAAGATAGCCACTAGAGGTGGATTTAATCCTGCAATGTAAGCTTTGCAGTTTCTAAAATACTGGCATGTTTTACACACTTCATTGAGATTAAATTGTCTGGGTAACAATTAAAATATGGAACAAAAACGTTGGAAGTAATTGCAGAAAAGATTATCTAACTTTAGTGAATTGATCTGTTGCTGTTTATATTAACAGACCTTTGGATAGAGCTCCATCAGTATTCCTATATATGGGTTCCAGCCTTTAGAACAGTACACACCTAGTTATTTGTGATTACGAGCAATATTTAGTGCTGTTTTGTGAACAATAAACAGTGAGAAATAGATGTTGATCTCAATCTTAATATATGTCTTACATTGCCTGCTTGTTTAAATCTAACCATCATGCTTGTTATCATTTAGGAAATAAATGAAATTCAGTCTTAATTATTTTTTTTTTCCAGTTGGAAGACATCCAGGGATCAATCCAGTTACTAAATTCATTCTTAGAAGACACCAGTCGACAGTTACAGAAAATGTCATCACAGCTAAGTACGTGTGTTCTTGGCACCCATATTTTCATTTTGCATCTTAAATCTAATTTATTAATCCCGTAGTGATAGTTGACATACAGTGTGTGCTTGCTGTTTAACGCCTTAAGGACCCCATGACTCTCTGTATCGTCATGCAGTGCTGAGCTGTAACAACATTGTAGAGGAAATGTACCATCAAGGGAAGAATTCCTGCTGGTACCAAGCATCCTTATGTATTTTTCGATACCTGGGGCTCCCTTTTGTCAGTTGGGGCCACAGTTAGTGGCTCCAGACTGGCAAGAGGGCTATGAGCAGTGCTCAAAGTGAGTTCTGCTCATGGCCCTTTAAATCATTTAAATGCTGCGGTAGCACGATTGCACTACCACAGTAAACTTGAAAATTATTTTGACCCTAGTAAGGCACTGGAGGGTCTTCTTGCTTGCCCCCTGCAGCAGGAGCAGTGCTGGGCTGTGCCAGCTGCCATGCACTGATCTACTTGAGTGTGAGCTTTCCCTCTAATGCTGCAATCACACAGAACAGAGCCCTCACTACTGACAGAGGCATTTCCTAGCTCACACATACACACATTAGCAGAGGAAATCCCTTAAAAAGGCGGGATTAGGACTGGAATTATAGATAGGATTATGGGTGGGATTAGAGGTAGGAAAAAGGGTTAGATTATGTGTAGGATTATGGGTGGGATTACAGGGTTAGATTATCTGTAGGATTATAGTTAGGATAATGGTTGGGATTAGAGGGTTAGATTATGTGTAGGATTATAGATTGGTTTAAAGGTGGGATAATTGAACAGGGGTAGGATTGTGGGAAAAAGTATACATGCGGCATTATCATTGTACTCGTTAAGAGCAGCAGAATACAAATATGGGGGGTTTGACGTAAAACATGAGTGGTCTGTGAATGTTTCAAAAATAAAACGTGTGGGGAAAGAAAAGTACAAAAAATTTACTAATTTAACTTTGGTTTGTGATAAAATGATTACTGTAATTGAAAAGTGTTAAAATGCTCCTAGTTACGCAGCCTTGGAACTTTCTTCAAATATATACTTTTGTGTAACAGTTTTGGATTCTGTAACTACTATAAAAGTTGCAATGTCAGCATGCCAAATTTAGCAAAGTTTTAGCTTTAAAATGACAATACACTCATTGCATTATTTGCTCAATAACTTCTTAAAATGTAATAAAAATCTTAGACATATTGGGCGGTTTAACAATGAGGACTAATTAGTGAATCTAGTTTGTTAGTTTTCTTTGCACTTGGTATGTAGAAATTATGAAATGTAAAACTGAGAAAGTTAATGTTTTTTTTTCTTCCCATTTTTAAAAATATTTTATTTCTATTTAATATTGTGTTATGTAAATGTTTAATGGAATAAAAAAAGCCCTTTTTCTCTTGTAAAATAATTATATATGATATGTATGGGTGCCTTTTAAACAGAATGGGGGAAATTGTAGTAGAATGAACACATGTCAAAAGTGTCAACGCGCAAATCCTTAAGGGGTTAAATATCCACTTAAATGGTCTCACAGATTTGTTTTAAGACTTAGTTGTTGCCTTCCAAGAGAGGAATAGTATTTGGTGACCACTGTTAAACTTTTAGCTCCAGCATAGTAAGCCTGTTGTAGTGATTATGGTGCCTGGGTAAGTTGTCAAACTTTTTAAGAATACTTTTTCAACTTACCTGGTGTCTGCTAGATGCCTGTTGCCACCTCCGCTTCAACTGGAACCTCTTCCACTGAGCTAAGCTCAGCCTTGCAGGGAGCTCTCATTGTGTGAGAGAAATGGGTTGTGTGTGGGTGTCACTTGCTACAGCTTTAATATAATTAAAGAAAAAAAATGCATGGAGAAAGGATAACACAAGTTATAAGTGATTTCCAATGTTTTATTTAGTGGTGCAATTACCTGAGAAGTGACCATTACACTTTAACCTATACAATGACCAAAAGTGGTTATGATGATTGGCATGTCCTTAGTTGTGGGTTCTAAGCCTTACATGGGATTGTAAAAGAAGTTCTAATCTCTACTATTCATAGTACAAAAAATGTGAAGCCAGTTTAAACTAAAATAAAAAAATGTTATTCTCTGGTTATTGGAAACCCAGCTCCGATCTGGAACACGTTAATCAGTAATAGCGGACAATGCTTCTGACATGGCTATAGATTAGGCTCGGTATTTGGAATCCAGGCTGTTTCTAAAGAATCGATTATTTCCATCTATGTTATGCATTTGTTGATTTCAAAGGGAGGTGGATTTAGTTTTCCAGCAGCAAACATACAGGGTGAAACAAACAGAAAAATAATTGCACTCGTAGATAACGGCCACTGTATTTACAATATACTGAAGCAAAGGTTCAAGATATTGGCAGCCTACACTTTTTTTGTAAATGAATTTAAGGATAGTCAATTTTTAAGAGATGTATTATCTTTTACTACTTCTGTATTTACGATGCATGTATTCAAAACACTAGCAGTACTGCGTTTATTAATATTTGTGTATATATTCATCTCATTTGCAGAATCTAAATCTTTCAAACCAGTGGAAGACTCACCTGTAAGGAAATTTTTGAAGATTCCCCACAAATAATGTATTTGTGTAATATTGTTTCATATAAGGAATGACAGCGGTTGACACAGTCGTAACAGGGATTTGTCCTACTGTAATGCTTTTTGTTAAATCTACTGAAGCATGATTTCAAGTATTTTTTATGTTTTTCTAGACTGTCTAGTGAGGCTTACAAACCTTTTAAAATATATAACAATTTAGATAGTAATATAGGGCTTGAAAGCTTTCTTTTTGTATATAACTTATTTTCAGTAAATGTGTATTCAGCCATGTGCCTTGTTATATGCTGTAATAAAAAATTCTCCGTGATCAGATCATAATTGTCCGCAAATGTACGCTCCATTACATCAAAAATATTGGTCTCCATTTTAAAAAACGTATGAAAGGCAGACACGGAGGTCAGGCAAAAGGTTAATCGCTTGCTCTGTGGTTAGTTTCCACACAGAAATAGTCAAATGAGTTGTAGGTCAATGATGACATTACATAGGGAACATATACCTTTAGGAATTCAACCTACAATTAGCATTTCAAAACAGAAATACCAAGAAGGTTCCCTCTATGTGAAAAAAGCAGTAACCCTTTGTGAAAGGAACAGGGAACTTGGTCTCGGGCATAAGGACCATACCTGAACTTCCAACAGTGTTCGTCCTTTCTCCCTGTCTGCAAGGTCTCTGCTTGCAGTAGTGTTGAATAGCTCATTTGAATTTCTCCCCAAACACCAGACAAGAATAATTTAAGGGTAGAGCAACGTATAAGGCAACACATAACCCATAACGATAGCAGGAACCAAAAATGTGTAATATAAGTTGGTACCCCTGGTGCCAGGGTGTCTGGACAGCACCAAATGAAAGTGGCAGCTTGCACTAATTGAATTATAATTACAAACAACTGCACAAATCAAAAAAACAATAAGATTTTGAAACATAAAGATAAACTGCCCTGCAGCAATAACCCTTTATGGGCTGCTGACAGTTTTCACTATTCCTACAGTATTAACATCTTCTATGCCAACGTGGTCTGTTAGTTTTACTGCCATAGTATCTGCAGCATCCCATTTCAGTCGTAATAGAGATTTGATAGTCTCTAAGAAAAAGGCTGGCCTCCAATCTCTTCCACCAGCCATATAGTCTCTGTTTAGCTGGCATAAGATGACATGGGAGTGTAGATCCATTGAACCAGTACAAGGATGTGGCTGGCGTGTTCTGTATGTAGATCGGTTAGTATATTAATTCTTGGTTGAGCAGGAAAACTGCAGTAACAGCAATCTATTATGAGGTTTTGTATTGTATTTAACTCTATTACGGAGTCGATTACGAAGCAGTAAATATTCCTTGATAAAGCTTATAACTGCAAACGTTTACTTTGAAGGAACAATCCAGGCACCCAAAGCTAGCTCAAGTGCTTTAGGTATAATCGTCCTGAACCTACAGGTTTATTTTATAAAAGTGTTGATTTCAAGAGAAATCAGCACTCTTATAAAACTCCATTGTCACACTTTTCCAGGTAGCAAACAGACGAAAGTGTTTTTTTGCCTAATTCATTTTGAACTGTAGTGCAAAGCAGCTGTGAATGCTTTTGCTTATCAAGTAGTGTATGATTGGCAAGTTGCGTACATGTGTGATATGTCAACAAGATTTTGCCTCCGAATGGAGAATGTGCTCTGAATGAGGTCTGTGCTCTGCAAAATTGGGAGGGTTCACAGTAACTGATGAAATTAAAATTACAACTAATGTAATTTAGCTTCTTCATACAACCCCCCACTGCCCAAAAACACAAAAACAAAAATGTGGAAATTCCTTTTTTGTATTAGGACATGGTATCTCTGCGAAAATAATATCAATATATATATTCCTATGGAATAGCCTGCCTACCGCCATCAGACTCTCCCCTAGTCTTGCATCTTTTTTAAGAAGTGCTTTAAAACCCATCTCTTTAGGAAAGCTTATGGCCTCCAAGACTAACCCCTACCTCACATTCCTGTCTCTTGCTCTCTCCTAAAGGGCAGCCCACCTTATTTGACTGCAAATTCCTGTCCTAATGTGTTTTACACCCCACCTCCTATAGAATGTAAGCTCGATTGAGCAGGGTCCTCTTCAACCTATTGTTCCCGTAAGTTTATTTGTAATTGTCCTATTTATAATTAAATCCCCGCTCATAATATTGTAAAGCGCTATGGAATCTGTTGGCGCTATATAAATGGCAATAATAAATATAAATATATTATATATATGTATTTAATATCACTCCAATTTATTTTACATTTTTGGTACTTCCATGTAGGACTCTAACAATATCTTTTTTTATTTTTCACTTTATTTCACATTTCATTTTTTTCTTTCTATTTCTTTATTTTCCAAGGTAAATGATTGCTGTAGTGTTGGTGTAATGGGAACAGTCTTATCAGAGGTTTCTGCACTTGAATGAATTTTTCGATGCTTGTGGTCTTGACTCCAAATATACATATCCCTGTTCCTCTACACAGCTTGAATCTGGAAGATTCTATTAATAGACTCGATTATCGATGCAGAATGTCATTATTTAATCAGTAGAATCATGTGAACTTCCTTCTGTTTGCTTAACTAGCGGATGTCCTAATATGCTTTAAAATAAAAATAAATGTATCCTTAATCTGGGTAAAATGGGGCTTATTTTCAGTATTCTTGCCACAATTTCAATATGCTTACTAACGGGATATTAAAAAAAGTCAATGACAAACATATATTAAGATGAGAAAATAAGCTTGAAGAGGGCCCTGATCAAGAGACCTTACAATATCTTTACTTCATAATTTCTTCATACTTTTGCTTGATGGATTTCTGGATCCAAAGGTTGCTGCCAATCATTATGCATAGTTGACACACATCTGATACACTGATTCTAGCACATTATGCTTGTTACTTACTGTGATGGAATCTGTCATGGACCCAGGGTTGCAGGGTTGGGAATAATAAAGGCTCCTTTTAAAATTCCCACCAAAGCAGGAGGAAGCCAGACCCTGCAACCCTGGGACAACCTTAAATGGTTGTTAGAATGATATGGACAAAGTTGTTTTCAGCAAGACAAACAAGGAATTATGGGGAAATGTATGTATGCAAAATATCCTGGTGAGTATAAATACCTCTGCACAGCTGCAATAAATCTAGTTCTCGTTCCCAGCAGTATGTGTCTGCAAGGAGCTATATTTACTTACTCCTGGAATAAGAAAAATACGACTGAGGTACTCAGCCCGAGTCCTGAGCTCTGTTACACCTACACAGTCAGATATTTAGGTTGCCTCCAAGAAACTCTTGAGCGATACTGTACGTATATAACATTACAGTATGTTTTATTTTTTCCCAAGCAGGCAGATTAGGGGCAGAGCTGGCACGCTATATGCAGGGTGTGGCAGGGGGGCTAGATGGTGGTTTTAATACTTTAGGATCAGGAATACCTGTTAGTGTTCCTTTAATACATTACTGCTAATTATAGCAAATTTTACAACTGAGCATTATACAACAGCCTTGTCCTACCAAATCTATGAATAGTAACTATAACTGAAGTTTAAACACATATTTTTCCATTTAACTCTGCCCACCAACTTATCTGATATGCTAAACCAGGGTTATGCAAACTTTTAGTAGTACTGTGCCAAAAGTACCTGTTTTATTCCAGTTTTTACTGCACAATTGGACATCATTTTTTTTTTTTTATACCTTTTTTCTTTTAGCTCAACACCAGATACATGAGTTTGTGGTAGAATGAAGTTGATGGTTTTGAGTCTTTGTCTCAACCTAAATTACTATATAACTATGAAACACTCAGCCTTTGGTGTATTGCACCTACCTGAACATTCTGTCCTTTGTGGTAGTATTTGCTGTTACTCTACATAAAAAAAATATATATTTTTGTTAGGGTACCAGACTTCTTGCGTCAAATACTTGCTATAGATTCTTTTCTGCAGACTTTCACAGCTAGGAATGGCAACAATTATCTAAAACAAGTTGAGAAATTCCGATTTTCGTGAGAGATGCAACGGAAAGACCCCTTTCTATATAAAGTCTACTTTGTACACACGGTATTCTGAATGTGAATGAAAGAGCAGTAATATTTCAGCCAAGTGTAACTGTGAAATATTGTTGCTCATGAAAGTATAATCCAAGGGAAGCTTTGGTCCATGACATTTTTATTTATGAATATTATTGAACTGTACACGTCCCCGGAGAGGTCTTCTCTTCTTGAGTAGCGATCAGTGAACTGCATTATCGTCTGCTTTCAATAAAAATTTGTTGATAGCAAAGGTTTCTGGCATCCAATCTTTATTTGTCCTGAATGTATTAGACACACAGCAAGCAACAATAAGATCATAAAACTAATGTAAATACAGGAATGCATTCTGGGGATTGACAAAGTCTTGTTAAAGTGGACAGTCTTTAATGTG
Organism: Pelobates cultripes; assembly: GCA_933207985.1. Taxonomy (NCBI): domain Eukaryota; kingdom Metazoa; phylum Chordata; class Amphibia; order Anura; family Pelobatidae; genus Pelobates; species Pelobates cultripes. The sequence goes on from OW240914.1 coordinate 54,168,923, forward strand.
AATCTTTACAAGAGAGGCTGATTGATCTAGGTTTATAGAAAGAGAATGTTCAAGGCTGTGAGTAACCAGAATAAATATGTATGTCCTTTCCAGAAACAGCGGAAACCAAAGTTGAGTTGTTTGGAAGAAACACACAACACTATGTGTGGCGAAAAAAAGGCACAGCACACCTACATCAAAACCACATCCCAATTGTGAAGTATGGTGGTGGGGGCATCATGGTTTGGGGCTGCTTTGCTGCTTCAGGGCCTGGACGGATTGCTATCATCAAAGGAAAAATGAATTCCCAAGTTTATCAAGACATTTTGCAGGAGAACTTAAGGTCATCTGTCTACCAGCTGAAGCTCAACAGAAGATGGGTGTTGCAACAGGACAATGACCCAAAGCATAGAAGTAAATCAACAACAGAATGGCTTAAACAGAAGAAAATACGCCTTCTGAAGTGGCCCAGTCAGAGTCCTGACCTCAACCCGATTGTGTAGCGTTACTTACCTTATCCAGGGTCCGGCCGCGGTCCTCTCTTCGAGCCGCGCGCGGTCCTGCTGCTGCACGAGCCGCGCGCGGCTCATCCGACGGCTTCAATAGGAAGGCGGGCAGTGACCGCGAGAAGCGGTCACGTGTCCCGCCTGAATCTAAGAGCGCGCCGGGAGTCTCGGGCGCGCTCTTAAAGAGACAGTGGGAGCCTAAATTGTCAAAAGGCTCCCATTGGCCCTTGTCATGCCACACTCCCCATACACTTACCTTTTGGGGGTGTGGATATGACAGGAGCCAATCACATTAGTTTAGAAGCTATTTAAACTTACCTCTCCCTTTACTCCCTGCCCTATCGTGGTTTCTGTTTCAGTTCCCTTTAGCGCTTGTTGTGTTCAGTTGTGTTTTCTTCGTATTGACTTTGGCTTTGTTTCTGACTACGTTTTCTCTTTATCCTTATCTGTTCTGGTTGCCGGCTTGCTGTTTACTGTGTACCAGACCCCGGCTAGTCCTAGTTTACGCTGTCTCTCTGTGCCCTTGACTTCGGATCGTTCCTGACTCTGTCTCCTCTCATATACGTCGAGTCCGGCCATTCTAAGGTCCGGTAGACGTACCTCTCCTCTGTGTTGTCTTCTGTTTAGCTGAATCCTGCATGTTGGGGTATATTCTCGTTACAGACTGAGATGCTGTGGCATGACCTCAAGAAAGCGATTCACACCAGACATCCCAAGAATATTGCTGAACTGAAACAGTTCTGTAAAGAGGAATGGTCAAGTATTACTCCTGACCGTTGTGCACGTCTGATCTGCAGCTACAGGAAACGTTTGGTTGAAGTTATTGCTGCCAAAGGAGGTTCAACCAGTTATTAAATCCAAGGGTTCACATATTTTTCCACCTGCACTGTGAATGTTTACATGGTGTGTTCAATAAAAACATGGCAACATTTCATTCTTTGTGTGTTATTAGTTTAAGCAGACTGTGATTGTCTATTGTTGTGTCTTAGATGATGATCAGATCACATTTTATGTCCAATTTGTGCAGAAATCCATATCATTCCAAATGGTTCACATACTTTTTCTTGCAACTGAATACTGTAGAGGCATCTGTGACTGTCATAAAGTAATATCAAAAGATCCCTCAAAATTCTAGAATTAGCATTTAGGAGTGAGTATAAATTGTTCTTTGGTTGGTGTATAGGAGACAGCAGCCCCTTCAGATGAAGTGAGAATATAGGGAAAAATGGAGACGCAGTAAAATATATATATATATTTTTTATTATTATTATTATATATCTTTTATAAATATACAATATATAAGTAAATAAATACATTTTTTGCTGATCTGCCTCTTTTTCCCTTTTTTTTGTTACTTCTTGCTTGATCTGTGAACCAAATGGCGCGAAAATGCACACTGATTGGCCTATTTTTACGCCATTTTGGTTTGTCCAAATCATTTTATCAAACTGTATCCATGGCCCAAATCCAACTGAACCGAAGGCCATATGAACAAATTTTGGACTACATGAATAATTTTTTATTTGCAGACAAATTCAAGTGTTTGCTGTGTACGTGTCGACTGTTCATACTACTTCCTCATTCTCAGTAGCCCTTTTCAAATCAAAGTTATACTACAAAGGCAGTTAACGAGAATAACATGTCTGCGACACCAATTAGTAAAAAGGAGTGCATCACAGGAAATCCCACAAATCGCTATTTGATATTTATAAAATAGTGTTGTGCTTTCACTGGCAGAAAAAAAAATGCTATCCTTAGTGAAAACAGGGACATAGTGTCACTAGACTAACAGTTCCAGAACAATTAACCCTGTTCGTGTCACATTCCCATGTGCTACGGAAATTTAAAGTAAAATAACCCTTTCGGGACAGCCTCACTACAGGGTATTTCGCCTCCACTTGTGCACTTTGTGACTGAGGCATCACAACAATTTTAGGACAGCCAATCACAGTGGTCCTGTGCAGAGATTGACAGTTAAATGGACACTATAGTCACCTGAACAACTTTAGCTTAATGAAGCAGTTTTGGTGTATAGAACATGCCCCTGCAGCCTCACTGCTCAATCCTTTGCCATTTAGGAGTTAAATCAATTTGTTTATGAACCCTAGTCACACCTCCCTGCATGTGACTTGCACAGCCTTCCATAAACACTTCCTGTAAAGAGAGCCCTATTTAGGCTTTCTTTATTGCAAGTTCTGTTTAATTAAGATTTTCTTATCCCCTGCTATGTTAATAGCTTGCTAGACCCTGCAAGAGCCTCCTGTATGGGATTAAAGTTCAATTTAGAGATTGAGATACAATTATTTAAGGTAAATTACATCTGTTTGAAAGTGAAACCAGTTTTTTTTTTCATGCAGGCTCTGTCAATCATAGCCAGGGGAGGTGTGGCTAGGGCTGCATAAACAGAAACAAAGTGATTTAACTCCTAAATGACAGTGAATGAGCAGTGGAATTGCAGGGGAATGATCTCTACACTAAAACTGCTTTATTTAGCTAAAGTAATTTAGGTGACTATAGTGTTCCTTTAATGCCTAGCTGCAGGAACGTGCCGGGATCAGCTGTCAATGAGCTATTGCTAGCTGTCTCACTAGTGAGATATGCAAAATACAGATTAAGGGAAAAGCTCACACACACACAAAAAAATACAGTTTTAAAAAATCTTGCAAGGCTACTTAAAATCACCTATTTTAGCAAAGCAATTGTTACAGTGGCCCGATTGGTATGGCCACACTAACTTTAACCCCAGAAAAACACTCAATACACAATGGATGACGATTTGGTTCGCCTTCCATAAAGCTCACAATCCATGTGGCGTTAAGACGGATGCTGACAACTACACTACAGATCCTCCGTCTCCACTGATAACGATAAAGGGACCAGGAGATACCGACTCTAGAAGCGAGCTCCTTACATATGATCTAAGTGGTTAACCCCTTTACTGTATTCTTCCTCAACTATGGTTCTCCATGCCCTTTAACACTCTTTCCACAGTAAATAACCCTATATATCTCCCTTACACTAACAGTTATATCAAATCTACAAAAAATTAAAAATGACCTGTAAAAAAAATGTTATACGTCTCTGTCAAACATCATAAAAAAGATTTAACGTAGATTCGTGGTGTATAAAAAACAATGATCAATTTATTGATGTAGGAGACTGGGCATCTAGTGAGCCATGTATATGTTTAGGATTTAACCCTTTTTAGCACCTTAAGCCTGGGCACCCTCTGGACCAATAAAACATAAGGCCAGAGGAAGTAATGTCACTCGTAAGGCCCCTTTCGCAATCAGAACAGAAAAATTGGGGTCGCAGGAAATTTACCCTAGTTGGTGAATTGCATTTTTGGCAAACTGTTGCCATAATGGTCAGTTAGGACAACGCTGGGCGCTAGTGATTCGACGTGTAAATGAGAAAGAGGTAAGTTCCAGCTACAGTAGCACATAGCAACATTGTTTGTGTCATCAATCCTAAAAGGTTTAAACTGAACATTGTAAATGCAAATGTATCAGTCTGAGCACAAAATGCGACTCAATTTCAATTTCACATATTCTTTATGTATTTTTACACTTTTTTTTTTTGAAAGAGAAAGCAATAATCTGAAAAAAACAAATACTTTTGGAGAAATAATTACGATTATGATTACCGTCACAGTTTATATAGCCGAGTACAAAGGTACCTTTTGCATTAAATTGAAGAAATAAATAAATATATATAAAATTCTCAATTTTAAGCCCAGTAGAAAAAGCAGACCCTTCCCCCTCACTGTTACATTGTATTGACCCCTTCATACAAATGTAAGATCGATTTGCTGGATTGTTAAAGGAACTGACCTTGTCAATGCCATTCTGGCACATAGTTAAGAAACATCCGTTTACTGCAAGTTTTAACAAAGATCATTAAAGTGCTTATGTCTTTCTTGCTACAGCTGCCAAGTTTTAAAAATATTTCTTTTATGGAGAAATTTCTCACCAGCTGTAGAAGCAGAAGGAACGATTGCAGAGAATTAGAGGTGCGGGAATTTAACAAACCCAGAATAGTTTAGTATAGATCTGTAGATTCTTCCACCTCCCGATATAGAATAATGGGTTATTGGCATGACTACAATATACAATAGAGCTTTGAAAATACCTTTGTCTATTATAGTCTTCGCATGTCTCTCCAGATATTCCTGTAGATAGAGATATATATATATATATTTCCTAAGCTACACAAATATTCTGTAAGTCTAGCCAAAACTAGATCCTCTTGTATGTTTGTGATAGTTAGGTTATCTTATACAGTGGCTAACGGACATATAGTCTGCATCTTTTTGACATCTTCTTTTCTTACATTAAAATATCAATATTGATATGTGTAAGGTATGTGTTGGTTATAGCCAGCATATTGCCAATAAACCCTAAAACAGGACTGGATAAACTAAGGTACTGATGTACACACAAAGCAAGTCACTGCTCTCAGCCCTATAGGATACGATAGAGGCAGGTGGTTGTAGTGAGTGCAGCTTTTTTGCATCACAAACTCTTCCTTATCTTTGTAGTCTTCATGTGTCCTCTTCAGAATAACTATGCACAGGTGCTTAGTTACATCAATAAGAATTAAGAGAGGAGGGTTGGTTTGGGTTTTCATTACTGTTTCCATTTGGTATACAGCGAAGATTCAAATGGAGAGCAAGGAATTACAAGAGCCTGTGGAGGTTGGTCAATAGGCGCAGGTGGGTTTGCGCCCAAAACATATGTCTGTTATGAAATTATCTGCATTTTCCATTTTGCACTTTATTGTTGAATGGAAATGCAGCTAGTTTTGAACAGGACATGGCATCTTATGGGGTTAAATGGGTAGAACCTAACATAGGGTAAGTGGTGTTCCTCAGGGTTCTGTTCTGGGACCGCTTCTATTTAACATATTTCTAAATGATCTTGAAATAGGCATTGAAAGCCATGTGTCAGTGTTTGCAGATGACACAAACCTTTGTAAAGTAATAAAATGTGAGCAAGATATCACTTGGCTGCAGAGGGATTTAGATACATTGGGGGACTGGGCACTCAAATGGCAGATGAAATTTAATGTAGAAAAATGCAAAGTTATGCACTTCTGGGTAAAGAATGCATAAGCAGCTTACGCCCTAAATGGTAGTGAATTAGGGATAACAACACACGAGAAGGATTTAGGAATTGTTAAAGAAAACAAACTAGGCAACAATATGCAACGTCAATCTGCAGTGGCTAATGCCAGTAAGGTTTTGTCATGTATAAAAAAGGGCATTAATTCTCGGGATGAGAATATCATTGTTCCTCTTTATAAATCACTGGTAAGACCACATCTTGAATATGCGGTGCAATTTTGGGCACTTGTTTTAAAGAAGGATATTATGGCACTAGAAAAAAATGCAGAGGTGGGCTACTAAATTAATAAAAGGAATGGAACATTTTCCAAACAACCACAAAGTGTTTTGGCGCTTAAGAACCCAAAAAGAAAAAAACAAATATCACAATTATAGCAGCGCTTTCTCAAAGTGACAGCCGTGACACAAAGTACATAGAAAATGATAGCAAACCAACTCAGCGTGCTTAAATTGAGTGATGTCTTGCTTCTTATGTTCTACAAAATAATAACAGACAAAAACATAGAAAACATAGTGCAGACAATCTGATAAAATGATACAGTAGGGATATATGGTAATAAACTCACATGCACCAGAGTCCTATCACCCCTGGCTCTGGGTTTGAAATGCTCCAATGGAAAGGGATAATTCCCACAGTGTGGTATTCAAATAGATGCTCCCAGGTAATGCATATAATGGAGTATACAGAGGTATTTCTCCAGAAGTTGGAGATAAAAAGAGCGGCAAGGCAGTGGCGTCTCTAGGATTCATTTAGTAGGGGTGCACATTTAACCCCGCCCTCACCGCAGTTTGACCCCGCCCCTGTCGCATGTTAAGCCCCACCCCTGAGACAATGTGTTGCTTTTTTTTAATAATCCTTGGTGGAGGATTCATTATTTTCCACCAGGGATTATTAAAAAACAAACACATTTCCCTTGATACAGTGCCAGAGTTGCCAACATTTGAAAACAAATTCCAAGGACATTTTGCAGCACAGCTATCAATTACTGTCTGTGTATAATATCCCTGGACAGTCAGTGCTCTCTGTACAGTGCTGCTCTCTGTATAATACATGGCTGTGTGTATTATATCCCGGGAGAGTCAGTGCTCCCTGTATAGTGCTGCTCTCTGTATAATGTCTGTTTGTGTATAATATCCCAAGACGGAGAGCAGGACTATACAGGGAACACTGACTGTTCCAGGATATTATACAGACACAGACCTGTTTTATACAAAGAGCAGCACTATACAGGAAGCACTGACTATCCCGGGATATTATACACACACAGATCTGTATTATACAGAGAACAGCACTGTAGTATTATACAGATAGCTGAGCATATACCCCAATCTCTAGACTACTAGTACCTGTCAACAGCAGCTCCCAGATGCGTGTAACAGGGCTAAAGTGTGCGGCAGCTCACACAGATGATTCAGCGGTAAAACGCACTCGCTGGCAGAGCCAAACTGGGAATCCAAAGCAGCCCTGGAAAAAAATGTATGCCATTCCTACAAGTCAATATATATATATTTGTATATATACATATATATATATATATATATATATATATATATATATATATATATATATTGTACAGTGAGCACACAAGCTTACTGACATGCGCAAATAGGCTCAATGAAAGATAAAAAACTCTTACTCATACACACGCTTAATACAGACAAACTCACTTGTATAAATACAAGACTCACTACAAAGAAGTTCAGGGACACACAAGCTCACTAAAGACAAGCTCACTGACACACACAAGCTCACTAAATAGAAGCTTACTGACACACACAAGCAGTACCATCTTAACAGTGTTAAGGGCCCCGGGCAAAGCAGTGCACTGGGGCCTTTCCTACACAACAACTCACAGGAATACAAATTTAAATTATTGATAGACTGCTGAGTAGATACACACAGTACACTGAATACGAACACCGAGAGACTGCTGAATACACACACACACACAGATTTCTGAATGCACACAGACTCCTGAATGCACACAGGTGTTGCTGAATGCACACAGGCTGATTTATACACTTACACACAGACTGCTGAGTCCATACACACACACACACACACACACACACAGACATACAGATTGCTGAGTCCATACACAAATACAAACTGCTGAGTCCATACTCACACACACACACATACTGCTGAGTTCATACACACACACACAGACACACAGACTGCTGAGTCCATACACACACACAGACACACAGACTGCTGAGTTCAAAAACACACAGACGCACAGACTGCTGAGTTCATACACACACAGACTGCTGAGTCCATACACACACAGACTGCTGAGTCCATACACACACATAGACTGCTGAGTCCAAACACACACAGACTGCTGAGTCCATACACACACACAGACTGCTGAGTCCATACACACACAGACTGCTGAGTCTATACACACAGACACACACACAGACTCTGCTGAATCCATACACACACACACAGACACACCAAGCCTACCTGTCACTGGAGGCTGTTGCTGGGGATCAGACAGCCATCTTCCATCCTTTCTAGCAGCTACATGAGCGGCTGCTTAACGGCAGGGGCGGGGCTTATCTGCAGGAGGTGGAGCTTCATTTGGGGGCAGGGCCTGTGCCGGGGAGCCTGTCAGTGCTCCCTCTGGCCACAGACAGCCCCCAGCACTGCATTCCCTCGGGCTGTATAATTTAAACACATGGCCAGCAAGTTGCCAGCATTTGGGGGGGCAAAGAGGGGGCACAGCATGATGTAGGGGGGCCATGGCCCCCTCTGGCCCCCCCTAGCGACACCACTGAGGCAAGGACCTCCAATTGAATAATATCAAGGTACTTTTATTCATATATATTTTTAGATATATTTTTTATATACTTTTACATTTCTTATATTGTCTTAACATGAAACCACGGAGCAACACAGGGAGGAGTGGGCCTTGACAGAGCCAGGAGTAGGCAGGGTGAAGTTCAGGTCAAGAGGCTGTCCTGTGATTGTGCTGGGGTGCGTGGGTTAGAAGGGAAGTTAAATAGCGGCCATTTTAGGGTAAGTTCAGTCTAACTTGAGCCTTTCTTACCTGTAAATTGTTGCAGGTCAGTTGGGCTCCTCTTTTCTTCTTTTCCAGGGGCAGCATGGCGTCCTTGGAAGAACTTCTGTCGGGTGTGCGGTCCGTGGTGAAGGAGAAGGGAATGGCGTGGCTTCAGGAGCAGCTGGGGGTTTCGAGCACGTCTGCTCCCCCCCAGGCGGTGCCGGACCGGAGGCCGGAGAGGAGAGCTAGGCCGCCCCAGCGGCTTAGTCCTGGAGCGGATCCTGCAGCCAGACGGAGGAGGAGCTCGGCAGGAAGCAGTGCGGCGGCCGGAAAGCAAGGACGTGGAGCAGGTCGTCAGCCGGGACCGCCAGCTAGGCGCAATGCCGGGGCGGTGAGGTTGCAGGCCAGGGGGAGGCCTCCCTTGAAGAGCGCCCCCTGCCGGATGGCGGCGGGCGGGCAGGCGGAGCTGACAGCTGGTGCTGGAATGGAGCAGGACGGAGGGGATTCGGCTGCAAGACCCAGGAGCAGCCCTGGACGTCCCGGTGAGTCGCCCCCTGGGGGCAGCACTGTGGGGCAGGAGGGACTGAGAGGGGCTGGCAGTGGCAGGACAGCGGTATCACAGGTTGGGGAGAGGGACCAGGTCGGCAGGGCACAGCAGGAGGCGGCTGGAGTTAGAGGCAGGAAGGATGGCGCTGCGGATTCAAGGGACCAGAGGAGCATGGCCAGGAGCTTGGGAAGGAGGGGAGACGGGCAAAGCATCAGTAAGTCAGGGGACTCAGGAGAAAGGAGGAGTGGCAGTATGGAGCGGAGTGGCAGCAGGCGGGTGACTGGCCAGGAGGACGGCGGCACCCAGGACAGCGGTGGGCGGGAGGCCTTTAGGGGTCGATGCCAGGAACGGCTCGATAGGAGGAGCGCCAGCAGAGGGAATGGCGGAGGACGGCAGCGCGGAAGGGCAGAATGGCGGGACAGCAGGTCAGGGTCTGCAGGCAGAAGGAGACATGGGAACAGGAGCCCAGCGGGGAACCGGAGCAGTAGGAGGAGGTCCGCTTCTCAGGACAGGTGGCTGCGGCGCCGGCGCAGTGAGTCAGGGTCGTCTGAGAGGAACTACGCGGCGCGGAGGAGGAGAAGTAGCGAGCTGGAGGGACAATGCAGGCGGGGGAGTGGTGAGGACGGGTCTAATCACGGGAATGAAGGGCGGGTGAGGCTGCAGTCGGACAGATTACCCAGGCTGTATTCTCCTTGCAGGTCATTGAGTAGGACGCCCACGAGAGCAACACACGAACAGGCGGGCAGGAGTCGGCGTCCCCTGGTTCCTTCTGGGTCAGCTGTTGTGGTGGAAAAGGTGGCGCCCCCGCGGCCAGCAGCGGCCGGGGGCTTGAGCGGTGAGTCTCCAACTGCATCACACTCAGGAAGCTTACTTGTATGTTTAAGATCTCTGTTAGATTCATGGTCTGGGGACGGGGGGTGTCCGACACAGTTTGAGAAAGTGTGGGTTGCGGACGGCGGTCGGGCAACGGGGGTGAAGGCCGCAGCGTCAGCGGAGCCGAAGGGGGGTGAGGGCACCGCGGGGACGGGTCAAGGAGCGACGTGTGACGTGGGTGAGCATGTCGTTCTCTGCGGGGAAGTAACGGATGCGGCGCAGCAAAACGTGCATGTGTCTTTTGCGGGACCGCGAGGGTGCCACTTAAATGTGGAAGTTAAGGATAAAATTTGGAAAGGGGAATTTGTGGAAATATTTTCCCTGCTTCCCCTGGAGGAGTTTTTAGATTTGAAAGAAGAGGATAAAAAGGATGCGAAAAAGGAAGAGGAGGAAAAGAGGCGGAGGTATCGGAAGATACCCAAGTCTTTTGGGAACTGGTTGAGGGCTTTTTGTATCTTGGCGAGCGTGATCGGGGAAAAATACACTGATCGCTGTTCGAAGCTTTTTTGTTATTTAGACGGGATAGGGGACGCATATCGGACCTATGGGGGTTTAGCATGGTGGAAATATGACGAACAATTTCGTCAGCGATTGGCGGCAAACCCGTCCATGCGGTGGGACCAGATGGACTTGCCTTTGTGGATGAGGCTGATGATGGCACAGAAAAGTGCCCCCTTTCTCGGAGCGGCTGGCACGGGCTCAGGTACCGTGTCGGCGGGTCAGAAGAAGGGTTTCTGCTGGCTCTACAATGAGGGCCAATGCAAGTGGGGTGCATCTTGCAGATTTAAGCACGAGTGCTCCGGTTGCGGGGGTAATCACGGAGTTTCCAGGTGCTTCCGAAAGGGTAAGCCGAACTTGGGAGGAGGGGTTGTCGGCGCATCAACAGCTGCGGCTGCAGCTGGGAGCGTCGCCGGTGAAGGTAAGCGCGATGCTGCCTTGGTTAAAAATATACGATAATCAGGAGGCGGCGAAGTTTTTATGGCTGGGTTTTACAGAGGGTTTCAGGATTCCGTTTCAGGAAAGGGCTGCGGGTGGGTTATGTAAAAACCTTCGGTCAGTGGGGGAACATCCGAGCATAGCTCTGGAAAAGTTATGTAAGGAAGTGCAATTAGGGAGGATGGCGGGACCATTTGCTTCCCCGCCGTTGGTTGGTTTGCGTGTGTCTCCACTTGGGGTAGTCCCCAAGAAGGAGGTGGGTAAATTTCGTATGATACATCATTTGTCGTACCCACAAGGTGCATCGGTTAATGATGATATCGACGAGTTGGTTAGGAGAGCGGGACAAGGGGCACTAATGGCGAAATTGGATGTGGAAGCAGCATTCCGGCTGCTTCCCATACACCCGGATTGTCATCACTTATTGGGGTGCTATTTCGAAGGGGGGTATTTTGTGGACTTATGCTTGCCTATGGGTTGTGCCATCTCGTGTGCTTACTTCGAGAGGTTTAGCACCTTTTTGGAGTGGGTCGTACGACGGGAATCGGCTGGGGGTGCTGTGGTGCACTACCTTGACGATTTCTTATGCGTTGGCCCACCACGCACGGAGCACTGTAGCCAGGTGTTGAGGACCGTCCAGTGGGTGGCGCACACATTTGGGGTGCCGTTAGCAGAGGACAAAACGGTGGGGCCAACTATGTGCCTCAGCTTCCTGGGATTGGAGATCGACTCGGTACGGAGGGAGTGCAGGTTGCCCGGGGACAAACTACATGCCCTTCAGCGGCTAGTGGACACGGTTGGTAAGGCGAGGAAGGTCACCTTGCGTGAACTTCAATCGTTGATAGGGAGCCTGAATTTTGCGTGCCGAGTGATCCCTATGGGGAGGGTTTTTTGCAGACGATTGGCGCGGGCGACAAGCGGGGTGAGGAAACTGTCGCATTATATCAGGGTGTCAGTGGACATGAGAGAGGATCTGGAGGTATGGGTGAGGTTTTTGAGGGAGTTTAACGGGAGAGTGTTTTTTCGCGAGCCGTTGGGATCCTCCACAGCCGTGGGTTTGTTTACGGATGCATCGGGCAGCATCGGATTTGGGGCGTACCTAGCGGGTAAATGGTGCGCGGAGGGGTGGCCGGAGGCATGGAAAGCGAGCCCCTTGATTAGGAACTTGGCCTTTTTGGAGTTTTTCCCGGTTGTTGTGGCAGTGGCGTTATGGGGTCCGGAGTTAGCCAATAAGAGGGTGGTGTTCAATTCGGATAACATGGCAGTGGTGCAGGCTATCAACGGATTATCGGCTTCTTCATGGCCAGTGGTACGGTTGTTGAGGCAATTGGTACTCTTGTGCATGTCTTTTAATATTGTGTTTCGCGCTCGGCATATACCGGGGCTTACCAATGTAGTCGCTGATGCGCTGTCTCGCTTACAGTGGGAGCATTTTCGGGAGGCGGCGCAGGAGGCGGAAGAAGAGGGTCAAGCCTGTCCGGCGGAGATGTGGGAGCTCGGGACGTCTTGCTTGGGGAGTACATAAAGAAGTCTCTGGCGCCTGGAACTTGGTTCTCCCATGTTAAGGTTTGGCAAGTGTGGGAAGACACGATGCAGCAGGTAGGGGTGGTGGGCTCTGGGAACAATCGGCTGGACGTGCTATTATGGATCCTATGCCGGTTGTTCGCAAAGCAAGCATCGCCATCAAGGTGGATAGGTACATGTCAGCGTTGGCGTTTTTGTTTAAGTTTAATGGATGGGAGGATGTGACGAAGCATTTTATAGTGAGGCAAGCGGTTCGGGGATACAGGAAGGGTAAGAAGACGAAGGATACGAGAAGACCAGTCTCCTTCACAGTGTTACAGGGGTTAGTGAGCAAACTACCTGAGATATGTCTTTCTGTGTTTGAAGTGGCGTTATTTACAGTGGCTTTTTCGTGGGCCTTTTTTGGGGCGTTTCGGATTGGTGAGTTGCTTAGTGCCAACAAGAAAGGGGTTGGTGGGCTTAGGTTGGAAGATGTGACGGTTGGTAGGGACAGGGTGTTGATCCGCCTGATTCGATCAAAGACGGATGTATTTGGTAAAGGTTCCATGGTCACGTTGCTTGGTTTACCAGGGTCGGGGTTGTGTCCGGTGGCAAGTGGGGCCGGGTTTTTAGAACAACGCCCGGTAGGGAGCGGTTGTTTCTTCATACATGCCAACGGCACGGCACTGTCGCGCTTCCAATTTGTGCGGGTTTTCCGTTTGGGATTACAGAAGTTGGGTCTGGAGCCCATGCAGTTTGGAACGCATTCATTCCGTATAGGCGCGGCGACCGAAGCGGCTCGCTTGGGTTTAGGGGATGAGCGGATTAGACGAATTGGGAGATGGGAATCTCTCAGGTTTCGCTCTTACGTACGGCCAGATAGGCTAGTGTGAGGGGGTGGTTGATTGTGGGTGTTTGGGATGTGCTGGTGCTGTTTCATCACTGTTATGTTTTATTTTAGGTTGGACGGTGTGGATAATTGGCCATTCGTATATCCATTGGGCAAGGAGGAGGGCCGCAGTTAGAAGACACGGAACACAGCTGGGCTTTCCTGAGGATCGGGTGGCGTTATTCTGGTTCGGTTATCGGGGGTTTGATTGGCAGCACATTATTATGGTATTGTTTCGGAAGGTAGCGGAGGAGCCCTTGCCGAACGTGGTGGTAATTCACGGGGGGGGGAAACGACTTGGGTCTGGTCCCCCAACGTGAACTGGTTAAGTGTATGAAGCAAGACGTTGACAGACTAAGGAGGCTTATCCCTGGCGTGAAAGTGGTATGGTCGGAGATGGTACCTCGTTTATGCTGGAGATACGCCAGGGATGAGAAGGCAGTTTCTCGATGTCGGGGTAAAGTGAACAGAACCATGGCGGTGTTCATTCGAAGGTTAGGAGGCGTGGTGGTGAGGCATCGGGAATTGGAAGAGAGATTACCGGGTTACTTTCGTGATGACGGGGTGCACTTATCGGATGTTGGTTATGACCTTTTTAATTTAGGTTTGCAAGACGGGATAGCGCAAGCCCTGTTTCTGTGTGGTGGGGGTCGCACATGTCCTTAAGGGGTCAAGGCAAGTGCTGTGGCGGAAAAGGTCTTGGTTAAACTGGAATTTTGGTGGGTTAAGAAATTGGTAGGCCAAGGTCTAGGCTGGAGTAGGCCGGAAGTCAAAAGTATGGAGGTAGGTTCGAGCCCGTCGGTGGCTACGAACCAAGGGGTGTAGGGGTGTCTGGGTACACCCCTGCAGTTAGACAAATGGAGGTGGGGCCTCTTGGTAGGCCGTTGAGTTACGTGTATGTATTATTGGTTATGCTAATGTTTGTTTTGGTAGGGTCATTGTCGGGGGTATGATATAGGAAGAGAGCCTAACGAAGGAGTACTGTTGACAATGACCCTAAATTGTTAATTTATATATTGATATTAATTAATAAAGCTGTGGACTTTATACTCCAACAGAACTTTTTGTGTCTGTGTGTTATTAAAGTATGGTTGGCACATGCCGAATAACGACTTTGCAATAATGTCATGAAACCACGGAGCAACGCAGGGAGGAGTGGGCCTTTACAGAGCCAGGAGTAGGCAGGGTGAAGTTCAGGTCAAGAGGCTGTCCTGTGATTGTGCTGGGGGGCGTGGGTTAGAAGGGAAGTTAAATAGCGGCCATTTTAGGGTAAGTTCAGTCTAACTTGAGCCTTTCTTACCTGTAAATTGTCCCTCCCACCCACCCTATGAGTTAGTAGTAGTTCCCGTTTGGTCACAGCGGCGGGAAAAGGTCTTGGTTAAACTGGAATTTTGGTGGGTTAAGAAATTGGTAGGCCAAGGTCTAGGCTGGAGTAGGCCGGAAGTCAAAAGTATGGAGGTAGGTTCGAGCCCGTCGGTGGCTACGAACCAAGGGGTGTAGGGGTGTCTGGGTACACCCCTGCAGTTAGACAAATGGAGGTGGGGCCTCTTGGTAGGCCGTTGAGTTCCGTGTATGTATTATTGGTTATGCTAATGTTTGTTTTGGTAGGGTCATTGTCGGGGGTATGATATAGGAAGAGAGCCTAATGAAGGAGTACTGTTGACAATGACCCTAAATTGTTAATTTATATATTGATATTAATTAATAAAGCTGTGGACTTTATACTCCAACAGAACTTTTTGTGTCTGCGTGTTATTAAAGTATGGTTGGCACATGCCGAATAACGACTGTGCAATAATGTCATGAATATTCTAACAATGTTTTGCCATGTCAAATGTACACTTTTTATTGCATTTACTAAGTACCTACTGTGAAGTGATTATAATCTTTTTTAAGATTATATTGGAGATAACAGGTAGTGTTTTTACTATAACTTTAGTGGACATTGAATAAATATGAACTGTTCGTGCACAATATTCCCCCCGAGAAGGGGAGGTGAATCACGGATGTTTGCCACGGCCCACGTCCAATGGGAAAGAAAGAGTGGAGGCGCTAGACCCTTAAAAGAAGGAGGAGATCATGACGTTGTCAGGAAGAAACCTGAGAGGCGGGCTAAATGCGTCACGAGGATGTCAGATAGAGGCAGATCCACAAGGTCCATGTGATTGAGTATCAGCGAAATCCAGAAGTAGCTGAATACCAGTGGCGTTTGAAATCTTGTTTAACTTGCATTTTTGTAGGTGTTTTGCAGATTTAAACCTCTTTAGCTTAGAAAAGCGTCGCTTCAGAGGGGATATGATAACATTATACAAATATATATGGGGCCAGTACAAACCATCGTGTGAAAATCTATTTACAAGCAGGACTTTACAGAGGACACAAGGTCATGCGTTTAGACTGGAAGAAAGAAGATTTAGTCTAAGCCAAAGGAAAGGTTTTTTTACTGTAAGAACAATAAGGATATGGAACTCTCTGCCTGCAGAGCCTGTACAGATGTTTTAACAGCAACTAGGTGCATACTTGTAAAAACACAATATTTAATTATATAATTTTCCAACTGTAGGGTAATAGCTTCTTGATCCAAGGATTAATCTGACTGCCATTTTGGAGTTACGAAGGAATGGTTTTCCTTGTTTGTTTCAAACAAGTTTTGTGTTTTTGTCTTCTTTTGGTTCAACAGCAACAAACAGATGTGAGGAAGGCTAAACTTGATGGACACCTCTCTTTTCAGTAATTATGTAACTATGTCAGGAAGGCTCCCACAGTCTCAGTGTTATGCACTCGTGCATGCTCAACACAGCTTTTGGTAAATTAAGGAGTCTAATAAGACGTCAAGGCTTTAGGTAAGTAAACCTATATTCTTTTGCACCCCATTGCCACCTGACCCTAACCACAGATGTGACCTTTGGAGTGTTTGCAAAATATGCAAAGATGCCAGAAAGTGACAAATCTGCTTTAAACCATGTTTTCCTGGACAGGAGGAGTCTATAACATTGTGAAAATGGGATAAGTAGAATTTGACAGAGTTGCAGCTATCTTCCATCTCTAACTGCCATACACACAGATGCTAGATACAGGGCAATACAAAAACGCATCACACATATATTCATCTAGTAATAGCTAGCCAGAGCATGGATTATCCTTTATTTTCAGCTAGTCCCCTCGCTTCCCAACATAACAACAAAAGTGACTGTGTATGCCACAGTGAGGGTCCCCAAAGTATTGTATTTAAAATAATTGAGATGAAGAGCTGATACAATCAATCATCTCTTGCTTGACAACTCTGTCTTCCTTCAAACCAGAAGTTCATTGTCTAATTTTAGAGCATAACAGATGAATTTCACCACCAGGAAAAGGAATTATATAAATCAAAAGTCAGTTTGGAATTTTAATGCAACATAACAGGAGAGACAGGGTAGCCATCATAGCTGCTTCAGCCACCAGAGCCATGGGCAGGAGGATCGGGGTGGACTATCTATTGAAATCCTTCATAGACTTGTATTGAGTGATTAACCATAGGAGGGGAGCTGGGCACTGACTATCCCCTGTCTAATCTTCTGTTGGATTACTTTATTAGTCACTTATCTTTACCATGCCTTGGGAACGACTGCCTGCTAACAGAAACATTCCTCTTTCTCCTTAAAATAAAATAAAAAATAAATGAAAAAATCCTTACAGTGAGAGACAGAATAACAAAAAAAAAGAAAATCCACAAAAATGCGTGTCAAAAAAGTTATAAATTGATTTGCATGTCAATGGGTGAAATAAGTATTTGATCCCCTAACAATCAGCAAGATTTCTGGCTGCCAGGTGTCTTTTATACAGGTAACGAGCTGAGATTAGGAGCACTCTCTTAAAGGGAGTGCTCCTAATCTCAGCTCGTTACCCGTATAAAAGACACCTGTCCACAGAAGCAATCAATCAATCAATCAATCAGATTCCAAACCCTCCATCATGGCCAAGACCAAAGAGCTGTCTATGGATGTCAGGGACATGACCGGTGTATAGTCGCCATATGGGCAGTCGGACTCCAGGACAACCCTCCCACATACCCAACCCAATAACTCACTGACACAAAGGTATATGGGAAAATTTGTCCACAGCTTTATTTAACCAATCTTGAATAATAATAATAATTTATTAAGCAATAATAATTTTAACAATAAACATGGGTCATTGCCCCCATACTCCGCCCTCGTAACCGAATCCTTTTGTTAATATAACAGGCAATGACCCCCATATAAATAACATATATACATATACATATAACATATAACATACGTATCAACATATTCCAACATACCAACTTAAAGTGCCAAACATAAATTAACCATGGCAGGGGTATACCCGGATACCCCTGCCCCACCAGATTCTGAGCCACCGACAGGACTCGGAACCTACCAACCACCAATGACCACAGTTTTACGCCTCCATGACGTTCATCCTAGGGAGCCTATTTCTTCTCCTTCAGCTCCCTATCCCGCCGCTGTGAAAAAACGGGATAACCCAAGTCCGAACCAAATTCAGGGAGGGTGGGCGGGACAAACTCAGCAAGGTAGTAATTAAAAGTGAAGGCTTTAAAATGGCTGCCTATTTAAATAGCCAAGCCTACTTACCCATAACCCCATACTTCCTTCCCTCCTCCTATGCCCGCCTCCTAACCCCTGTCAAGGCCTTTTTTCGCTTAGCTGCGCTTTGGCTACATGGGGCTACATGACCGGTATATAGTCGCCATATGGGCAGTCGGACTCCAGGACAACCCTCCCACATACCTAACCCAATAACTCACTGACACAAAGGTATATGGGAAAATTTGTCCACAGCTTTATTTAAACAATCTTGAATAATAATAATTTATTAAGCAATAATAATTTTAACAATAAACATGGGTCATTGCCCCCATACCCCGCCCTCATAACCGAATCCTTCTGTTAATATAACAGGCAATGACCCCCATATAAATAACATATATCAATACATATAACATACGTATCAACATATTCCAACATACCAACTTAAAGTGCCAAACATAAATTAACCATGGCAGGGGTATACCCGGATACCCCTGCCCCACCAGATTCTGAGCCACCGACAGGACTCGGAACCTACCAACCACCAATGACCACAGTTTTACGTCTCCAAGCAGGTCGCCCCGAGCCGCCAAATCTCGTCTGGGCAAGCCTGCCCCACTTCTTGGGCTTCCGGCGCCACCGTCCGGAATCGTGACCACTGAAAACGAGACAGGGCGTCAGCTACATCATTCATGAACCCAGGCACATGGCGTGCACGAAAAACAACATTTAGCGACATGCACAACAGAACAAAATGACGCAGCAACCTAACCACGGGTTTCGATGCCGCTGATTGGTTATTCACAGCGTGCACCACGGCCATATTGTCCGAGAAAAAGACCACCTTCCGGTCCCGCAGCCTATCCCCCCACAGGGCCAACGCAACGACCAGCGGGAACAGCTCCAAGAAAGCCAAGTTCCGCATGAGGGGGCTCAGTCGCCACTCCCTCGGCCATCGCTCCGCACACCAACATCCCCCAAAATAAGCCCCGAAGCCCACGCTACCAGACGCGTCTGTGAACAGCTCCAGTTCCGCAGCCGACACGCCCTCCTGTCTAAAAATCACCGTCCCATTGAACTCCCGCAAAAAGGTCTCCCATACGGCCAAGTCGGCCCTCATGGCTGACGACACCCGAATGAAGTGACGCGGGGATCGCACCCCTGCCGTCGCTGCCGACAGGCTCCGGCTGAACACCCTACCCATTGGGATCACCCGGCATGCAAAATTCAGCATCCCGATCAACGACTGCAGCTGCCGCAATGTAACCTTACGGGCTTGAGCCGCCGTCGTCACTTCCTCCTTCAGCCGCCGCAACTTCTCCAACGGCAGCCGACACTCCCCTTGTAACGTATCTATCTCCAACCCCAGAAAACTAAGGCACTGAGCCGGCCCTTCTGTCTTGTCCGCCGCCAGCGGGACCCCGAAATGGCCAGCCACCCACTCGACCGCTCTCAGCAAGTGTAGGCAGGCGGGGGAGCCCGCCGGTCCTACGCAGAGAAAATCGTCCAGGTAGTGTACCACAGCCCCACTCCCCGCCTCAACCTTGACCACCCATTCAAGAAAAGTACTAAACTTTTCAAAGTAGGCGCAGGAGATAGCACAACCCATTGGAAGGCACAAATCCACAAAGTACCCCCCGTCGAAGAAACACCCCAGCAAGTGATGACACGCTGGGTGGACCGGAAGCAGCCGAAACGCTGCTTCAATATCCACCTTAGCCAACAGTGCTCCGCGCCCGGCCTTCCTTACCAGCTCGACCGCCCTGTCGAATGATGCGTATGAGACCGAGCACAAGTCCTTGTCAATATCATCATTCACCGACTCTCCTTCCGGGTAGGAGAGGTGGTGAATGAGCCTGAATTTGCCCGGTTCCTTCTTGGGAACCACCCCGAGCGGGGAAACCCGCAGACCCTCCAATGGAGGAGCCGGGAACGGCCCTGCCATCCTCCCCAATTTGACTTCCTTGCCCAGTTTTTCCCGCACCACACCCGGGAACTCAGCCACCGATTTAAGGTTGCGCCGAACCCCAGTCCCCCCCCGGTTCCGGAAAGGGATAAAGAACCCCTGACCAAACCCGCCCGGAGCGCCACGGCATCTGCCTTATTACCGTAGCGGCTTAGCCACGGCTCCATCGCGTCTAGCCTCACCGGGGTTAGGCCCCGGGGCAAGCGAAACTCCCCCTCCCCCCCAGCCGAGGTAGGGACCCCGGTGTGCCCCGACTTCCCTTTTTTGAAGCACCGGTTGAGCCCATGCGCGCCTCCGCAGCCCGAACACTCGTGCTTAAAGCGACAGGCGTTTCCCCATTTGCACTGGCCCTCGTTAAAGAGCCAGCAGAAGCCCTTTTGCATGGCGGCCGACGAGGCGGACTGCCCCTTTGCGCCGGCCGTGGGCTGAAATGGCTGCGCTTTTGCGCCATCATCAGCTTCATCCAGAGAGGCAGGTCCATTTGATCCCACCGCATACCCGGATTAGCCGCCAAACGCTGCCGGAATTGCTCGTCGTACCGCCACCATGCCAGTCCGCCATAGGTGCGATACGCCTCCCAAATGCCATCCAAATAACAAAACAGAGGGGAGCACAGGCCCGGCGATTTCTCGCCCAGAACACTGGCCAACACGCAAAAGGCCCTCAGCCAGTTACCGAAAGACTTGGGAATCTTACGATACCGCTTCTTCTTCTCTTCCTCCTCCTTCTTCTCATCTTTTTTATCGTCCTCTTTGAGATCAATAAAATCCTCCAAAGGGAGAAGAGAAAAGATCTCGCAGAAGTCACCCTTCCAGATTTTTTCCTTCACCTCCTGTTTGAGGTGGACCCCCAGCGGACCCGCAAACGACACATATGCGTGTTGCCTGGCCGCATCAGGAACCACCCCCCCCGTCAACTCAGCCCGCTCGCTCGTCGCCTCCGCCCCAGTAACCGTCACTGCAGTGTCCCCACCCGAACTCTGTTCCGCGGAGGGAACCTCGCTCGGGCCCGCCACCCCGGCCCCCTGAGCCCAAACCTGCCCCACACCGCCCTTTGTGGCACCCCCCGCTCCCAGTGAGTGGAGAAGTGCTTGAAGTGTATGAACCAATGCACTGGAGTGCAGAGAAGCAGAGGACTCACCGGCCAAGCCCCTCGACCCCGAAGCTCCTGGGGCTGCGTTGTGTACTGTCCCCTGACCAGGATGAGCGACATCCGTTAACGATCCTCCAACCGGGGAGCCAACCCGGTGCCCGGCCACATCAGATGCGGAGCGGCTCGAGATCTGTAACGAGGAGAAGAAGTCCTGGGCAGAGCATACTGGTCATGAGCAGCCCCCCCGTCCCGACCTTGAGAGCGCCCGCTGGACACCAGAGCCTCCCGTCGCGCAACCACTCCTTTTCGCCCACCCAAGGCCCGATCGGCCCTGCCTCTGGGACTACGACTCCTCCCGTTTCTACCAGAGGCCGCCCCCGTGTAACCAGCCTGGGGGCCATGACACTCTCCCCCCCTGAGCTACTAGATGAGGACCTAACACGCCGAGCCCTTCCCTTAAACCCCCCGGACCCCCGGGCCCTAACCGGTGACGGGCTGCTATCACCTGACCCCAAACCTGAACCCCCCCCAGAACTACGCCCACCTATCTGCTCACCAGCGCAGGGAAATCCCCACCCCCCACCCCGGCGGGCCCCCCGACTAGAAGCACCCCCTCCCCTCGGTACCTCCAGCCGGTCCCCAGACCCCGCACCCCTAACCTGTCCTGAACGCCCTGCGCACCTCGACCTCCTGCCCCCCCCTGATGGCAAACTTCCCCCTGCCGTACCCCCTGGCCCTTCCACCCTCCCGGCTACTGGCCCTCGCTCCAAGCTCACTACCCTGGAACTACCCTGCGCACCCTCCCCCCTAGACCTCCCTGCCCCCGCTGTAGAAGGCACCTGACCCCTCTCCACGTCCCCCCCAGGTCTCTGAACCCTGTGCCCAGTCCTCCTGCGCTGATTCGCGCCAAGGGGGTCCCGGCCGGAACCCCCTGCACTTGCCTGTTCCAGGGGCGGTCCGCGAGCTGCTTCCGCACCGGCCCCGCCAGTCCCCGCCATGGGTGTAGTAGATGCCCTCCCGGGCTGCAATCCCGCGTCCTCACCGGTTCCAGGGGGCCGCCCGATGTCTCCCGCGGCCCCCGCTCCAGGCGCAGCCCTCCCCGCACCGGGAGCTGCACCGTCCGACTCCCGGGTAGCCTCCCGCCGGCTACCGCTTCTCCGACGTCCCGGTAACGCGCCGGGAGGCGGAGCCTCAACCATGCGGCTACCGGGTCCGTTTCGGCCTGGTCCCGCCGCCGCCCGGCCGCTGGAACCGTCTCCACCGGACTCCGCGCCTGGGCTCAGCCGTCTCGGCGGCCTCCGAGCCCGCACAGGCCGACCTCCGCCGCCCTCATGATCCGCAGCACCCGCCAGGGCTGGTCCAAGTTGCGCCCGCAGCCAGTCCACGCCACGTCCTTGAGCCGCCAACCGGATCCGCTCCAACAGCTCCTCCATGTTATCCTTCGACCCTGCAGAAGGAGAGAAAAACAAAGACCCCACCAAACCAAATCTGTGGACACAGGAGTGCACACAAACTCAGCAAGGTAGTAATTAAAAGTGAAGGCTTTAAAATGGCTGCCTATTTAAATAGCCAAGCCTACTTACCCATAACTCCCTACTTCCTTCCCTCCTCCTATGCCTGCCTCCTAACCCCTGTCAAGGCCTTTTTTCGCTTAGCTGCGCTTTGGCTACAGGGGGCTACAAGATTGTAGACAATCACAAGGCTGTAATGGGCTACAAGACCATTGCCAAGCAGCTTAGTGAGAAGGTGCGATTATTTGCAAATGAAAGAAACATTTCTGAGTTCTGCACCAGTAACAATTAGAGAATGCAAATGGTTAAACACCCAACATATTTTGAGTTGCTCCCTTAACATAAACTACTAACCACCGAAACGTTTAGGAGACATGTAAAATAAGAAGTCTTTCTTGATATTTTTAGTTTATATATATTCCAGATTTTCATATGCCCAACCATCTTTGACGAACGCTAATTTAAATGGATGTAACATTTTAACGTGTCATTTTTAATATACATAAATTGCATTCTAGCAATCTCAATTCCATACTATTTTTAGACTAATTACAATAATCATAAACCTCTTGTTTTTTTCTTACCTGTCATTTTTTTGTGTGATTACATAATTGTGGACACATGAACTGCATTATAATATGTCATGGCAAAATAGTAGGATTAAACCAGTAGAATTTCCAGACATTTAATATTAGCTAGGAGTATTCTGGTTGAACAGAATCTGTGCAAATCAGTTGTACATTTTGTGTTTAATGCTTTTTATAACTGTACATTTTATATTAGCTATAACTTGTTTATATTAGTTAGAACATTCATACACCTAAATGTTTGGGTTTGGGTTTTCATTGTATTTTACTATGCATGTCTCTTGTACACCAGCACTGCACCCTGTGAATTCATAAATAACTGACAATGTCTATCAAACTGATGGCTATGAAATGACACATATCAGTACCGCTCATTTGAAATGTTGCATTTGTAATGGTGCTGCATTAATCGGAGCCAAGTGCCATCATAGCATAATTTATTAGAATACTATTTGTATGGTACTGTTAAGCGTAACGATAGGGGTATAAGTGCTATAGGTTAATGGATGTGGGCACAGTTAACTTTAGGGTGATGGAACAGCAACCTCTTAGTTATGGAACCCGTATTGCTCTGTGCCCAGGATTTTTGGCTATAGTTAAGAGACTTTATAAAAGATTAGATTTTTAGGTTAGATTTTTAGTAGACTAACTCCAATCATTCAATCAGGTATTCGTTATCTAGGAGGCATTGTGCAGAGGGGTACATTGTAGACTTCCCACCAGTCCCAGATGCAGAAGGGCCATCCCAGTGTCAGGCCTCTATCCACCATCCTGGGTTTGTTCCCTGGTGTCCCCAGAACCGTCGCTAGCACAGAGCAAGTGCTTCATTAGACTTACTTGTGCTGTACTAAGGGCACTTGGACCAAGCAGAGGGAACTTCAGCAGCACTGTCTGCATAGTCTGCTCTGAGTGGGGCCAATCCAGGAGGCTGTCATGCCTGTAACAAACGGTGGCCAAAAGACTATATTCAGTCTCACTCTCTCCCTGTTACACCTTCCCCCATGAACTGCCATCCCAGCAAACCCGTTGTCTCAGCCCATCTCAGCCTGTTGAGCCAATCAGAACATTTCACCCGACCAGCTGGAGATATGGACAGCTCGGTTACTGACAAGCACCTCACACTGGTCACATTTCAACCTTGTTTTAAGCCTTTTCCCAAAGAGCTAGGAATGCGCTCTTTGGAGGTTATGTTACCCCCATCCCCCTGAATAATCGCTCACTGTGAAATAGAGGGAGACCCCCTTTTCTAGCCCAATAGAACCCCCGGTGAAAGACAGCGACCTAGCCCTAACCGCCTGGAACTACTTCCAGGAAGAACGGTCTAAAAGTTAATCGAGTGGCGTTTAGACAATTTCTCATGGATCGGAAAGCTATTTTCATAGAATGGATGCTCTGATCCTCTCTTTCAGGGATATGTGACTTGTTGGGATACCATGTTGTTTTTCAGGTTGTTTTGGGGGTATTTGTGTGTAGCCTCTTCTATGTCCCGGAGATAATTAGTTTATCGGTTAGCAACTCAATTATCTCCCAGACACAGAGGTGCCTGGGCGGGCTTAGGACTGAATGAATAGAGACCCCATGCTGGGGGTCCTTCTAAAAATACCTGTACCTTTTGCCTAAATAAACCAGACTGATTTACCCTTCGTCATGTTTTGGCTAATGCTTGGGGATACTACAGCCATATCGCACTTTCACTCTGCGGGTCTAGGGAGACTATTCAGGGGATATACTCAGCCGAAGTATAGGGGATCCGTTATAACGCCCTTTCATTGTGTGGCCTCATCCCTTTCTGCAGTAGCCACTTACTGGGCATCATCAGTAATGCAAGTCGTATCACTACCACAACACTTTAGGCCCAGATTAATACTACCCAATCTTAGGAAGTATGAAATTCTACCTCATAAACTAACACATTCCTGACTGACTGGTGGTGTAATGTGTAATTCTGCTCAATTTTGTACTCAACATAAACACTAACATGCTATTATAATGGCATAACTGCTCACATTTTCAATCTTACAAGCATGAACTAGCCTACATAGAACTACAGGATGCTCTATCATACTAATGATTTGTTATATATTATAGGAATGTCTCAAGATTTCAAGCTTTAAGATACTAATCTAACCTCCATCTGTCAAGCCCAAATATCACATCCACCCTGTTGGAAGCACGCTCCACACAGATATTAGATTTTTTTTTTTTAAATATTGTTATTGAATTAAATAGAGTTGGCCAAAATAAGCAGGACACAATGACTGTATCATTAAAAGAAAATAGTCACAATACGGCACATCAGAAGTATTTAGTTGTAATATCTCATTAGTCCACCAGGGTGTACAATAATCACATTTGGCTACATGACCAACAATTGCATTTTACTCTCTTAATTAATTTTTTAAAACAATCTCTTCCACCATATGCTGGGGTGCAATAAACGGATAGAACATTTAAAAAACCCACAAATTATTTCAACAAATAGTTAAAGTTAGAGCCGAAAAATATTTGAAACAAACATAGATAAAGAATAAGACGTAAACCACTGAATACATTAAGGCCTCTATTTAAAAATGTTGGGTAAGCTTTCCCAATGATTTTTTTTTTTTACAAAACTTAAAAAAAAAAATATTATGAATTTTTTTTAATTAGTGTAATATGTTAATATTTTTGATATATTGTTATTTTTTTATATATATGATATATGTTTTGATATTTTAATATGTTGGGAAAAATCATTTGAAAAGTTTATCCAACAATATTAAATAATTTGTAAAGCTTATCCGACAAAATTAAATGAAGGCCTAAGTCATAAAGAGATGAGACAAAACTAAGAAAAAAGAAAAAGAAATTAGAGGGTAAGGTGGTAGTAGTTAAACATGCATTGCATGCATTCACAGACGCAAACCTATAGGCTGGTGAGATTGGCACACACATATGGGCGCCCAACAAATTTTGAAACCAGTGACCAGTGTCATACATGATCAAAGTAGGCACAGTGCACAGTCCAAGGATACCTGTGAACTTTGTGCAGAATATTGCATATTCTATGTTTCTATTGATTATGTATGGATGTCTGGATTGACATAAGTAACAGATGGTATCAACAAGTCACAAGGTTTTCTTGTATGAGAACTCTGGAATGTGGGTTGGAGGTCATATCCTTATAGGGCTAGAGTTATAGTCTGACGTCAGTATGGGCACATCTATATGGTAACTGAACAAAGGGACGGTGTCTCTCTCTCTCTCTCTCTCTCTCTCTCTTTCTTTCTCCTCGCTGTACAGCTATGTAACAATGTAACTATCCCTTCAGGAGTCCAACAATTACCATCTGCTGTTGAACATCAATGATCATGTAACATCCTTTATTGTTTATTTTATGTATCCGTAACTCTAAGAATAAACCTGAAGAAACCGTAAGTCATATTGCGTATTAGTACTTTTCATTAATATAGACGTATATTAATGTGGTGACTGGTGAGCCTTTGACACAAGACTATATACACAAAAGATGTGTATATATATCAAACAACTGGAAAAAGACACAGAAGAAGCAGAATTTTTTTACACTTTGTGAGCAAAACAATTTGTTTGCACTTGCCAATTGACCACAAATTGCCAGCCAAGATCTGCCCATACCTCTTGTCAGCCAGAAATGTCGGACTTACCTTTTACTACTGATGTTATTACTAGCTGTAATCAAATTTCTAGCCTTCTTTGGTTAGTAATTTCTTGTTATATTGTTCTCTGTATGTTTCTCACCTTAAGTGAAACTAGTGCAAAATATTTAAAGTGCAATATATATATATACAAAACACAACGAGGGAACCGGCTGATTGTCTAAATGAAGATAAATAAAAAGAGATATAGTGTAATACAGTTTTAAAATATTAACACTGCGCAATATGAAATGCACTCACAGGATATTGGACAGTACTTACTTTGGCACCTAGTTATGCTATAAAAAATCTTGAGGCTAATCGAAAACCTGTTGATAATAATTCCTTTAGAGGTTGCAACTCTTGTAAAGCTTGCCATACTGTAAATCTTGAAAAAACAGATACTTTTTCCAGTTTCATTACAGGTGAAGTATTTCAGATAAAATCTGAAATCAGTTGCCGCACGGACCATGTAGTTTATTTACTGCAGTGCCCGTGCGGCAAGCAATATGTAGGCAGGACAAAGAGGCTTTTGAAAGTACGATTTCTGGAACATATAAATAATATCAAAAAGAACTTGGCTACTCATTCTATTCCAGTACATTGCAATCAATGTCCACTATTTTTCTTCACTGGTTTAAAATGTATTGGTATTGAAAGGGTATTAGCTGATTGGAGAGGGGGAGATAGGGTTAAAAAGTTGTCACAAAGAGAGACATACTGGATCCACAGGCTACAGACATTGGAGCCTGGTGGACTGAATGTGGATGTGGACTTAGTGTGTTTCCTATAAATGTATATTACTATTCATAATAGTCATTATATATATGGGTATTTTTGAGAAAGGTAATGATAAAATAAGCACAGAATTTTTAAGGAGGAATTAGGTTAATTAATAATAATAATATAATTAACAAATAAGACACCATTGAATTGATTATAAGAAGGATAACACATTAAAAGTTAAAGGTTAATATTCTGGTTATTGAAATAATATGTCACACAATTAGGGTATGAAGGATTAGTTTATAAAAGCTTCACATTATTAGATTATGAGTATATATAATATGTAAGAAATTTTGTGATCGGTTAAGTATTGTGAAAATGGTGTAAAGTAAATATGTATATATTATGAGAAAATCCACTATGAATAGATTTGTGGTTAAGTTGTTGGACTATTTGTATATAATTCTATGGCTAGATATTGCAGAATACTGATGGAACGCAAAAAAAACGAAGGTGGAACGCATGCCATTTCCGGATATACATGACTTCCGGGTTTACGAGTACAGTTGGAACGCATAGCACTTCCGGTTTTTGGAACGCACGGAAGTGCCGAAAATAACCGGAGAATTACAAAAATGATGAAGATCAACTGTGAACACCTGGGAATAAGATCTTCAACAGATGAAACTCATCTACACAGGACCAATGAGGAAGGACAGAGAGGCACATGTGATTAATTACTTTTAGGGATTAGCCCTATTTAAAGGACTTGAGGGTGGAGGGATGTTAGGCTGTTTTTGTGATTGTACTGCATTGATTGTTATTTTAATATTTTGGTCCCTGAGGAAGTCCCATATTCTGTAGAAGGGACGAAACGCGTAGGACCTTTATCTGTATCTATTTTATATTTTTAAACAATTAAAGCCGCTTTTTTCATATCTTCACCTGGAGTCCTGCATTTTGAGTGGAAGTGTCCAGGGGATTTCTCTAGCCCCCCATATCATCAGGGGTGGCACCATATATGCCTGAACTGTCCAATATCCTGTGAGTGCATTTCATATTGCGCAGTGTTAATATTTTAAAACTGTATTACACTATATCTCTTTTTATTTATCTTCATTTAGACAATCAGCCGGTTCCCTCGTTGTGTTTTGTATATTCTTGTGTTCAAGTTGATTGCTAGCTGGGAGCGATCTGAGGGAGGCTGCATTCACTAACCACTGATAAGTATCCTTGTATATAAGTGTGTGTATAAGGTGCATTTCTTTTTGGTTCAATATATATATATATAGTCCAAAATATACTTACAGTAATTGAATGTAAACATAAAAGAAACAACAAAAGGAAATTTGTTTATGGGAAAACATGTTTCTTTATAAGAAGGTTACAGAATTGTTCAGTATCTGCTGTGTTTCACTGTATTGTCAAAACTAGTGTCTATCAACACAATTTTTATTTGGTTGAATTTGATTTTTCAGCACAATCAAACCAACATGTCCTAGATTCAAAGTATTCACTAAATGGAACCTTTCACAGCAAAATATTCTACATCACTGTCATGCTGTGTGCCAGAAGTTCACGGAGGATCACTTATTCAAGGGATATTGCAGCTACAGTCTGAGGTTTTCATCTTATATAAGGAAATAGCTTTATTGGCAGTTAAGTACACACATATCTTATTTGAATTGCAATCGTTAAACGTGCAGGGGTAAGTACCAGAGAACAAGTTGACTCTAAATTAATATCCAACAATAGCTAGAAAATTCAACATTTCTCTGTGATATGAAGCAGGCGGACAATTTTTGGCCAGGGGGCAAGTGCAAACATCTTTTTAAACAAACAAACCAAAAAAAATCCACAAGGTGCATTTGATATATGGGCTTGACAGATAAGCGCTTTGTCATCATTTCAACTCATCAACTCATTGAAGTGGTCTTGGTGCAGTGTCCCTGTTACTCTTAGTCAAGGAATATAAATCATTGCAATTTCTAAGAAATTGCAATAATTACATTGCAGGACTAAGACTGCCTCTTGTGTCTGTCAATCAGAAAGCCACTGGAAGCTCTTCCTGGACTTTTGGATGCCTAAATGACGTTGGACATCCTCACACTCTGCATGAGGACATCCATTGTCAGATAAATACCCATAGTAAAGCACTGAAGCAATGCTACCCTGTGGGGAGAGCCTAATGTGTATGCAGCACACGCCTCACATGCGTATTAGGTTCCCCCCTCGGATGATGGCGGAGGTCCAACCCAGCACCAAGGGACATCAGTGCTGGAATCAGGTAAGTAAATAAAGGTTTTTTAACCCTTTATCTACCAGAGGGATGGGGGGAGAGGGGGAGGCGGAGAGAGGGGGGAACCAGAGGGCACTATAGTGTAAGGAATACAAATCTGTAGAATCCCTTTTAAGTGTTAAGTATCAGCTGTATTTCACTCTATTATCAAGCGCCTATCAGCAGAATGTTTGTTAATTGTTTGAATTTTATTTTTCAGCACAATCAAACCAACAGAATTTCCTAGATTCTAAGAGGTGGCTCTCTAATTAGGCGAGATTGGTGGCCACTTAAGGCCTCATGCCCACTTTATCCTTGCAGGTATCTAACTCGCATTATGGCAGACTGATCCATAGGGCCTCGGGTCCATGACAAGGGCCCAAAAACAGGAGGGGCTTACTCTGCTGGGTGCAGAATTGCAGACCATGAAATAGGTGTCTCGGGAGCCCCAGCCGTTGCTGCATGTTACTAAGACAACACTCTGACACTTCAAGTGCCGATGCTCATGAGACAATTACTTCATGATCTACACCACAAGACCACCATGGAGACCACTTGACCACCATATAATCTGTTACTGCCCCCTCTGTAACGGATCACCTGGCACCCCGACTGGGTACCTCCATTGAAGGATGCTCCTAGCGCTTCCTGAGGACTCCAAGCACTCTGGCAGACACCACAATCACCGAACCGGAGAAACAAATAAATTCTCCCAAGCATATGAATGCTGTAGACAGTTGAATAGGAAACCATACGAATAGGTTTACCCTCCTAGCAGTCAAACTGGAACAGCATACAATAAATCCTTCCCCCAATAATGAGAGGACACTTCACTTTGAGGGTTAAACAGGAACTCCTTGCACTGGCACATACAGCCTCTTTTATTCCCAATCCACAAATTTAGTACTGCCCACAGGGTTTTACAGAACAACCAATCAATCTGTACAATACACACAGACACTCCCACACAAAATCCTCCCCTCTGCCTGTAATACAATTACCTTACACAATGGGTAATCTAATTATCACAGACAGAGAAATACAGTTTAATAAAACACATCACAGGGACCCCAAAACATGCAATAACCCCATAAAAAGTATATCCTTGGAACCGGGGGATCTGGGTGAACCACATATCCGAAATTCACCCAGATCCATTCAGTACTTTGGAAGATGCAGTTTAATGCAGATTCTGCAGAACATATACAGGCTAAATGAAAAACAATCACTGTATAATGTGTCCCCTGCTGTATAGTCCAAAACCACTGCACGATGTCTCTGTGCACCAAACACTGGCGAGATGGCACCGTGTTGAAAAGTCCAACCAGTGTCTGTGAGTTAAAATGGCCGCCATCCATTTTTCTCACCATGTGCCTCTGATACAGGAAATGGTGGCTACCCAGTAACTCCACAGTTTGTCCCCAGATGGTTCTTAAAGGGCCAGCAGCAGCACAACACAAATCCCTTATGCCCAAATCATGTCTTTAAAGGGTAATACATCCCAGGGGCCATAGTTACATGACAGGAGGCTGGCAATCAGTCTTCTCCAATGCCCAGTGGCGAGGTCGGTTTCGCCACACCCTCCATGCCATGGAGTGAGGCAAGTGCATTAAAAAGGTATTACAGTGTGCTGAGTCTGGACACGTAAACACAGCCTCCCAACAAACTGCTATCCCCCCACTCACTCATTAATTTCACCCTGCCACACACACCTCCTTTCACTTTGCCACACTCACCCTATAACATTAACCCCACCAATCCGTATTACACTCAACCCCCAAACCTGTCACACTTTTCCTTCATCACTGCCACAGTCACCCCCCTTTACCCTGCCATACTTACTCTGTCACATAAATCCCCCTAATCATGTCACTTTCTCCCCCACAACCCTGCCACACTCATGCTGTTACAGTAATGCCTTAATTGTTTTACACTCACCACCCTTTGCCCTGTCATACTCCCTTCTCCAATCATGCCACACTCACCCCCAACCCTGTTACATTCACCCCACCAACTATGCCACTTTCTCTCTATCACAGGACTAACACCTCTAATCCTGTCACACTCACCACCACCTCACTCTGCCACACTCACCCTGCCACATTAAACCCCCTTAACCCTATTACACTCACCTCCCTCTCACCCTGTCACACTCTCTCCTTAAACCATGCCACACTCATTCCCAAACACTGATATACTTACCCTGTTACAATAGCTTCCATAATAATCATGTCACATTCACCCATAATTCTGTCCCACTTAGCCCCCAACCCTTTCACACTCACCCTCTCTCTCATCCTGTCACACTCACCCCATTAGGACAGTCAACATATCATACACACAGTCATGAAACACACCCATAACACATAACACAACATAACTCATGCAGTTCTTCCACACATAAGGTCCAAGACATACTTTTACACACAATGAAGGGAAGGGAAGACATACACATTGTAACTGTATGCCTGTATAGTCAATGTGTGTGTGTCTATGGCTGGTGTCTAGTGGTATGGTATGGGCAATGCAAAGATAAAGTGGCAATATATCTAATATATCTGATATATATATAATATTCACACACAAACAATACATGGTTCAACACCTAAAGAACATTTAGGATAATATTTATTTGAAAGGATTGTAGAATGTATAGGGAAAATGTATGTGACACTGTTTTCTTTTCTGTAACTTTACTATTTGGTAAATCATTTTTTCCAAGTGTTTTTGCTAAACTAAAATATTATTATTTTCCCCGATAACCCCTTCACACTGGCACTTATGTATGCCAGTCTATGCAACCATACCCTGCAATCGCGTATACACAATTATAATATTTATTGCAAAAATAATTTAGTTTGCAAATTACGCCATAATTTAGTTTGCAAATTACGCAGTCAGAGAGCTCATGTAGCGATGAATATAGAGACTAGCTGTCTGTATGCAGTGCTGCAAGCCCTCCCTTCAATATAACTACAGCTCCTCATACACACACAAGGCAACCTATATTTTTTTTTCACTATGGGTGTAAGTGGGAGCCTCATATTTGTGTTTCGCCCAAGGCCTTGCAAAGTCTGTGCCACCGCTGCAGAGAACCCAGTGCAATAACGAGAATGAACATAATTCACAGAGCTGGGTAGACAACATAAATACCCATACAACAGGTAAAGCTGAGTACAATACAGAGAAATAACACATAGCTTGGCACAATAAGTAGATGCCTACAACTACCCCAAACAGCCAGGGTCACTGAGAACCTTCTTAAAGGAGACTAGGCCTCAAAGTCCTTCTCAAAGGAGACTGGGCCTATTACAGAATTAAAGCGACATAGAATTTTTTTATTTTGACAAACATATAAGCAATAGAAACAGAGACAGAGAGTGTGGCTGCCTTCTTCAATAGAAGTCTACTTTGGATGACCAGTGTGTTTAGGACATCAGGGTTAAAATTTTCCTTTATTCCCATATTTGTAGCTTACCCCTTCATCCAAAAAAAAAAACCCATTAGTTTTCTTAAACTACAACTAATAATACATTTCCACATCTAAACTGGTGGGGTGTTCCCCAAGTGCACTATCAATATGCATTGCCCGAAGTTCCCCATCATATCTTGAAGCATTTTAGGGTCACAAATCTGATGATCACTGTTATCCTCCTCCTTCTCAGATGCTCAGATAATCATTTGTAGCTATCAGTAAGATATAGATGAAAACTAGATACAGCCTGGTAAAACCTTTTCAATATCTCCTAAACCTCAGTGCTCAGAAATGGTTACCTTATTCAGCATTTAAGGCATTAACTCCGAATTTAGCTTTGAATGCCAGAGCAAGCAGGGAAAACCATGACATTTCCTAGGTATAAGCGACACATTTAGTAATTATTATCTTCTCTTGTAATTTAGTGAAAGATATATGAGCTATATGTTCTGGCTTAATATCTAAAGGGCAGTCAATGTGATGAAATATTACTGTAAAAACATTATTTCTTGAACACAAAAATAACAATGGGACATTTGCACAGAGACGATTCTGACCCAGGATGAACTAAACAATCCACCACCGGCATCTGCAAGACAGAATGTGGAGGTTGTCCAATTGGAGCAGATCCCAATCTTCAGCTTCCAGACTATTTTCGATAACGCTGCTGATTTCTGTATAATATATCCATGCTGGCATCACTACATATTACGTCTTCTCCATAATCACTGCAGTGGTTATTGTAGGTTTTAACGTGTACTTAACAGTTCCACTGCAATATATGAAAAATGACATACAAATTAATTTGGTTTTCTGTAGGAACACAATCGAGGTAGCCAAGTAAAACATTATAAGATATAAAAATCACGCAGCATGAGTACCTCCAGTGATTTAGTACAAAGAAGTTGGAGACCTGCATTGCTGAAGACAGATATTTTGAACTCCTGTACAGAAACACATCAAATCGTCTAAATTGCACAAATTAGCTGATTTATTAATTTATTGATTTTCGATCACATAACTCAAAGTATAAGAAAAATGATCCTTTGATATTGACAGGATAATGGTTGAAAACTCTGGCATCGCAATATCACATGCAAACACTATGACCTGGTAAGTGATCTTTTTCATCTTTTTTTTCTTAATTTTGTCTCTGTTTTAGGGATCTCTAGCTGAAACACAAAGTCACTAACTCCATACTTGAATTAAAAAAAATATTTATTGGCTTACAAGAAAATCGGTGATCAATTGGGAGAATAAAAAAGCAATTCTGAGAGAGGCAGTCCTTCACACACTTTTTAATATTATTAAATATTCATAACTAACAATAATTTGTCTCTCACTTGGTTAATAAGATATTGCTAATTATTAATGATGATTAGTAGGGGGACAGGGTCTGACTGCCATACAGGAAGGACACCTTTTGCTTGAGTTCCGTGCAAAAGTTCAATATATTTGACTATTCTTATTGGCTGAGGCTGATCCCAGACACTATGTCCTTGGCAGCCTTTTAGCAACATACTTGGCATTATACACTTACTACACTGACATTAAGAACATTTTAGAGTGTTAAGATGAGAAGCATTGCGGCCCTCCTGAAGGTACGCATGTGAGAGAGGCTGATGATCTCCACCTTATATTCCTTGGGAATCTTCAGTAGCGATTTACTCAGTTCCCTTTTTTGACCAGAGAAGGTCATCTCCACTTATTGGCACTTGTGTAAACAGACCCCTGGGGACACATGGCACACAATCTGTGTCTTGCAAAAATGGCAAATAGATGTGGCATGGCAGAGGCCACATGTTGGGCATTACATGCTGAATATCCAAAGGATACTCTAGATGCCTTTGATGAAATATGCAACAATTTTTGGCTAATGTTGGAGTCCCAGCAGGCATCTAGTAAGCAAGCACTCTCCAGCAACATAATCTGTAGCAACATCATCCAGGCTTATACTAGCAATATATAACTTGCCAACGATCCTGGAACCCACATCGCTGGCCTTCTCTGGTAAAGCATTTGGGGTGGATATTCCCCTGCACCACTTTCACTCTATGAAAATGTGGGGACCCTTTCCTATGTTCCTCAGACCTTTTCCCCAAAGGAGCTATTATTAGACCTGGCTCAGTGCCTTCCCTTCTCCTGAATGTTATTGCCGAAAGCGCTCTCTCCCAGGCTATCATTCGTCCACAAGCTACTGAAAGGTCCCCAGCGGCACTTGGCCGCAAACCATATGGAACTCTAACACGGTCACTTCGACTTGCAGTTCCTGGTCACCTTGGCCCACTGTTATGTCCCACTTTCGGACCTGCCTTCCCAAAAGTGCTATTTGCAGGGATGGCTCTATAGACTAAATGGAACAAACACTTTCTAAAAGCCAGGGGGAGCCCATTTATGTTTGCCTGCAAGAGCTCCTGCCAAATGACCGGCCACAGAGACATTTAACCTGCAACTATTTTCTGATTGGTACTTTGTTAGTGGCTGGTCCAAACTTTACACCAGTGGCGTTTTGGCTACACTCAATGTATCTGTATTCTGCTTGTATTTTATGTGTTTTGGGGGTATTTTATGTTGTGACCTCTGTATCTGGGAGATAATTAGTTTAGTGACCGGAAACTCAATTATCTGCCAGACACAGAGGTGCCTGGGTGGGTACTATGTAAGAATTAATGGAGATCCCATGCTGAGGATCTGTGCATAAAAGGCTGCATTTGGACCAATAAAAAACAGTTGTGCTCCCAGAACTATGTGTCGGCTAGTTGCTGGGTGGAATAGAACAATTCACTAAAGTGCGCTTTTTCACGCTTTGAGGATATTCGGCAGAGATACCTAGTCCAGGTATTGGAGCTCTGCTACAGAAAGCCTACACCTGGAGTGTATGGCTCTGAATGTACTGTTCTAATGCTCACCTTATACCCTGGTGGCTGGTTAGTGGCAAAAAACAGCACTGCATCCCCATGTGGATCCATGGGACCCCCAGGGACTATCTAAGGTTTAACAGGGCCTAACTTTGTGATTGGGAATTGGTTGAACTGTATATGGGGTTGATCCAGAAGCTGTGGCTCATGCTGAGTTGGCCTTTTGCTAAAAGTTGCGTTATAATTTTATTATTTTTCTGCAGATCCTGCCTTTGACTTTTAATTTATGTTTCTAAGAAGTCCATTGGGTTTAGTTGTACTCCTACTATGTTGAAATCCTAAATGCCAGTTGTACAAGTAGTATTACGCACTACTATGCAATACTATTAATACCACAGTGTCATCTTACTATATAACAGAAATTTCTCGTAAATGTGTTCCCAAAATTAGATTCATAATGCTAGCTTCCCAGAAGTGTGTAATCGTCTATTTTCTAAATTGTACAAAATAAGATATCTTTATCAGCCAATCTTAGTTGCAACATGTGATATGTAAAGATATATGGCTAAGCTATACTATTGGTTCCAGAGTTGACAGAGACATTTTCAAAATGGCTAGAAATACTGTTCTTCTGGCAAATATTGCAATTGACTGAATACTATCCAGGATCCCACAAACTTCGACCTTATACAGAACACTTCTGAATGTTATTATGGACATAACAAGGTCTTATGCATGCTCAGAAGAGAGAAGCTAAGAACTGCTCTGGAGTGCTCCTTAAAAGGACCACTATAGTCACCCAGACCACTTCAGCTCAATGAAGTGGTCTGGGTGCCAGGTCCCCCAGGTTTTAACCCTTCAGATGTACACATAGCAGTTTCAGAGAAACTTCTATGCTTACATTAGAGGGTTAATCCAGCCTCTAGTGGCTGTCTTCCCGACGCATTGAGCGCGCAGAACGTCCATAGCAAAGCATTGAGAGTTTTTAATGCGCGCGCGGCTCTGGCCGCGCATGCACATTCGGCTCCACTCGGGAGCTGACGTCGGAGGGGGAGGAGAGGTCACCAGTGCCGAGGGAGCCCGGCATTGGATAAAGTAAGTGACTGAAGGGGTTTTAACCCCTTCAGCCCAGCGGGAGGGGGGCCCTGAGGGTGAGAGGACCTAAGGATTACATAGTGCCAGGAAAACGAGTTTGTTTTCCTGACACTATAGTGGTCCTTTAATGTTCTAAGGGGCAGTCAGGCTTTGGCTCTCACTGCAACCTCTCGATCAAAGAAAATCTGTAACCTGGCATCTGAGCATCTGATACTGACACAGCTATAACTAAGTTGTATCTTCATGTTCCTTTAAAGGAACACTATAGTCACCTAAATTACTTTAGCTAAATAAAGCAGTTTTAGTGTATAGATCATTCCCCTGCAATTTCACTGCTCAATTCATTGTCATTTAGGAGTTAAATCACTTTGTTTCTGTTTATGCAGCCCTAGCCACACCTCCCCTGGCTATGACTGACAGAGCCTGCATGAAAAAAAAAAACTGGTTTCACTTTTAAACAGATGTAATTTACCTTAAATAATTGTATCTCGATCTCTAAATTGAACTTTAATCACATACAGGAGGCTCTTGCAGGGTCTAGCAAGCTATTAACATAGCAGGGGATAAGAAAATCTTAATTAAACAGAACTTGCAATAAAGAAAGCCTAAATAGGGCTCTTTTTACAGGAAGTGTTTATGGAAGGCTGTGCAAGTCACATGCAGGGAGGTGTGACTAGGGTTCATAAACAAAAGAATGTAACTCCTAAAGGGCAGAGGATTGAGCAGTGAGGCTGCAGGGGCATGTTCTATACACCAAAACGGCTTCATTAAGCTGAAGTTGTTCAGGTGACTATAGTGTTCCTTTAACCACAAATTATATTTAGGCATCATTCCATTCCCTTCCTCCCTTAGAGGGTTTTTCTTTTTAGTAAAGCCTTGGAAAACTACACCAAAAAGGGCTACAGAAAGTTACAGCAAAACTCAACATATGCTGTATAATTAGAAACAGCATTACATCAGAAGGAATAATGTCTGTACAGGTGCAACCATGGCTCTTGGCTCCATTCTGGTTGAATTGACTGTGGATAGGTACATATTTTAAACATTATTCTGAAGTCTGAATCTGCATTGTCATAAAGAGTTCACAATGTATGTTTTAACTTAATGCATTTAGAAATTATCAACTCAAATTTTAGTGTTAATAATATTTAATTTCATATAGTGCTCTACAAGCCTATTTCAAATGATTATATTGTGATTTTATTAATCAATGTGATTATTTTCAGCTACTATCACTGGTCTTTGTTTCATTTTCCATTAGGACAATACAGTCAACCTCTTATTCATGAGAATATCTTTACTTCCTTACAAACATGATAGGTATTGCTAGATATTCAGTATTTTAAGGATTTAGAAGGATTTAGACGTGCAGTTGCCTTGGATACTAAATGTGATACTGTTAAAAATCAATAAGTGCCACTTTCCTACTAACATTAAAAGTATCTTTACACTAACTACAACATCCTAAAATAGATATCCGGCTTGCAATTGTATCACTGAAAAAAAAATGTATTTTGCTATACAGATTAGGGGTTTAAAGGTGGTATATTTTTTAATTATACTCCTGCCAGGTTTCTATAAAAACATACCAATCTAAACTGAATCACAAAAAAGAAAACCAGAATAAAAGAGCTAAACAAACGAAGCCAGTGTTGCTCAGTGAGTATTAGTATAAAAAAAATAACATGATATCTATTATTGTGGTTATTATTACCAAGAATTTGGACGTTCAATCTGCCTGGTTGTCTGTGACAGATCCTTCCCCACCTTTGATTAGCTGCCCTTTGAAACTGTTCTCCCATTTAATCTAATGCTGAATAACAGAGACAATATGGCCTGCAGAGGAGCTTTGAGATCAGCCACCATCGTAGAGACTATGGACACTCTGTTATGGCTTAAACTGGACTAACTAGATACAAAGGCTAACTATCCCAATCCAAATTATTGTGACTTTCTATTTTCTGTAATTGGGCTTAAGCAAAATATATTGTGTGTCCATTCTGTTCTATTCACTTCCTCCCCCATCCCTGATTGTTGTTTTTCTAGTAGGGTATTGTCCCCTTGTTCCAGATGACGGCTTCCAGACTAGTTCAAATTGGCTGCCCTGCCACTCCCTTAAGTCTCCCATGTGGTCCACAGCCCTGGCCATTGTCTGTTCCTACATTTTCTTGTAAACCTGGTGCTCTATTCCCACTAGCTGTAATTTAATTAAACTTCTTAGAGTGATTGTTTGCCATCCCAAGTCATTACTGTTATAGGTTGACTTGAGTTCACTGTACAAACAAAGGCATGTAGAAAAACCCTGTGTGTGCCTTAATAAAGCTGTACAGTATTGTTCCCCACTTTATCAAATGTCTGGCTAATATTTGAGGAAGAATTGGAGGAACTTCTACTGAAGCTCTCTCTCTCTCGAAGATCTTTTGCACTTCTAGTTCGGCAATGCAGAAAGGAAAGACTCTCTGCTATATTTTCAATGCTGCATGAAATAGGTCTGAGCCTCAAGCCTGGCAACAGTAATCTTGAGTCCGCTACACAGTCATAGAATATTGTGATGAACTGAACCTCGTTAGGGGTTCTTGGAGGGGTCTGCTTGCCAGCCTCTTGCCTCAGGACCATGCCCCCCTGCAATAGACCTGGCTAAAAATACTTTAAAAAGGGATCTGTTCGTGCAATTGGGTATATGGTTCAGTTCCTGTACAGCAGCACAAACCAGAGACCACCCGGGAGCTTGTTAAGCCTAATTGACAGTTTATAACACTTTCCACCGCAGTGTTCTATGCGTTCGTCTGGGTGGCCGCTGTTCGAATGAACGACCACGAGATTGCGACCATCTTGTACCCGCGAACACAGGCAGCAGTGTTTGGTCGTCGAGTTTTTGGACCTGTTTTCAGATACTGAAACTCCTGAATACTGCTGGACTTCCAGGATCACCCGCGTTCGGTTCTACACAACTTAGAAGGGCACTGTTCGGTGGAAACGTTACCACGAACAAGGTGAACAAGCTCCAGGGTAAGAACATTGACTATGTTTAGTAGTTTGTTAGGTTTTTAAACTACCGAACTGGACCGACCGAAAACCCTGATTCTCTGGAACTGTTTTGGGCATGGGACCGTGCGTGAGGTCGGTTAAATTATGACTTCCAGGAAATTCCTGAATCCCTGAACTGATCTGGGTAAATTTTTGGATATTTTGGTCTCCCAGATCGGGGCTATCAGGCGATGTAACTTTTGTGGGGATTTTGTGTGTTTAAAGGTATTTTTGAGGCTTTGTAAAAATGTATGTTTTCTGTGCCTGGAGATAATTGAGTTTAATACAGTGCTGACTCAATTATCTCCTAGGCACAGGGGAGGGATTGACCTATTTTGTATGGGAGTGTCCTGGACCTGACAGCCAATGTAAGCATGTGTATGTTTTTACTGTAGTCTACTCTTACATCCAGAGGGGAGTGCCCCTTGCATGGGGACCTGCATATAAGGCCAGTTGTGGCTGCTATTAAACATATTTACCCGTCATGTAGTCTAGGCTCATGTTTGGGAGATTGGAGAGCTATATTCACACTCTGGGGATTGCTATAATCACTATACTCCCTTGGATCACAACACTTGCTCTTGTAAGAGCAACCTGCTTTGCTCTCTGGACTAGGAGAGGTCTACCCACTGAAAGTTAGATTCTGGTTTTGGGTCCAGGGTGGGGGGAGGACAGCGAGACCCCCAACCAAGCTGCGGTGGTTTTAGGGGTTTATGGTGGTTATGGTGTTCGGTGTGGTGCTTATGGTGCTCAAGGATTATTAGGAAGCAGCAATTGATGGAGGCACCCGGTCGGGATGCCAGGCGGTCCGTCACATATAATTCATAAGAATGGCATTAAATCAGGACTGTGGCTAGTGGGTTACTCATTCTTTCTTCTCCAAGAGAGGAATAAGAAACACCTCTGAAAACTGGGCAAGCATTAAATTATGTCTCTAAAACTTAATTCCATAAAAGTCCAATGGAATTGAAACTGGTAAGATGACTGATAAGTTGTTATATGGAGGTATTTTTCTTCATCAGTTATCTCTTGAACATTGCTTTCATACTTCTCTACCAGATTGGAAATTGTCAACAACTGATTAGGGAATCTACATTTTTGGCCAATCTGGAAACATACAAAAGTCGGGCATTTTTACAATCTGTGTTTTTTCACCTTAGCTTTGAAGGTCT
The DNA here is from genome assembly GCA_933207985.1 of Pelobates cultripes. Lineage (NCBI taxonomy): Eukaryota > Metazoa > Chordata > Amphibia > Anura > Pelobatidae > Pelobates > Pelobates cultripes. The sequence continues at coordinate 54,210,303 of OW240914.1, forward strand.
GTTACCAAAATTCCATTGTTTAGTCATTAACAATGTTTCTGTTTTAACATTGCAATATACATGTTTCATTCTCAAGTATTTCAATAATTTTGTCATCAGATAGTGAGTAAAAACAATTTTGCAAAAGAAGTATGTTTTGTAAAAAAAATGAAACAAAATACCAATATTAAAATACCCATAAAATCCACATTGATTCCATACTGTAACACTATAAATGTAAAAAATGCTCACAGGGGTGAATACTGATAAAGTGCACGGCATATATATTATTCTGGAAAAACAGTTATATTCTTCCGTTTTCTCACAACTGGACTGAAATCATAGTAATGATTGTGAAAGCAAGGCACTCAATGGTCTAGACCAGGGATAGGCAAACTTCAGCACTCTATGTGTTGTGGACTACATCTCCCATAAGGCTCTTACAGCCATAATGCTGCCAAAGCATCGGGGGAGATGTTGTCCAAAACATCAGCAGTGCCGAAGGTTGCCAAGCCTTGGTCTTTCTAGAACATTGTAGATATTTTGTTTCAATTTTGTAAGCGGTATAAAGAGTCAAGGTTCCATTCGAGCCTTGCACCAACAACTGTTTTTTGAAAAGTCTATTTCATAAATATAACAATTTATTGCATCATAACTGGAAACGATTCAGCCAGCAAAAGTCATTCTCAATAGCAAATGTACTAATAAACATTGTTTTTACAACTGCTAAACCAGATGAAAGATGAATGTGATAGTAAAAATATGAAACATAAAAATATGAACACATTTCTTTTTGTCTTTTCTTTGCCTCTAAATATTGCATCCTTCATTTGCTTTATAAAAGATATATTGATTACAATATTTCTCTTTTTTTTCTTTTTCTGATTGCTTTAAGAAAGGAGCAAATTGCCAGGCCACTTGTTGGTCACAGAATAGCTCATCTATCTTGTCCAATTAGTCTGCATAGCCTTTGATAAAGCAGACAAAGACTTTTTGAAAATGATATAACATATGCTATTATCTCAGCTCATCAGCCTCAGGAGTTGAAGCATCCATAATGTAGATCAAATAATGAACGTTACACAGAATATCAGCAATGGAAGCATGTTCAGGATGGCTGTTAGTTTGATTCATAATTTCGTGCCTGATTTATTGGAACTCAAAACAATCACAGATGACCTTAAGCTCTTCACCACAAGCACTGCATGGAAACATCATTGGCCTTATTTTAATTTGCATTTCAAATAAAAACATCCAGTACATTAATTGACACTTATCACATCTATTCGGACGCTGGATTTCTTAGAAAAATACTTCACAGCAGAACCTTCGGACAGTACTATTGGCAGTTAATATTCTGCTGGCCTTTTTGGAAATGTACATTACCAAAATGTCAACAGATTTCTCACAAAACTAAACAAGCTCATTATTTGGCAATTTAATTTACATTTTTTTTTAATTACATCTACTTTTTATTAAAGATATGCAAGTCGAATGATCGGAAACAAAAAATGAGTTTCACTAATAAATAATAAAAAAATACATGACATTTACTAATATCTATAAAAATGGCATAATAAATCAAGTGACAATTTAAAAAAAAATCTAAAAATCTTGACAGGCCTCCTCCCATTTTTAATTAAAAAAAACAAAAGCAAAACATTGCGTTCATCTAGACTCCCCTACTAATCAGAGGAGAACAATTAAATGGCTTTTCAGCCTTCTCCACCCTATTCTCAAGGAGGTGGAGATAAGAGTTAACTGGCGTGGAGCCTGGTGAATGTTGGCAGTGTACTGAGAGGTATTACTTTTAAAGAGTCCCCAAGCTCTTTAGCTAAATAACAATGGCAGGCCTTGTCCCCTGCTCCGAGTACGGAGAAGATGGTACCGAAACCCAACTAGAGAGCTGAATGCTGTCTACAGAATATGCTCGGTATTTGAATTAATGAAAACTGCATACTCGTGGTAAATACAACTATATATTCAATACTCAAAATTAATTAAAATGCTGCCACTTAACAGAAAAGAGCATTTTAGCTATAAATTAGACACTACATAGATACTAGTTAGATGATCAGATACTAATCAGTAGGCTAGCACAAGTATTGTTTTAATGTTATTGATGTTTGCTTTGTTGACCTTCTTTTTCTTTTCCAGTATGCAGTGAGCATAGCTGTAAAGACTATGGATTCTAAAAAGCTTGCCTGCCCTGCCTCCAAATGATGAAGCATCTCAAAATATACTAGTGTGCACTTGCAATCTGAGGGTAATGGGGACTAATAACGTGTAAAAATAGATGTCAAATAATAGTTTTACTGTTTTCTATAATGAGCACTCAGGGAAAATTATTAATCAAATAGTGGACCATCTGGAAATCAAGCAATTCTAGATGCTCCCTACAACTCAACGCTCCTAAGGAGGCTACCCTTTGCCATCATGTCCTTCAGACACAGTAAGACCAGTATGTGGTGGTCAATCTTTCTTCTTAATGTGCACTACAACATTCTAACAAAGATTACAGCATACCATCTTTGGCGAGTTGTTGATCCTGACCAGACCTACAACATCGTAGGATCTCCAACAATAAGGCCCTCACCATAGACATGATGCATTAAGGATTACCAGTACTTATTTGACTGGAACAGGAGAAAGTCTCAATACTGGAGAAGTTAGGGAGATAAGCTTATATACTATGCTGCCTCTTTGGCACTGTTATGCTTGCTGATGCTATATGTGATAATAGTTTCCATAATTGGGAGCAAGAGAGAAAGATACTTCATGATGACTCACGATTATGTTATAATTATTATGTTATTATTTATATAGCGCAAACAAATTCAGCAGTGCTTTACAGTGGTTGGACGAACAAACATGTAGTTGAAACCAGACAAGCTGGACACACAGGAACAGAGGGGTTGAGGGCCCTGCTCAATGAGCTTACATGCTAGAAGGAGTGGGGTAAAGTGACAAAAAAGGTAAGGATAGTATTAGACTAATGACAGTTTTCAAGAGAGGAATCAGTCGGAGCTATTTACAGTATAATTGATATGTTTTTATGAAGAAGCAGGTTTTTAATGATGTTTTGAAGGAGTGGAGACTTGGTGAGCATTTAACGGAGGAGGGAAGTGAGTTCCACAGGAACGGTGCAGCCCTCGAGAAGTCTTGAAAGCGAGCTAACACACACTAACAGACACACACACTAACAGACACACTCCCTTTTTTTTAAATTTAACCCTCCCAGCCTCCTTACCTTTGGGAATGCTGGGGGGGTGGGTTCTCCATCTCCCTGGGGTCCAGTGGCTGCTGGGCGGTCAGTTGGGTGGGCGGCGAGGGAGCACTTTCCCTTGAGCGCTCTGATCAGCTCCCTTGCCCTGAGCATTTGGGGGCGGCTTTTTTTGCCGCCCCCTGGAAAATGCCGCCCCTAGACACGCCCCTACTACTAGACACGCCCCTACTCGCAGTATAGTGAGTACAGGCTGAATTTACTAATACTAAGTAATCTTTACTTCGTATTAGTAAATGTGGCTGAAAGACCAATTTAGGTGACCAATTTAGGTCTTTCAGCCTTTTGGTAGATAGCTCCCTAATACCGTGAGAATTAGGGAGTTATCTACTAAGCGGCTGCTTATTTTATGTTATTTTTAAGTTATTTCCCTATCCACATTTGTTTGCAGGGCACTTGTCCTACTCTTACCCCCATTTTACTTCCTTTTGCAGCCCTCTAGCCCTTTCCAGGAGTTTTTTAGAGCCATTTTTTGTGCCCAGAAGTTCGGGTCCCCATTGACTTCAATGGGGTTTGGGGTCAAGTTTGGGGTCAAGTTTGAGCCCGATCCCGGACTTTTTTTCAAAGTTCGGCAGAACCCGCCGGACCCGAACATCCAGGTGTCCGCTCAACTCTAATCAGCTCCTGACAACTTCATCTGCCACGTGCTGTTTTAAACCTGGGCATGGGAGATGGCAAGCAATTGCATAGATCCCCTTGCGCTTGGCATTGTGCATGGAGATGCATTTTCCAATCAAATGTTGCAAGTGAATACTGATGAGAACTTAAAGCTACATCTGCTTTACATTTACAGTTCTGGACACTCTGCACATAGGGTTGGATACAGGATTGCCAAAACTGCATAAATTTGATTAGCATTTATAATTTACTTTCCTTGTCATCCCCAGAGGCATTATATAAAGTATAATCAAAACTATACAGCTTCGGTTAGAACTCATGCAACACATTCTATTAGCGGTAGTGGAGATCCCCAGTATTTTTAAGCAGATTTGTGTATTAAATGTGCTTTGGCTGTGCATCTTTAATCAAACGTTTGCCTTTAATATGGGTGGAGGCGGGAATCAATTTTAAGAACGAATTTCAGCAAAATCAAATTAGTTTCACTTGATACAATTAACACAGAAATGATTGAGCCCTGTTTAATTCTACCTAATTTCTTTAATTGCTAGCACCGGCCCAGCTAACGAGAAAAATAATGGTATCATTTGCATATGCTATTTTCTGTCTGTACCCTGGGATTCTTATTTATTTATTATTCTTAATTTTTTTTTTTTTTACTGAAACAGTTTCCGCTAATTGCAACCAACTGTGATACATGCCTGTGTTTATTTTCTGATACTGTTCTGCTCAAGATCTTTATGCATTGCCAAAATATTCTCTCTCCCCTTTGCCCTTGTGATTTTTACTGTAAGGTAATTTGATTTCTGTAATTAAGTAAATCAAGTGACATTCAATTTTAGTAGATGGATATTTAATTCTAAAATGAATGAAGCAATAAATGTTCGTGCTTAATACAAGTTATTTACTTGTAAATGCATTTTTAAAAAGGGTAATATCATGTCTAGTCACAGGGGCAGGACCGAATTTCCCAGAAGAGTAGGCACCTGCCTACAGACGCCTGTCCACTAGGGGCGCTTGATTTCAGCACTTATAGTGTGCCTTTTTGAGCTTAAATAGGCTGGTAGGTAGAGATAAGTACCAGGATTGTTGGGCAATGTCCAGTCAGCGTTAAAGGGACACTATAGTCACCTGAACTACTACAGCTTAATGCAGTTTTTCTGGTGTCTATAGTATGTCTTGCAGGCTTTTTGCTGTAAATACTGCATTTTTAGAGAAAATGCAGTGTTTACATTGGTGGCTAGGGACACCTCCAGTGGCAATCACTCAGACGGCCACTAGTGGTGCTTCATGGGTCAGTTCTGCACAACGGCAGCACTAACGTTCAGCTTCTCCACGCTCTGCATGTAGACACTGAACTTTCCCCTTGGAGATGCATTGATTCAATGCATCTCTATGTAGAAATGCTGATTTGCCAGCCTCGAGTTTAGCTCCCGCCCCACTCCACCCCGCCTCCTTGTATCGAGATCCCCAGAGGGAAAGCATTGGATTGGCTGAGATTGTCAATACTGATGATCTCAGTCAAGGAGGTAGGGTAGGGGCAAGGCCAATGCTAGCAGACCTGTGCGACTCTAAGGAACTAAGATGAGTTTTTACACTACTTCAGGATTATGAGGGGGACCCGAGTCCTACACGTTTGTATTCCTGACCACATAATACTCTTTTATTTGTTGTAGGAGCAGTTATGGAGGATGTAAACCTCAGTGCTGTCCCAGCTCCTCCAATGTCTATGTGAGACCGGACAGAAAAAGGAAGGGATCACTTCCCACCTACCCACTAGTAACCTCTCACACAGGAAATTCCTTGCTGGATGAGCAGGTGAAGCTCTCACTGATGCACACTGTATAACCAATTGTGCATCTGTAACATTATCAATCAGACTGCAAATAACTTCAAACTATAGCACTCAAAGCCTACAATGTTTACCTTAAAGGGGACCTGTCATGCCCCAAACAATTTATGCTCATTAGATTGAGCATACAACTCTATGTATACATTGTGCTACCAATGTTGCTAGCAAAAGTATAAATAAGGAGAAAAAAACCTATTAAAATGTTTTTCTCCCAATATCAGTCAATGCCTCTGTGTGCCAAGCATTGATTGGCAAGGGAGAGCAGAAAAGAGTACCACAGGTGGTTCCTCTTCTTTCCACCCATAGCAACCACAGCGCACGAACTAGAGCTGCAATGCAGGAATGCAGGACAGTTCAAGGGAGTTTACAGTTTGTAAGAAAGTCTGACTACCTACAATAAGGGGCTCCAGGGATATTCAGGTACCATCACAACTAAAGCACTCTTTAATGGTTATGGTGCTTGGATTACTCCTTTAATGTCATCAAAATGTTGAGCCAAGGGGTCATGTATGTTGAACAACGTAGCGGAGGGAGCCTGACTATCTCCTTTATTTCCCCTCCTTCTAGTCACTGGATACAGCAAGAGGGATAATAGCCCTATTCCCCATACACTAGTGAAACATAGTGTGGTTAAAACAAGTACTATTATAATTGGTGTAACACGTTTATAGCAGGAGCAACAGTAGGGGGTGATCAACAGAACAATAGAACTATCCCTCACCAGCGCCTGCAAGTTTGGGTTACGAAACACTGATTCATTAACTGTTCATCTAATTAAATTAAGTACAGTCATGCCTTCACAGACATGAGTGCCAGGGATTCCCGAACTACAAACATCCCTCTTCCCAAGGTGTAAACTCACAAAATTGTATATCGCTATATAACCCCCAGTTCCAGCTATGCAGAGTTCAAGTAACTCCTGGATCGGAAGAACCTAGTTCAAGTAGTAATCCTTAAAATTTGACTGGGTTGTGGCCATTCTGTGATCCCGCTCTGAGTTCCATCTGTGTGGCTGGATAGTCCTTGTCGGCCTCTGCTTAAAACCCCACCAAATACCCATTTCCAATAAAGCACTGACACCATGGTTTTGGCAAAATTATATCACAGCTTTATTTGATACTTAGCATAAAATATAAAGGTCATTGTCAACAGCAGGCCAACGTTGGCCTGCACAATTAACATCCTGCAGTTACAATTTAACCCCTTGACAATGACCCACACCCACATAACATAATACCCAAACATTGTAACATTTTACTTAACATTGAAACATGACCATTGCCACCAAAGGGCACCACAAGTGTAGTGGCATACTGAGACACCCCTACACACCCCGGTTCGGAGCTACCTACGAGCTCGAACCTACCAAACCAGTCCAAAGGCCTACCTACAGGGCTGGACTGGGACCTAAAATCAGCCCTGGAAAAAAATTCTATACCAGCCCAATAATGCGTCGAGCCAGCATAGTGTGCTGATAAAGAGGGTGAAAAAATAACTTGAAATTGAAAACTCTTACTCCAACGAAGGAACGCATATAGGGCTTCAAAATAAACAAAAGAGCGCCTTTATTTTAAGTAGACGTACATTTGCATGTAATGTTTCAGTACAACTACTTTGGCCTATTAAGGACATTTTAGTAATGGTACTGAAATGCTGAATGTCTGCAGTTGCACAACTAAAAAATGAAGTGATCTTGTTTATTTTGAAGTTCTATGGGTGCGCTCTTCACTTTGAATATGTTATTGTGCATGAGTATGCAACTAGCAACAAGACAGGGCCAATACGTGCTCATTATATATATATATATATATAATGACATATTTAATTACATTTATGTGTGTATTATGCATAAATAAATGTATATTACTATATGTGTAAATATTATAGGCATAATTAAATGTTACTAATACACACATCAATATACATGGATATATATATATGTGTGTGTGTGTATTACTGTCAGGATCACATCAATTTACGTCTATTACCTTTACCTTGTTTAGTATATCTTGTCTCCAATTGTCTCCTTTTTTTCTCTTACAGCGACCCTTGTGCATCTTTTACTTCATCCCAGTCCCTGTGTGTTTCTTTTTACCCTTCTCCAGCCTCTGTATTTCCCTTTTGTGTTGTTCTTACCCCAGCCACTTTGTCTCTTTCTCCCCTTCCAAATCTCATTTGTGTGTCTCTTTCTAACTCCAGACTCTGTGTGCCTCTTTCTCTTCTCCCAGTCACTCTCTGTCTCTTTTTCCCCAGCCCAGCGTTGCCTCCCACAAATCTTGTGTCACTTTGTTCCCCTTCCCTACTGTATGTCTCTTTGTCCCCCCAACAAACCTTCCGTGTGTCTCTCTTCCCCATCTCCTCCCTGTGTCTCTCTCTTACCCCTCTGTCTCTGTGTCCCCCCTTCTCCTGTGTCTCTCTATTACCCCTCTCTTTGTCCCCCCAACCTCCTATTACCCCTCTGTCTCTTTGTCCCCCCTTCCCTGGTGTCTCTCTATTACCCCTCTCTTTGTCCCCCCATCCCCTGTCTCTCTATTACCCCATCTGTCTGTGTCCCCCCTTGCCCTATGTCTCTCTATTACAGCTCTGTCTCTTTGTCCCGTCCCCCCAACCTGGTGTCTTTCTATTACCCCTCAGTCTCTGTGTCCCCCCTTCCCCTGTGTTTCTATTACCCCTCCCCTCAGTCTCCTGTCCCCCCTTCCCCTGTGTTTCTATTACCCCTCAATCTCTGTGTCCCAACCCCTGTCTTTCTATTGCCTCGTGATCTCTGTGTCCCCAACTTCCCCTGTGTTTCTATTACCCCTCTATTTGTCCCCCCATTCCACCTCTGTTGTCCCCCCATTTCCCTCTATTTCCCTCTTCCCCATTTCCTGTCTTTCCCCCCTTGCCCTCTTTTTTGTCTCCCCATTCCCTATTTGTCCCCAATTCCCCTCTATTTGTCCCCCCTTCCCCTCTTTTTGTCCCCCCCCTTCTGACATTGTTACAGGAGGACTGGGGGAGGGGGCAGAGCTAGCTACCATGCTCCCTTGCGGTTCCCATAATTCCCAGCATCTACACATCATAGAGTATGCGGCCGCCCGGCACACTCACTGATAGTGACAGCTGATACTGATGGGGCCGCAGGCCGCAAGGTGAGTATTCACCTCAGAGTGTGCTGCCGGACCGGCCACCCGGCGGCACCTATAATTAATAGACACCTCCTGTTTTGTTTTTTTATCTCAATATAGTTCACCCATCCCATTTGCAGATTAAAGATACACTTTAGTTGAGATGAGCAACAACCAGTGGCTAGACTATGAGACATATCTTGGTAAATCTGGTTTTTAGGCAAGCACTAGAAAACTCTTTCAATACCTCACACCAGAAGTATTGGAACTAAGTTATGGCGTGAGGAGGCCCAGGAGCTGACTTGCCTGAAAGGGTTAATTCGTTAACCACAAAGTCTTTAAGCCTATGCCCGATCACTTAGCTTCTGAACATTAGCTCAATTTTTGAGGCTTCAATCAGGAAGCCTCGGACCAGGTTCAGCTAGTAGGCTGAGCTCGTCAGCTGATGCTCTCAGCCTGTCAGGAATATCTTGGGTGAGGCTTTCTGATTGAAGCCATGAGAGGAAGTTTAAAGGCAGAGCGATAAGGCACCAGTTTGAATACTAAAAGGACCACTATAGTGCCAGGAAAACATACTCATTTTCCTGGTACTATAGTGCTCTGAGGGTGCCCCCACCCTCAGGGTCCCCCTCCCGCCCGGCTCTGGGGAGAGGAAAGGGTTAAAACTTACCTTTTTTCCAGCGCCGGGTGGGGAGCTCTCCTCCTCCTCTCCGCATCCTCTCCTCCCCTTCGGCTGAATGCGCACGCGCGGCAAGAGCTCCGCACGCATTCAGCCGGTCTCATAGGAAAGCATTCACAATGCTTTCCTATGGACTCTTGCGTGTTCTCACTGTGATTTTCACAGTGAGAAGCACGCAAGCGCCTCTAGCGGCTGTCAATGAGACAGCCACTAGAGGATTTGGAGGCTGGATTAACCCATTTATAAACATAGCAGTTTCTCTGAAACTGCTATGTTTATAGAAGAAAGGGTTAATCCTAGAGGGACCTGGCACCCAGACCACTTCATTAAGCTGAAGTGGTCTGGGTGCCTAGAGTGGTCCTTTAAAAAAATGCTTTAGCCTTTCAGGTAAGATGGCACCCAGGGTATTCTTTCACCATAACAACTTCATTCTGATTACGTTACTATGGTATCTGCTATGTTTTTTCCCCCACCTCATTAGAGAGAGTATCATGCAGTAGCATTTACTTTATTAATCTTGGCCAACCAGTTGGTATTAAAATTACACGGGAAATGTCACTTTTCTGGAATTTACCAGAATTTTCATCATTGAAAAAAATATTGAAAAATACATATAACTTGTGTTAGCTTTTTTATCATGTGATGCTCTGTTTTCCTTAAAATTTTCATTAAAGACATAGCAAATGGCATCATAATCCTGGGCACCGATTGCAAATGAAGAGGAGAAACGTTTTTATCTTCTTCTCCTTTTCCCTGAGTGCTTTTTGCAATGGACACCGGACAGAACTTATAACAACAATTACCAGAGAACTAAGATGTAAGAACCCAGATGCAGGACAAAGAGGTGTGAATTTCTACTTTAAAGCGGCACTGTCATGCCGAACTTACCTTTCCTCAATCTCTTCCTCTTCTCCCCCTCTCTCAGAATCTGTTCTTCTTTTCTTCCTATCTTCTTTAGTTTTCTTTAAAATCATAAGACAAAGTAGGGACTCTTTGCCTTATGGAGGATTCCTCCGCTTGACCAGCTCTGACCAGCGGAGGAGCAAAGTGTGCTTCATTTCCGCTGGTCAGAGCAATTTTCCCATGATCCCTAGCTTCCTTCTGTGTTCCCACAATGCTTCCTGTCACTTTACACTAAACTGCCGAATTGCGTTCTAACTGAATGACAACAGTCTGTTCGTTTCTTTTAGAACGCAATTCGGCACTTTATTCGGATCAGAATTTCATTCTAATGAATGAAACTCTGATCCTATTCATTGCTGTGGCTGTATCTTGCAGCCGCTTAGTAGATAACTCCCTAATTCCCACGGTATCAGGGAGTTATCTACTAAAAGGCTGAAAGACCTAAATTGGTCTTTCAGCCAAATTTACTAATACTAAGTAAAGATTACTTAGTATTAGTAAATTAAATGCCCCTACTCGCTATACCGCGAGTAGGGGAATGTGTAGTAAGCAGTGAGCAGCGTATAGCTGCTCACTGTAAATAAACAAACAAAAAACTAATAACCCCCCCCACTCCCCCCATGCCCGTGGGGGCCCTAAAACCTGGCCCCCACCCCTGCGCGGTGGGTGGGGGCCCTAATAAAACAATAAGGGGGGGGGGACCTACTGTCCTCCCTCCCCTGGCCCCCACCCCTGAGCGGTGGGTGGGGGCCCTAATAAAACAATAGGGGGGGGGGACCTACTGTCCTCCCCCCCGGCCCCCACCCCTGCGCGGTGGGTGGGGGCCCTAATAAAACAATAAGGGGGGGGGACCTACTGTCCTCCCCCCCCGGCCCCCACCCCTGAGCGGTGGGTGGGGGCCCTAAATGAAACACACCCCCCCCCTCCAATCAAGGTGACTAGGGGTCCCAAGCCCCTAGTCACCACCCCCCCCCACCCAAAAAAACCTATCCCCTACCTACCCCCCTCACCCTACAAATAGTGAGGGGGGGAATAAAATAACTAACCTGTAAAAAAAAAAAATTAAACTTACCATTTGACGTCTTCTTTTTTCTAAAATCTTCTTTCTTCAGCCCCCAAAAAGGCCAAATAAAAATCCATTATACCCGTCGCACTTTAAAAAAAATAAATAAAAAAAACCGAGCGCAAAAAAAATTTAATCCAAGTTCGCCCTTCGAGGGCACGCCGCAGACTGAGCTCCGCAGGGCGGGTCAAGGCTTATAAAGCCTTGCCCCGCCCTGCAATTAGGCTTAGAACACACTGATTGGTGGATTTAAGCCAATCAGAGTGCTCTGAGTCATTTTACACAGCGTGGGAAAGTTCTTTTGAATTTTCCCAGGCTGTGTAAAATGACTCAGAGCACTCTGATTGGGTGGCTTTCAAGCCACCCAATCAGAGTGATCTGTGTCATTTTACACAGGGAAAGTTCTTTTGAATTTTCCCACGCTGTGTAAAATTACTCAGAGCACTCTGATTGGGTGGCTTTCAAGCCACCCAATCAGAGTGCTCTGTGTCATTTTACACAGCGTGGGAAAGTTCTTTTGAATTTTCCCACGCTGTGTAAAATGACTCAAAGCACTCTGATTGGCTTAAACCCACCAATCAGAGTGTTCTAAGCCTAATTGCAGGGCGGGGCAAGGAGCTCAGTATGCGGCGTGCCCTCGAAGGGCGAACATGGATTATTTTTTTTTTGCGCTCGTTTTTTTTTTGTTTGTTTTTTAAAGTGCGACGGGTGTAATGGATTTTATTTGGCCTTTTTGGGGGCTGAAGAAAGAAGATTTTAGAAAAAAGAAGACGTCAAATGGTAAGTTTATTTTTTTTTTTTTTACAGGTTAGTTATTTTATTCCCCCCCTCACTATTTGTAGGGTGAGGGGGGTAGGTAGGGGATAGGTTTTTTTGGGTGGGGGGGTGGTGACTAGGGGCTTGGGACCCCTAGTCACCTTGATTGGGGGGGGGTGTTTCATTTAGGGCCCCCACCCACCGCTCAGGGGTGGGGGCCAGGGGGGGAGGACAGTAGGTCCCCCCCCTTATTGTTTTATTAGGGCACCCACCCACCGCTCAGGGGTGGGGGCCGGGGGGGGGAGGACAGTAGGTCCCCCCCTTATTGTTTTATTAGGGCCCCCACCCACCGCTCAGGGGTGGGGGCCGGGGGGGAGGACAGCAGGTCCCCCCCCCTCATTATCTTCATGGCCCCCACCCGCCGCTCAGGGTGGGGGAGGGGGGAGGACAATAGGTCCGCCCCCCTTATTGTAATTTATGTCTTTTTTTTCAACAGTGAGCAGCCATAGGCTGCTCACTGTTTAGTAGACATGCCCCTACTCGCGGTATAGCGAGTAGGGGCATTTGGGAGATTTTAATCATCCTTGTGCTATTATGGGGGTCATATTGACCCCCATAGAGTGAGAGGGGGTACTGGGGGGCTTATGAAGTGGTGGGGAGCACTGCTCCCTGCCGCTTCTATAGTTACATATTACAAGGAGGGAGCTGCACGCCGGTAGCTCCCTCCTTGTAATAAACTGCACGAACAAACATACACTGATACATTGTGTTTGTTTGTTTGTTCGGCTGATATACCTATTCACTCATTCGTCTGTCTGATGAATGAATGAATAGCTGAAATTCCCGTTCGCATGTCCAGGTGTTTCACTGGGCATGTGCGGGAATCTCAGTGTCTGCCTAGTGTGGGCAGATGACGTGTCCCTGAGGGACTTCACCTACCCACACAAAGATGGCGGCGCCCTGAATCAAGATCGGGGCAGAAAATAAGGATCTAAAAATAGGTCATGTGGGGGGCTTAGGGACATTTGGG
>OW240914.1:54231674-54271674 GCA_933207985.1 Pelobates cultripes
GGAGGGAGTAAGTGAAGGAGGGGGGAGTAACAGAAGGTGGAGGAGGGGGAGTAAGAAGAAGAAGGGGGGTATGAAAAACGGGGGGTAAGAAGAACAAGGGTGGAGTAAGAAGAACACAAGGGGGAGGGGGAGAGTAAGAGTGAGGAGAAGGGGAGATGAGGAGAAGGGGGGACTGAGAAGAACACAGGGAGAGGGAGGTGAGGAGGACACAGGGGGGAGAGGACACTACGCACATACACACACACAATGCATCCCTACACACACAGAAACACAACATGCTTCCCTTACACACAGAGAAACGCACAATGCATCCATTACACACAAACAATGCAACACTTACACACAAAGACAATGCATCCTTTGCACACATACACAGAAACACATAATGCAAATACTTACACACACACTGCTTTTCTTACATACACACAGAAACACAATGCATCACTAACACACACTCAATGCACACACTTACAGACACACACCTTGCATCCCTTATGCATACAAACACAGATTCACACAATGCATCCCTTACACACAACCAGAAACACACAATACATCCCTTATACACAAATACACACTGCTTCCACTACACACAAACACACTGCATCACCTGCACAAACTGGTATCCCTATACACTACATACCATAAGCACACATATTAGATCCTCTACAACAGGGGTTCTCAACCCAGTCCTCAGGACCCGCTACCAGTCCAGGATTTGGGGATTACCTGGGTGTGTCTCAGGTGTTTAGAAAAAGGGAAAAAAACACCTTAGACACACCCAGGTAATCCCTAAACCCTGGACTGGTAGGGGGTCCTGAGGACTAATGTTGAGAACCCCTGCTCTACAATAACACATAACACATCCCCTACACACTCCACTCCCTGTGAGCGAACTCATGGGTGGGTGGAACATATAAGTGGACTTATGAGTGGGCCTTGTGGGCATACTCACCGTCAGGCCCTGGGGCCCAGACCTTGAGCTGTATAAGGGGCCCTCCCAAAAATGGAGCTGCTTCCAATTCTCCCAGAACATTGAATTTTGTGACCACAGTTGCAAACAGCCTCCAGAGATCCTGTTCTACACCAGACCAGTGGAGCCAAACTGCAGCCCATCATCATCCTCATTTGGTTGTAAGTAGGCAATCTAGTATATTATTAGTGACACTAATCTATAATTTTCATTACATTAAAGGGACACTATAGTCCCCAGAACGACTGGAGCTTAATGAAGTGGTTCTGGTATCTATAGCCGGTCCCTGCAGGCTTTTTAATGTAAACACACACTGTGAGCAGCACTGGCGTTAGTTCGTATGGCAGCTCATATAGGTGGGGCATTGTGATGTCACATGGGGGGCGGCAAATACAGCTGTTCCCCATGCAGCCACAGGTGCCACTGTGCTGAGAGATTGTGATTACTCTTCACTTCCTCCCAGCTTACAGAGCAGCGCATGGGAGAGAGAGGGGAGGAGGCATGATTTAATCTTACAACAAATCCAGTAAGCAAATCTTTATAAATTTGGGTGGGATCAGATCTGTTTCCACAGTTTATTGGTGTTTACTCTGCTGTCTGTATTAATATTGAGGGATTTCTAAGTAGTAACATCAGTGTGTGTCAGCAGGGCCAGCCATTGGGGTGTGCACGCTGTGCGGTCACGCAGGGTGCCATCACAACAGAGGCGCCCGGCGGACAACACAGCTCACAAGTTGGGGACACCAGCCTATTCAATTTAAACGATTCGCTGGTGGTCCACTGGTGCGCACCAGCAGTAGGTGCAGTCAGATTATAGCCTCTCCCTCATGGTTCCGACGCTCAGTTAGTGAGTCAGAGCACAGGCTCAGAGATTCTCAGCCTGCGCTCTGACAACATTGAAAGTCAGAGCCGTGAAGGAGAGGGTATGGCAAAGAGCTACTGATTAGCATAACATCAATATCCGTTATAAATCCAGGAAAAGGTGGGCACCATTGCACTGATTTGGTGGTGCAATGGGCCTCTTGACTGGTTTTGCCCCCCAGGCCTAAGGCTGCCAGCCCTCCCCTGCTGGTAAGCACTGCTGGGCCAGAGGGAGGCGTTGGATTCGAGTGGTCGGAGCAAATTGTGCTGTGTGTCTGTGCCACCTGGAATCCCAAAACAACCACTGGTGGGCGGTAGGGAACAGGTTGACGACCCATGATCTAGGTTCTTCTGATATATTTCTATATTTGACTGACTCCTCCCTGTGGCTGAGTTATGTTTTACACATATGTAGCAGGTCTACACTGTCTTAGGGAGAAATTACCTTTGGAAAACGGACCCTTAACTTTCTTACAGGAATCTCTGAAAGGACTAGGCTTAGGTTCCAAAAGAACTCTTCCCAAATATTTATTTTGGTGAGAAATGTAAAACAATACACCTAGGCAACAACATGTCCCTAAGCAAGGGTTATCCTATTGTCACAAAGTGGCAGAAATTTCTCCAGCAAATCATAGGTACATCACCTGAAATCATGCAGGCTTTATAAAAAAAAAATATTTTCTCAATGTGTAACCTGGTGCAGAATTCGAGAAAACTCTCCCTCAAAACAGCTTTATCACACACCTGCCTCCACCTTTCTGTGTTACTGCCCTCTATGCAGCAGAATGCTTTATTTGCCATCCCTGGGGTCATGTATCTTAACTGGGATAGCCATAATTACACCAGCGGAAATACAATACCGATCATCTGGAGCTCCTACTTGACTAGAGATTTGGTGGATACCCAGTACATTTTCCAACGTACACCACTCCTACCCAAAGGCATTTAGGAAAGTGCTAATTAGAGGGAAGGTAGAGGAGGTGGAAGGATAATGAAAAACATTGAAAAATGTTAGGAGGAGTCCCCTTCCATGGAGCCAGAGAGACTTAATCCTGGTGACAGCCCGGAATTCTGCGTTGAATGGATGGTTAGCCACATCCCGCTAAAACTTTACTCGAGGATCACTCAGGCTGTATAGCTCAGATCTGAGCCCTTGTTGGACATTTTACTCATGGGAGCTAGCCCTGTCTGGAGATGTATAATAAATAATATGTATAAAAATAATATATTTTGAGGGTTATGGCTGTAAAATGGCCTGTTGTCTGGAAGATAATAAAATCTAGTTAATTGAATTATTATCTAGCTGTCTTTCCACCTGAATTTATTAACAGTATTTATACACAGATATGAATGATTAAATAAAAAATAAAAAGTATGAAAATCTACATCATTTTATTTTATAGGTGTCTCTGAACAGCGGACTATATATAAAATGCCTAACTACAAAAGCTAGACATACCTTGTATTTCACAAATAAACATTTTGCTTAGCATTTATTTTTCTAAAATCAGGGAAGTAATATGGTTATTTAAATTCACAAATAATGTTGTTTTTTTAATTATATATCAGTATTGCTAAATGTATGTTATGGCCAATCAGTAACTTGTTGATTTTGGCTAAAACCTGGGCTCCTCCTTTTCCCTGTAAAAAATTGTTTACAAGACAATTTGATGGTCTATAAGAATAGAATGAAGAAGCAACGTATTCAAGGCTATTAAACTAGAGCAATCACTATGCTGGTTTCAAAGGGAAGATGTAGGTTCCCGTGTATATAATTTTCATGGTTTAGGTTGCTTTTATCCGATTTCTGCTATTTTGTTTTCCCTTATCTGCCAAGGGTTTAATGACCTATTTTCTTCTCTACCTATCCTGCTTTGATCAATTCCACAGCCTGGTACTGATAAACCTGATTTTAATGATGGCTTTGTTATAATAGATAAATATGCACTATTTGAATGTTACAGAATGTCATTTTTTTTTTTTTAAGTTGAGATTTAGATAATGAATTGCTAACATTGTGTTAGCTTATCTTATTGGTTTAGTTCTACATTAATAAAGAGTTATTATATCAAAGCGACTGTACACTCTTTTAAATGAATGAGGCATATGATTTATTTTCCAGCTTTTAAAATGAGGATCCCAGTGTAGTTTAGGAAAAACATGAAAGTCTGTATGTGGGCAGGATTTTTTGGCATGCAGGTCAGTCAAACTATTGATTCTTGATATCATGTTCCTGTTTTAGCTTCCTTTCCTTTTAACATCTAGGACAGGGGTAGGCACTAGGCAGCCTTCATCACTCCAGATGTTTTGGACTACATCTCCAATAATGCTTGTAGAACCATAATAGTGGCAAAGCATCAGAGGAGTTGTAGTACATGACATCTGGAGTGTCAAAGGTTGACTAACCCGATCTTTTCCCAACATTGCATCCTTTCTTCATTTATGTGTGATCCAGGGTGGAATATGAATTGAAAGGGCCTTAATTGCTTGATCCCCACCTGCACTGTGTCCACGTATTTGTCTGTTTAATCAGAGGTAGTGACTTGAACTGGAATATCAATAGTCAGTAGAGGTATTACTCACTCATATCCTTGATATACTATAATGTCAACATGGTCTCAGTGGGTCTACTTTCTACCTTTGCCTGCTCTCCCTCCACGCAGACAGAATTGCCTTTGGATTATGACATATTTCAACTTGCTAGCGCACACATACACTACAACTGATTTCTCTTTAATATTTCTCCTCATGCCATTAAACAATATTGAATTCCCTACTTGCATCAATTACACATGATGGGTCAAAGTACAGTGAGATTCATATTCCCCTAATTCCCTTATAAGCCACATACAGGTCAGAAGATATCGGTATTGCATCAGATGTTAGGCTATGCTAGAGTTAAAAAAGAAATAGCAAATCTAAAAGCTACATTTTGTGGTCATGAAACATGCTATTTATTCTTAGGTGATAGTTCTTGTTTAGTCTTGTTTCTATGGGCAAATAGCACACAACTATAAATCCTATACATGACAATTGGCTCAGGCCTGTACATCCAAGTTCTTTCACAATGTTGGGCTCAGTCTCCCATTATGACTTATGCCACAATAGCCAGTGCAAAAGTGCACAAATTGCAGGTAGTGTACAAAAATATGGATTAAAACTTCACGTGCCTGGTACTGTAACTTTTACTGTGGTTGGTCCTTGGCTTGGAATCCAGACCCAAACCATTACACTGTTCATTGCCTTCTCTGTCTAAAGAACCCTCAGTAGTTGAAAGCACCACCCACAATAGTAGTATCAGGAGTCAATGTAGAGTTTCTCAAGAGTAGTGTTGCTCTACTCTTAGGAACCTGCAGCCATCAGTCAGACACTTAATGGAGTGGAAAGCTTCATTTGGAAAACTCAGGGTGTTTATGCACATTTTCATTTAAAGAGTCAACACGCAACAACCAGTCACAGATATCCCTCAGATGTCAACAAATTGTTCTCAAATTATGTTGTTTGATAGTCCGTTTTTTGATTGTCTCTCCTGGTATCAAATTTAATGTCATTTTAACTTATGGACGCCTGTCTATTTTCTTTAATAACTCTGCTTCCCAGTAGAGTTCCCTCAACTCCTTGCTATCATTGGATAGCTCTCTTTCTGATGCCCACTCAGAGCAAGCATTCAGTATTCCAGTCACTCGGGTTGGAGGAAAACACATTTTTAAGTAAAGTAACTTTTTTTACAAAAAGCATAGACTGTGAGAGTAACATTTTTATGCAAAACATAGACTGTGGGGGTGTGGAGATCATCGCTGGCATTGTGTGAGATGCTTGACATTTGCACTGTCGTTATTCGGCATGTGCTATAAACTTTAACTTTAATAATACACGGACACATTTAATACTGTTGGAGTATAACGTCCACAGCTTTATTAATATGAATAAATTAACATATTTAGGGTCATTGTCATAAATGACATTATTTACTATCCCCCCGCACAATCCCCTGACAATGACCCTACCACATGAACAATAATTAACATAAATTACCAATAAACTTGTAAACATCCGGCCTACCAACGAGGCCCCATATCATAATGATAACTGTAGGGGTGTACCCAGACACCCCTACACCCCCAGGTTCGTCGCCACCGAAGAGCTAGAACCTACCAACCATGACACCGTCTGGCCTACTTCAGCCTAGGCCCTGGCCTGTACAGTTCCAATTCCCTGATAACTTCCAACTTAACCACGCCCTGTTCCGCCACAGCACTTGTCTTGACCCCTTAAGACCATGTGCGACCCCCACCACACTGAAACAGGGCTCGGGCTATGCCCTCCTGGAACCCCAAGTTCAGCAAGTCACACCCCACCTCCGACAGGTGTACTCCGTCCCTCCTAAAATAACCTGGCAACATGCCCTCCAATTCCCGATGCCTCACCACTACTCCCCCCATCCGATTAACAAAAACTGCCATAGACCTATTAATCTTCCCCCTGCATCGTGCCACCGCAGCAGGGTCCCTGGCGTGCCGCCATGTAAAACGAGGCACCATCTCGGACCACACCACCACCACGTCAGGGACCAGCTCCCGCAGCCGATCCATGTCCCTCTTCATTCGCCGCAACAGTTCCCGTTGGGGAATCAGCCCTAAGTCATTCCCCCCACCGTGCACCACTACCACATCCGGAACCGGACCCCTTGCCACTTTTCTAAATAAGACATTACTCAAGCTCTGCCAACTAAAACCTCGAAAACCAAACCAGGATAAGACCGCCCGTTCCAGAGGAAAGCCCAGCTGTGTTCCTTGTCTCCGAACTGCAGCCCTCTTCTGTGCCCAATAGACGAACGAGTGGCCCAACAACCAAACTTTCCAACCTGAAAAGAGACAAAATTAGTTACACCGCAGTGCCAGTGTCCCCCAGTCCCGGCCATTTGTCCCCTCAAAGTTCCACCATCCCGTCGGGCCTCACATACGAGCGAAACCGCACGGATTCCCACCTTCCAATCCTCTTGATCCGCTCGTCACCCAAACCTAAGCGTGCCGCCTCCGTAGCCGCACCGATACGGAACGAATGCGACCCGAATTGCATGGGCTGCAGGCCCAGCTTCACTAAGCCTAAACGAAAAATCCTAATGAATTGAAACCGTGACAGCGCCGTGCCGTCAGCGTGCAAGAAAAAACAACCGCTAACGTTAGGACGGATACCCAAGTACCCTGCTCCGCAGGCCACCGGGCACAACCCTGACCCCGGCAACTCGAATAGCACCACGGAGCAGCCTTTGCCGAAAACATCAGTTTTCGATCGGCCCAACCTAATCTGCACGCGATCACTCTTAACTTCCACATCACCGCGCTGCAAGCCACCAATTCCCGCCTTGTTGGTGCTAACCAACTCCCCGATCCGAAACGCCCCGAAAAACGCCCAGACAAACGCACCAGAAAAAAGGACCACCTCAAATGGCAAGGAACATAACCCCGGCAACGTTCCCACCAAACCTTGTAAGACCGCAAAAGACACCGGTCTCCTAACGTCCGTCGACGTCTTTCCCCTCCGAAAACCCCGAACGGCCTGCCGAACCAAGAAATTCTTTGTCAAATCTTCCCACCCTTGGAATTTAAACCAGAAAGCCAAGGCGGACATATGCCTGTCTACCATGGCCGGCGAAGCCCCCTTTGCAAACAAACGGCACAACAACCATAGAAAGACATCCAACCTATGGCCCACCGAAAGGTCCCCACCTACCTCCTCTACAGTTTCCTCCCATTCCTTCCAAACCTTAGCATAAGATGACCACGTGCTCGGTGCCAAGGATTTCTTTATGTATTCCCCAAGCACGATGTCCCGAGTCGCCACATCTCGTCTGGGCAGGCCTGCCCGTATTCCCGTGCCTCTGGAGCCGCTCCCCGAAAACGATCCCACTGAAAACGAGAAAGCGCATCAGCCACCACATTTGAGAATCCCGGAATGTGCCTAGCCCTGAATACTAAATTGGAAGACATGCAGAGGAGCACCAATTGCCGCAGTAGGCATAAGACCGGAAGCGAAGATGCCGACAAACTGTTGATTGCCTGCACCACGGCCATATTGTCCGAATAAAACACGACTCGCTTGTTTGCTAATTCTGCTCCCCACAACGCTACCGCAACCACCACAGGAAAGAGTTCCAAAAATGCCAGATTTTTTATCAATGGGCTCGCCCTCCATGCCTCGGGCCATGCCTCGGCACACCAACGCCCCGAAAAATACGCCCCGAACCCCACGCTGCCCGAAGCGTCCGTAAACAGCCCTACTGCTTCTGAAGACACCACTTGCTCCCGAAAAAGGCCTTGCCATTGAAGTCCCTCAAAAAACGATCCCACACCTCTAAGTCCGCCTTCATGTCCGCGGAAACCCTGATGTAGTGCGACGGCATCCGTATCCCGCTCATCGCCCGCGCCAACCGTCTACAGAAAACCCTCCCCATGGGTATGACCCTGCACGCAAAGTTCAGGCTCCCTACCAGAGACTGTAATCCCCTCAGCGTCACCTTCCGTGCTCTCCCGATCGTGTGAACCAAATCCTTCAGTTTGTGCAATTTGTCCTGTGGTAATCTACATTCCCCGATCTCCGAATCGATCTCCAAACCCAGAAAACTGAGACACGTGGCGGGTCCCACGGTCTTGTCCTCCGCCAAAGGAACCCCCATCGTCTGCGCTACCCATTGGAACACCCGTAGTATCTGCTTGCACCGGTCTGAGCCTCGAGGGCCGACACATAAGAAGTCGTCCAGGTAGTGCACAACTGTGCCCCCGGCCGATTCCCGTCGCACTACCCATTCCAGAAAAGTGCTAAACTTCTCGAAATAGGCGCACGATATAGAACAACCCATCGGCAAGCACAGATCCACAAAGAAGCCCCCTTCAAAACAACACAAGAGGTGATGACATGACGGGTGTATGGGAAGCAGCCGAAACGCTGCCTCCACGTCCACCTTCGCCATCAGCGCTCCCCGCCCAGCTCTCCGTACCAACTCGACTGCCCTGTCGAATGATGTGTAAGATACTGAACAGAGTGCCGCGTCGATGTCATCATTCACCGATGTCCCTTTAGGATACGATAAGTGATGAATCAACCTGAATTTGCCAGCCTCTTTTTTGGGGACCATTCCAAGTGGGGATATCCGCAACTCCGCTAGAGGCGGGTACGGGAACAGCCCCGCCATCCTCCCTAAAAGGACCTCTTTAGCCAGCTTGTCCCGCACTACCTCCGGGCGTTCCCGCACCGATTTAAGATTGGCACAAACCGCCCCTGGTTCCTTGACCGTGAAGGGGATCACGAAGCCCTCCCTATAACCCCGCCACAAGAACGCCGCATCCTCCTGGTTAGCGTATTGCCTTAGCCAAGGCAACATCGCGCCTAACCTCACTGGGGACGCCCCCAGTTGCAGCCGAGGTGGCCGCCACCCCTGCGGTTCCCCCCCCTGCATTAAGCTTACCTTTCTTGAAGCATCTGCTGGCGCCGTGATTCCCTCCGCAGCCCGAACACTCGTGCCTAAATCGGCATGAAGTACCCCACTTGCATTGACCCTCGTTGTATGTCCAGCATAGGCCCTTCTTTTGTCCCGCTGGCACAGCCATGCCTGAGGCTGTCCCAGCTGCCCCGAGAAAGGGCGCAGCCTTCTGCGCCATCATAATCCTCATCCATAGCGGCAGGTCCATTTGGTCCCACCGCATGGTAGGGTTGGCCGCCAAGCGTTGCCGAAACTGCTCATCATATTTCCACCATACTAGGCCCCCATACGTCCGATACGCATCGCCTATCCCATCCAAGTAGCAGAACAGTTGCGAACAGCTCCCCGGCCTTTTTTCTCCTATTACACTAGCCAGGATGCAGAATGCCCTCAGCCAATTCCCAAAAGTCTTCGGTATCTTACGATACCTCCGCCTTTTTTCCTCTTCCTCCTTCTTGGCGTCCTTTTTATCCTCCTCCTTCAAGTCTAGGAATTCTTCCAAAGGGAGCAAGGAGAAAATTTCCATGAACTCCACCTTCCAAATCTTTTCCTTGACCTCTAATTTCAGGTGACAACCTAGGGGGCCCGCGAAAGATACGTGTACGTTTTGACGTGCCGCGTCCGAAATGTCGCCACAACCGACTGCCGGCTCGGACCCCCATCCACCGCACCGGACGCCACCACCGCTTCGCTTGTCTCGCCACCGCTCGCTGGTTGGCCCACCGCCCCCAGTGCCTTAACCGCCGTGTCAGGGGACCATACTTTTCCGAACTGCAATGGTGATTCCCCCCTCCCTGACCATGCCTCCAATAGTGTTTTTAAATAGCCCAATAACTGTCCGGAGTGTTGTGCAGATATGGACTCACCGTTGGAGACCCCGGCCGTGCCAGGCCCCGGGGATGCCGACCTTCCGTCCACCCGTTCAGGCTCCGGAGCATCCAGTTGACGCCGACTCCCATCCGCCTGATCCCTCCTCAGGACCGTAGGGGTAGCGCTCCGCGACCTGTAAGGAGAAGACAACCTGGGTAGTCTGTACTGCTGGGACCCTACCCGTCCTTCCTCCCTACGCTCCTTTCCGCGGTTCCAAGCTTCGCACTGCCTTGCCGGCCTAACTTCCCTGCTCCTGGCGACCCGCTGCTGTCCTAGCGCTCGCCTCCTGGCTGGGTGCCGACGGGCTCCTCCGCCGCCATGGAGCGGGCGCCATGCCCGGACTCAAACGCTGGGGCGGCCGTGCTCTTCGCGCCGTCCTGCGCTCCGCTGGTGCTGGAGGGGGAACTGCAGCCCCCAGTTGTTCATGCAGCCAGGCCAGCCCTCGGTCCTTCACTGCTGCTCTCACTCCGGCCAGGATCTCATCCAGGGACGCCATGGACCTGCAGCAAAAGAAAAAAGAAAAACCCCACAGACCTGACACAACTAACAGGTAAGTGAAGTTCTGATTAAAATGGCCACTCTCTAAGATGGCCGTTATTTTAACCCCCTTTAATCCCGCCCCCAAGCTCCATTAGCTTAAACCCACCCTTAACTGACTGCACCTGCCCACTCCTGGCTCTGTCAAGGCCCACTCCCCTTACTTCGTTGCTCCATGGGCTTCAGGAGCATTTGAATTCTATTTTAAAGTCCCCAATCAGTGAATAACATTGCATTTATTTTCATAAGTGTCTGATGGTCCATTCTTTTGTAGTTTGCAGTGAATTATTTTGGGATTAGCTATCCTTTGGCACCAGACTGCGTGAATACACCAAATTTACTGTCTGCTTTATAACGATGTAGGTGTTATTTTATTTAGTGCTACATGTTCCAGTGCCTACTGGATTGAAAGATAGATTTATCAAGAGTGACAAAGTTTCCGCCATCCTTCTGCAATACCTGGGAAAGAGCAGCGGTTTGGGTAAGTTTTGTAGGGAAAGTAGAGGACAACCTCTGGGAATGAATTTATCATTCTTACAGCAATACAACAGTGAGGGAATAGAAACATAGAAACATAGAATGTGACGGCAGATAAGAACCATTCGGCCCATGTAGTCTGCCCAATGTTCTAAAAACTTTCATTAGTCCCTGGCCTTATCTTATAGTTAGGATAGCCTTATGCCTATCCCATGCATGCTTAAACTCCTTTACTGTGTTAACCTCTACCACTTCAGCTGGAAGGCTATTCCATGCATCCACTACCCTCTCAGTAAAGTAATATTTCCTGATATTATTTTAAAACCTTTGCCCCTCTAATTTAAGACTATGTCCTCTATAAGAAGAATACCTTCTTATTGAAGGAAAACTAGTAATGTATTTTTGTCTATACTTTTAATGGAGATTTCTATGTGTAAGCATGTAAACACAACACTGCAATCAAGCACACATTACATACAAACATACCCTTGTATTAAAACAATGAATTTACATATAAATACCAACACTACAAACAAAAGCACACCTGCAGTTAAAAAACAACACTACATACAAGTACATCACTGTTTTCCAATAGCAACTATACATGCAAATATATCCCTTCATGCAGTATTTGTGGGCCCAGTTCATACTTGAAAATGAGAGAAATCTCAAAGTACCCTTCCTGGTAAAATATTTTATAAATACACATAATCTATACAAAAACGTGCTTAAATTCAAATTCACAAACACTGATCACCAGGGCGGTGCAAGGATTTTTGCCGCCCCAGACAAACAAAAATTTGCCGCCCCCATATGCTCTGCCCACCATGTGACATCACAATACCCCATCCATATGATCTGCCATTTGAGCCAGCGCCAGTGCTGCACCCAGTGTCTTTTCTCTTCAAAGGCAGTGTGTTTCCATTAAAAAGCCTGCAGGGACAGGCTATAGACACCAGAACCACTACATTAAGCTGTAGTGGTTCTGGTGACTACAGTGTCCCTTTAATGTGAGGTAAATTAAAGATTAGTGTCACTAATAATATACTGGATTGCCTACTTACCACCCGATGAGGACAAGAGGATGATGATGGGCTCAGGCTGCAGTCTGGCTCCACCAGTCTTGTGTTAAAACAGGCTCTCTGGAGGCAGTGTTCACAAAAATCAACGAACAAGAAGCAGATTCATTTTTTGGGGCGTCTTACACAGATCAAGGTCTGGACCCCCAGGGCCTGATCGTGAGTCTGCCTACAAGGCCCACCCATACGCCTTATGCCTAGAAGGCAGGGAGTGGAGTGTATGTGTGTAGGGGATGTGTTATTGTAGAGGATATAATGTGTGTGTATTCTTATGGAATGTAGTGTATAGGGATACCAGTTAGCATAAGGGATGCATTGTGTGAATCTGCGTTTGTATGTGTAAGTGATCCAGTGTCCCTTAGTGCTGCGCGCTTCCCTCCTACTGGGTCACTCAAATCTAGTGCCCCCCCGGGCCGGTGCGCCCTAGGCGTCTGCCTAAGTTGCCTATAGGATGCGCTGGCCCCGATGATCACGGATACAACCCTGCAAGGATGGTCTACCTTTCGGCTGCCCTTGCGCTAAAGGGAGGTGCCCAAAATGTTCATGCTCCAGGACTCTCTTTACATAAGTTCCACCACTTTGTGTGAGGACATGTGTATAAATTTGAATATAAAGGCATATATGAATGTGAGTGTGTGTCTGTATCCAGCAGCGTTGTTAGCCAGCCTGGAATGAGTGAGTGTTCCTGGCTTGCATGTTGATTCTCTGCATATTTAGTATCTGCTGTTAGCACTCATAGCTCTTCCTTGGCAGTGAAGGGAAGCGATGCCACTGAAGGGTGACCTTGCTGCAGGTAGAACTTGACCTCAGTGTGGATTCTAAAATAGGTTTTTACTTTTTTATTTTACAGGGGGAACAAAGCCAACTATAGTTACTACAGTTACTATAACCATATATTTTCATTAAAAAACTGTTTTCATTGAAAAAACCCTTTAACCCCTTAAGACCGGAGGGCGTACTATTACGCCTTATTTTAGGCGGCTCTAAATGCCACTGGGCGTAATAGTACGCCCTCCGGTCTTTTCTTATATACCGGTCGCGGCACGTCCGACCCCCTGGAAGCCCCCCGGCCATGTGAGAGTGAGGTCCTTGCGAGGACCTCACAATCACATGGCCGGGATAGCTGCCTCCTGTATTGCCAGCAGGGGGGCTGCCTGTAATGACAGATGGTCCCCTTGCTGGCTGGAAATAAAATAAATAAAATTTAAAAAAGTTTAATAAGTGTAAAAAAAAGAAAATATATACTTATATATATGATCTAAGTATATATATACACATACACACACATATACTGTCTAGGTGTATTTTACTATTAATATATATATAATTATTAATATCAAATTACACGTAGACTGATACTGATTAAATATATATATAATTATTGTTATACATATATTTATATATAATATAAAAAAATTAAATATGTAAATACGTTAAAATATAAAATAAAAAAATAATAAAAAAAATAATTAAAAAATATATAGATGTGTGTTATTTCGTTCTAACTGTATTGTGATATTAATATATATATTTATATCAAAATACACGTAGAACGAAATAATATATATATCTTTATACATAAATATATTCGTATATATCACTATATATATACCTTACAACACTCCCTCACAACACTTAAATTTACGGCGATAGATCACATTCCCGAACCACGGAGAGGGGGGGACAGGGGGAAATTACTCCTTAACAGAGAGACCTTTTGGATTCACAGACTCGACACAGTCTCACCTAAAGGACTTAATGAAATAATATCATATCATTCGTTTCTCTAATGCTTGCGATAATAATGTAAATAGTTACTGTATATTCAATAATTTTTGTAAATATTAGTTGTGTACAGACAATAATGGAGGTGTTTACTTAATAGAGACATATTACATTAAGGGTTAATTTAATGTAAATCTGAATAGATATCTAGATAGAGCCCTTAGTTAACTTAGATATATTTAGAATAACACATTATACAAAATTAGTCAATGTCTCTGATTTTGTAAATTAACATATCCGTTGAGTGACTGGACATATTATTAGTGTCACATTAGATTTTGAATAAGGCCCCTTTAAAATCAATTTATAGAGTCAATTAATGTACCCATCTGTATTACTGCAATAATATTAAAGTAAAGGAGAAGTCTCCAAGTGAAGGTGTAAAGGACTAAAAAGCCCCACACCTTTATGTATATAATAAAGGCAGTATTATTTTAAATTGGGTTCTGTCCCTCAACTTCAGGGTAAAAGTAAAAAATAAATAATATCTCTATATAAAAAATATCTCTATATACTTATAGGAGCCTTCATAAATCTGGTACAGTATTTAAGGCTTGTTCCTAATACTTATCTAATAGTGACCCAGTGGTATGTATTTTGTTATATACAGTTAACATTTTTGTTTAGTTTCTTTTTCTTGTTTTAACATGATTTGCTTATCACGTGGTTATAGCCTGTCACTTTGTAGATACAGCGTTCGCATAATGAAAGCTGTAAACGTTGCCATGGACACGACGTCGTAGACGTCATCACGCATGGACCGGAGGTCAGCGTGGGGGCACACAGTAAGGCGCACATGCGCGGTGTTTAGCAGTAAACGCCGGCGAAGTAGTTTCATCACCTGGGGTAAGTTACTCATGATTAATGCTATTAGGTATATATTTGAGGTAGTTATAGATTGTATTTGTACTGTTTGATCCTGATGAAGGCCCCTGCGTGGGCCGAAACGTTGATCGTTTTTGTTTCTTGGATGGAATAAAATTACACTTGAAGTTTGAAAGTCCGTGAGTGCAGCCTGCTTTGTTTTGTATACTACATTGAAGGACCCTAAAGACTGGCACCCGGCAAGCCTAATAAGGCAAATTGGACTACTTAAGCGTGAGTGCAAGGAATATTCTATTTTTTATATACTATATATATACCTATATATAAATAAAAATATTTAAAAAAAATTATATATATATATATATATATATACATATATATTCACATACGTATATATATACATATATTAATTCTACATATATATTTCTGTAATATTTTTACATAATTGGGTATCTTAATTAATTACAATTAGCTGGACCTGCCTGACAACCCATGCCAAAAGTAAAGGGAATTTAATTTGCTAGCGCTATATTTAACCCTATAACTTTCCAAGACACCATAAAACCTGTACATGGGGGGTACTGTTCTACTCGGGGGACTTCGCTGAACACAAATATTAGTGTTTCAAAACAGTAAAATGTATTACAACGATGATATCGCCAGTAAAAGTGAAGTTTTTTGCATTTTTCACGCACAAACAGCATTACACGGACAATATTATTGCTGTGATACTTTTTACTGTTTTGAAACACAAATATTTGTGTTCAGCGAAGTCTCCCGAGTACAACAGTACCCCTCATGTACAGGATTTATGGTGTTTTCAAAAGTTACAGCGTCAAATATAAGGTTTGCGTTTCATTTTTTTCACATTAAAATTCGCCAGATTGGTTACGGTGCCTTTGAGACCCTATGGTAGCCCAAGAATGAAAATTACCCCTATGATGGCATACCATTTGCAATGGTAGACAACCCAAGGTATTGCAAACGGGGTATGTCCAGTCTTTTTTAGTAGCCACTTAGTCACAAACACTGGCCAAAATTGGCGTTTTTGCATTTTTCACACAAACAAATACTAACGCTAACTTTGGCCAGTGTTTGTGACCAAATGGCTACTAAAAAAGACTAGACATACCCCATTTGCAATACCTTGGGTTGTCTACTATTGCAAATGGTATGCCATTATGGGTGTAAATTTCATTCCGGGCTACTATACAGTCTCAAAGGCAACGTAACCAATCTGGCGAATTTCAATTTCAAATGTAACGTGCTATATTTGACCCTGTAACTTCCCAAAACGCCATAAAACCTGTACATAGGGGGTACTGTCTTACACGTGAGACTTTGCTGAATACAAATATGTGTATTTTATTGCAGTAAAATCAAACAGTATTATGACACTGACCTTTAAAATGTAATTTAGAACTAAAAAAATTAAAAAAATCGCATTTTCTCCCATTTGTTTCATATTAAATTATGTTTTATAGCTAAATATTTGATATTAAATGAAAGCCCTGTTTCCCCTGAATAAAATGATATATAATAAGGGTGGGTGCATTTACTATGAAAGAGGTGTATTACGGTTGGACAGACATGTAGCGCAAATGCCAGGTTTTGTTTACATTTTGTTTCGTTCACAATGTGTACATTTGGCTCCGTCCTTAAGGGGTTAAGGGGTTAAAAATGCTGTCTTGCTAAAGGAACAGTCTAAGCACTATAACCCCATGACATCCCCTGGGTAAGCATTAAATAATTTTTGAATGATTTTCCACTTACCTAGGTCTTAGGGCACTTGTCGGCTCAGCCTTTCTCACATATAGCTTAAGCAGGTGGAAGTTTTTAGTTTCACATTAGATATGTCAAATTTGTCACTGTTTGGGTGAAATTAGTTGGATGAGAAAGTCAGCCCATGCTCTTAATTAATTTACTATAGAAAGAAAACAGGTAGGACAGCTTAGGGGAAAGTAACCAAGTGGCAGGGTGGTAAAGTACTCTACTCGAAAGGTGAGACTGAAGTAGAGGAAGATCCACTAATTAAGTTGAGAAATAGGATATGGGTTTGAGGAATCACAGTTACCCTGGGAGCAGTGGTGTATCCTGGTTTTGTGCTGCCGTAGGCAGGACAAAACTCAGGCACCCCACCCCCACCCAACCCTGCCCCCCGCCTTCTAAATACACACACACACACACATTCACTGACAAATACACTAGCTAACAGAAACACACACTCGCTTACAGAAACACACACACACACTAACAAACACACTCACACTCACTAACAGACAAACACACACTCACTAACAGACACACACAGACACACACTAACACACACACACTCACTCACTAGCAGATACACACTAGCAGACACACACACACTCACTGACACACACACTCACAGGCAAACACACTCACACTAACAGACAGACACACACACAGTCAGACACACACACACACACTGACACACTCACTCACTAGCAGACACACACACTCTCACTAACAGACACACACACTCACAGGCAAACACACACTCACTAACAGACACACACAGACACACACTAGCAGACACACACTAGCAGACACACACTCACAGGCAAACACACTCACACTAACAGACACACACACACACACAGTCAGACACACCCACTAACAGACACACACAGTAAGACACACACACACACTAACAGACACACACTCACTCACTAGCAGACACACACACATACACTCACTAACACACACACACACTCACAGGAAAACACACTCACACTAACAGACACACACACACTAACAGACACACACACACACACACACACACACAGTAACAGACACACTCACACTCACTAACAGACACACTCACACTCACTAACAGACACACACCCACACACTAACAGACACACACACACACACACACACACACTAACAGACACACACTCACAGACATACACACACTAACAGACATACACACACACTCACTCACTCACATTAACACATTTTTTTTACTCTACTTGAAAGGTGAGACTGAAGTAGAGGAAGGATCCACTAATTAAGTTGAGAAATAGGATATGGGTTTGAGGAATCACAGTTACCCTGGGAGGCCATAGGCTATTTTGAAGAGGTGGATTTTAAGGGGCTTCTTAAAGGATTGAAGAGTTGGAAAGAGTTTAATGGGGGTAGACAGGCTGTTCCATAAGAACAGATCAGCCCAAGAGAAGTCCTGTAAACACAAGTTCGCACTATGGGTATGAGCAGTGGACAGGCGAAGATTGCCAACAAAAGTGGCCTAGAAGGGTTGTATCTACTAATTAGTGAGGAAATGTGTGGGGTAGGGTAGAGTTGTTGTGAGCTTTGTAGGTAAGAGTTAATATTTTGATTTAAATCCTGTAGGGTACAGGAAGCCAATGTAATGATTGACAGAGGAGAACATCTGTAAGAAAAATTACCCTGGCAGCAGCATTTATTATTAAAGGGAAACTATAGTGCCAGGTAAACAAAGTTGTTTTTCTGGCACTATAGCTATTTATAGTGCCTCTCCCATGCTCCCCACTATGGTTAAAAACCCCTTCTGTCACTAACCTGAGTCCAGCACCAATGTCCATTGGCTCTTGTTCGAGCTTCACCTCCAGCAATGGCCGTGCTCACATTAGTATTTCCCCCATAAAAAAAGCATATATACTGCTTTCCTATCGGGTTCTACATGCATAGCGTAAGGATGTCAGCATCAATTAGGCTACCAAAAGGCACCTAATGACCCAGAAGTCCCTCTAGTAGCTGTCTGGTAGGGAGCCACTAGAGGTGGAGTTATCCCTCAAAGGCAATTATTGCAGTTTATTAAACAATTGCAGGGCTAAGGGACATGGGAGACTGCATCCAGACCACTTCAATGAGTTGAAGTGGTCTAGATGCCTATCGTGCCAGTTTAACTGTAGAGACACAGTATGGCTTCTTGAAATATCTTTTAGGAGAGGAGGATTAAAATAATTAAACTAACTAATCAATGAAAGAAATTACAAGAGCACGAGCAAGCTCTTTGGTAGCATCATGCATAGGAATGTGGGCAATGTTTTAAAGTGGAATTCGCATGATTTGGTGACTAAACATGTGCACAAATCCATTTCTAATAGATTTGCAAACAAATTGGATAGTTAATGCACAGATTGACAGATATTTGATTCCTTCAGGGCACAAATCTAGTGGCGACAGACTGGATGTGAGGAGTAAAGGTGAAACCAGAATCAAAGATAACACCAAGGCAGTGAGCTTGCAGAGATGAGCTGATGCGCATATCATCAACTTGCAGTCATGGTGACAATGGAGGATTAATGTTAATATGAGGGAAAATAAGAAGATCAGTTTTAGAAAGATTGAGTTTTGAAAGCGTGAGTACAACCAATCAGAGTCGAAAGAGAGGCATCTGGTTACATGTTCTAGGACCGTGATAGAGAGATCCGTGAATGAGACCTATATCTGGGTGTCATTGGCATACAGGGGGGATGGAATCCAAAATTATTGCCAAGAAAGGCAGTATAAAGAGAAAACAGAAGGGAACAAAGACAGAGCCTCCTCAGGAAACTCCATCTGAGCCAGGAAAAGGGGAGGAGGTGTAACCAGAAATGGAGACACATGAGAACCATAGATTAGGATGAGAACCATGAAAGGACAGTGTCACAAAGGCCAAGGGTGTAAAGAGTTTGAAAAGGAAAGTTGGATCAACAGTGTCAAGGGCAGCAGACAGGTCTAGAATAAATAATATGGATTTAACTGTGATTAGATTTGGGGCTGGTGCAAGGATTTTTTCCACACTAGGCAAACAAACATTTGCCCCCCCCCCCCATATGTCCTGCCCACCATGTGACATCACAATGCCCCACTCATATGCAGTGGTGTATCCTGGTTTTGTGCTGCCCTAGGCATGACAACACTCAGGCAGCCCACCCCTCCTTCTAAATACACATACACACACACTGACAGGCACATATACACTCAGTGTCAGACACACACATTTACAGACAGACAGAAACTAGCTAACAGACATACACACTCACTGACAGACACACATACTCACATACTAACAGACAATATACACACTCACTAACAGACACACATACACACTCACTAACAGACACACACACACTCGCTAACAGACACACACACTTACTAACAGACACATACAGTCACTAACAGACACACACTCACTAACAGACACGCCTACACTATCACTAACATACATTCATACATAATCACTAACAGAAACACATACTAACACACTCACTAACAGACACACACACAAACTAACACACTCACTAACACACTCAATAACAGACACACACACACACACACACACACACACTAACAGACACACAAATAGTAACACACTCACTAACCGACAACCACTCACACTAACAGACACCCACTAACTCTCACTAAAAAGAAGTGCAACACCTTCTGTTTATTAGCTTAACACCATTTTAAGCATTTTTTTCTATGAGTAAATACATACTATATGTGAATCATTTCCAGTTTGCAAATATCAAGTATGATAATGTTTTTTCAAAAAATGAACAAAGGAGCATGGGCTTTACAAAATAACTTTTTCACATTAAATTAGGCCATTTAAAAAAAAAGGTAAAGTCAGATTTAATTTTGTGAATGATTCTTCTTCTACATTTTATAATATTATAAAGGTCACCTCTACAGATATTAATTTTTCAGCAATTTTCACCTTGGTTGAAATCTATTATTAAAAACCTCAAACACATCTTGAGTAAAAAAACACAACACATATGCAATTTTTTATGCTCTAATGATCAATGTAAAATTCAATTACATTTTTATTTCACGTTAAAGCAGACCTGTCATAAGAAATAAAATTACATTAATCAAAGAAGGATCAAATGTATATGTTTTTCTAACCTTTTCAAGAGATTAAGAAATTTCTTATTTCTTAAGAACACATATTTTTGATCTTTTATGAATTCTCTTCCAGATACCCAATCACCTTTTTTTGTTCTTTGTCCACTCTGTTTGCACTAGACAACATCACAACTATTAATACAATTTATTAATTTATCAATACAATTTACCAAGAGTAGAATCAGGAACAAGAAAATACCAAGTAAATAGCCCACCTCCTCCCAACCAACTGGACGACACACAGTTCTGGACACACTGGCTTTATTTTGCCAGCTTTTATGCATTGCCCCTAGCATGGGGTTTCCAAGTCAAAAACACAATGGTTTCTTTTCCAAGAACCTTTGTGTTTGAGAGATAATTGAGCTCAAATTAGGATAACTCAATTCTCTCTCAAATACAAATACTTATATATAATTTTAACATATTCCAAAAATACATGAAAACAGTACAGGAACCCTACAAAAATCATATTCCCTAATAGCCCCGACCTGAGCGCACAACATATCCAAAAACCGCTCAGATCAGTTTGGTAGAACAAAAGTTATGTTAGAACAAAGTTTGAACAACAGTTCCAGAGAATTGGGCATGATGGCCGGTTGGCTTTCGGGGGTGCCTGTGCGAAAACCGACCAACACTCCCCCTGGCTGCTATGGAGCGAATGCTCCCCCGTTCGGTAGATCATATCTCCAGAACGTCGTTCTTCTAGATGGTGGGGAAATTGAATAGGCAGCAGTACGAACTCTGCCCGGGTTCGTGAAGACACCATGGACTGGACCACGTGCATTTGGTTATACAAATGGCGGCCACCCAGGGAAAGCACTAAAGCGAAGGTGTCAAGCTGTTAATTTGTGCTTAACAGCCAGAGTAGTTCAGTGTTCGGGGACCACACATCAGTCATTCAGAAGATGAACAAGGGGGTATGGACAACCAAACATAAGGGAATGGAGTCTGCTACACTTATCACAAGCAGTAGAACTCATCATTGGAGACAGAGTCCCATCAGCGGCTTCTCTGAAAACCAGTAGTCTTTAAATACAGGGAGTGCAGAATTATTAGGCAAATGAGTATTTTGATCACATCATCCTCTTTATGCATGTTGTCTTACTCCAAGCTGTATAGGCTCGAAAGCCTACTACCAATTAAGCATATTAGGTGATGTGCATCTCTGTAATGAGAAGGGGTGTGGTCTAATGACATCAACACCCTATATCAGGTGTGCATAATTATTAGGCAACTTCCTTTCCTTTGGCAAAATGGGTCAAAAGAAGGACTTGACAGGCTCAGAAAAGTCAAAAATAGTGAGATATCTTGCAGAGGGATGCAGCACTCTTAAAATTGCAAAGCTTCTGAAGCGTGATCATCGAACAATCAAGCGTTTCATTCAAAATAGTCAACAGGGTCGCAAGAAGCGTGTGGAAAAACCAAGGCGCAAAATAACTGCCCATGAACTGAGAAAAGTCAAGCGTGCAGCTGCCACGATGCCACTTGCCACCAGTTTGGCCATATTTCAGAGCTGCAACATCACTGGAGTGCCCAAAAGCACAAGGTGTGCAATACTCAGAGACATGGCCAAGGTAAGAAAGGCTGAAAGACGACCACCACTGAACAAGACACACAAGCTGAAACGTCAAGACTGGGCCAAGAAATATCTCAAGACTGATTTTTCTAAGGTTTTATGGACTGATGAAATGAGAGTGAGTCTTGATGGGCCAGATGGATGGGCCCGTGGCTGGATTGGTAAAGGGCAGAGAGCTCCAGTCCGACTCAGACGCCAGCAAGGTGGAGGTGGAGTACTGGTTTGGGCTGGTATCATCAAAGATGAGCTTGTGGGGCCTTTTCGGGTTGAGGATGGAGTCAAGCTCAACTCCCAGTCCTACTGCCAGTTCCTGGAAGACACCTTCTTCAAGCAGTGGTACAGGAAGAAGTCTGCATCCTTCAAGAAAAACATGATTTTCATGCAGGACAATGCTCCATCACACGCGTCCAAGTACTCCACAGCGTGGCTGGCAAGAAAGGGTATAAAAGAAGAAAATCTAATGACATGGCCTCCTTGTTCACCTGATCTGAACCCCATTGAGAACCTGTGGTCCATCATCAAATGTGAGATTTACAAGGAGGGAAAACAGTACACCTCTCTGAACAGTGTCTGGGAGGCTGTGGTTGCTGCTGCACGCAATGTTGATGGTGAACAGATCAAAACACTGACAGAATCCATGGATGGCAGGCTTTTGAGTGTCCTTGCAAAGAAAGGTGGCTATATTGGTCACTGATTTGTTTTTGTTTTGTTTTTGAATGTCAGAAATGTATATTTGTGAATGTTGAGATGTTATATTGGTTTCACTGGTAATAATAAATAATTGAAATGGGTATATATTTGTTTTTTGTTAAGTTGCCTAATAATTATGCACAGTAATAGTCACCTGCACACACAGATATCCCCCTAACATAGCTATAACTAAAAACAAACTAAAAACTACTTCCAAAAATATTCAGCTTTGATATTAATGAGTTTTTTGGGTTCATTGAGAACATGGTTGTTGTTCAATAATAAAATTAATCCTCAAAAATACAACTTGCCTAATAATTCTGTACTCCCTGTAGTCCTGATAAGCCAAAAGGTTCTGCTGGACACCTGTCAGAGATCTGTTCTAAATGGACTGGATTTGTTCTCCCAATCAGGGTGTCGGAATAAAGATTCTCCAGGCATTTCAGCCACCATTTAAAAACATAGCAATAGGAAGTGGTTATCTCTTCTTTCCTCTAAACCAACTCTGTGTCTTCTAGTGCAGGGAACGTGTTTGCCAGCGTTTACTCTACCTCACCTTGATTGGCTTCTCATATTTGTATTTTTAAAATCTTTTTTACATGAATCAAGAGCAGAAGGGCAGACATTTAGAAGTATTTAGGTGATGTTTGACAAATCATTAAGTCAATATAGACATATAGAAATCTGTTTGGTATTACAAATACATAACAAAAAGTTGTAGATTATTCTAAGTTTGGTGATGAACCAAATAATAATGTCAGGTGGCAAATATTTGCATTCTTTCTTTACTGCACCTCCAATAGCAGCAAAACAGATATTAACAGTTTAACCAATCAGAACAGATAGAGGCACTTACTATTTCTTAATACAAAGAGATCCAGAAGAAGTAAAGAATTTTACGTCCAGTCCAGTCCAGCGGGGGCGGGACCTGAGCTTCATGGCTGCAGGTCGCATTTTGGGAGAGCTCCTCTCTCAGCTCTTGAAACAGCTGGTCTTATTGGCTCTCCTCGCTCACATCTGATGCCCAACAGAAACTTACCACTATCGAGTGGTGACCGGTGCACTCCCGAATGCCCTACTCTAATCGGAAAGTAAGCCACTACTCTCCACAGAGGATACAGTGTGGCTTAGCACAAGTGTAGAGTGGTAGAGGTGGCCGCTCACCAAGCCCGCGAAAGTTTAGGTCCTCGCAGGATCTTTCTGTCATCCTCTTCCCCTCCACTGGACTGTGGGGAGGGGGGGTCATTCCAGTCCCTGCTGGGACGCATACCAAAGTCCTACATCGAGTGGATGCTGACCTTGCAGCAGTCTAACACGAGGCACATTCTGACACACAAGATGGTGGACGCCAGTGCCCCGACGCCACAAGACATGGCAGCACACCATACAGAACCCATGAACCACTGCCATAGCACTATGGATCGACTGAATGCCATATTTAACCACTTTTGGGCTGCCTTGGAGGCATGGATGGACCGGGCAGCACCAGCTGTTATTGTGGTGACAGAGGAAAGGAAGCGCCGTAGGGTGAAGCCAGAGTGATCATTCATAGGCGACTTAACAGCCAAGTTACCATCTGTCATGCTACCTATGTGCCTACCTGGGCATAGAGCCAAACAGGGTTCGACCTCAATGCTCCAGTCACACAAGCAGAAATGCCTGAGTTATACACAATGACACTTCATCAAGCCTGCATGTTCCTGGATGGGGAGAACGTGGCCTCACAGAGTTCCGAGTTAGTGGCGCAGGAGTACAGGCTCTGCAACAGGCCTGGGGCTTAGAGGGTACACCTTGGACCTGTGATGTCAAACACCTACACTGACTGCACTGATGGTAGATTGTTGCTCATGCTGGACTAAGCTCACAAAGCACTTCTTTGAGCTCCCAGGTGGGCTCCCAGACTGGCTCTCAATCGGGGGTTGGTTGCCTCAGCGGCTCTCAAGCGACATCTTATAAGTGAAACCTCATTTGATTTGTAATGTCACATGTGATACTCGTTGTTGCTCAAGCTTACAGTACTCATGTTCACAAAGCATTCCATTATTATGCAAAAAAAAAGCAAACAGTCCAGAACATGACTGAAGAAACGGTAGAATACTGGGTATGAAGATTTGACATCCAATGATGCGAAACAGCTTCACACTATGAAGAAAAGAAAAAATACGTCAGAGAGCCTGGAAATGATAAAGTATTTAACCAGAAAAGGTACATTCAGATATTCTCTGGTTTCCAAGTATGTACTAGGGTTGTTATTTTGCCCAACATCCAGGGGGTGTTACTGTTACCCAATTTAATGGTACTCATTTTATCTAAGGATGTAGGGCTGAGTCAACACCGCCGAGAATTCAACCTGCAATCACCAAGGGATGAACAGATTTTACCGATGATGCATTAGCCCACTGAGAAGTTTGGGGCAACTGAAGTAGGACTATATGGTGTGGCGAAACCGACCTCGCCACTGGGCATTGGAGAAGACTGATTGCCAGCCTCCTGCCATGTGACTATGGCCCCTGGGATGTATTGCCCTTTAAAGACATTATTTGGGCATATTGTATTTTATTATGCTGCTGCTGGCCCTTTAATAACCATCTGGGGACATACTGTGGCGTTACTGGGTGGCCACCATTTCATGTATCAGAGGCACATGGTGAGAACAATGGATGGCGGCCATTTTAACTCACCGACACTGTTTGGACTTTTCTACACAGTGCCATCTCGCCGGTATTTGGTGCACAAAGACATCATGCAGTAGTTTTTAACTATACAATAGGGGACACATTATACAGTAATTCTTTTTCATATAGACTGTATATGTTCTGCGGAATCTGCATTAAACTGTATCTTCCAAACTACTGAACGGATCTGGGTGAATTTTGGATATGTCCGGTTCCGAGGATATACTTTTTATGGGGTTATTGCATGTTTTGGGGTCCCTGTGATATGTTTTATAATATTTTATTTCTCTGCCTGTGATAATTATATTAACCATTGTGTTCAGTAATCATATCACAGGCAGAGGGGAGGATTTTGTGTGGGAGTGTCTAGTGTGTATTGTACGGATTGATTGGTTGTATTTCAAAACCCTGTGGGCAGTACTATGTTTGTGGATTGTGAATAAAAGAGGCTGGATGTGCCAGTACAGCCAGTTCTGCTTGACCTCAAAATGAAGTGTCGTCTCGTTATTGGGGGAATTGGATTGTATGTTGATTGCCAGGAGTGTAAGCTGATTGTATGCTTTCACTGTTCAGCTGCTTACTGCATTTATATGCTTGAGAGCATTCGTGTGCTTCTCCGGTTCGGTGGTTGTGGTGTCTGCTGCAGTGCTTGGAGTCCTCAGGAAGCGCTAGGAGCATCCTTCAACGGAGGTACCCAGTCGGGGTGCCAGGTGATCCATTACATATGGTCACACATGAACTTCATAAATGCAGAGTACATACAAGATGGCAATAAGCCGAGAAATAAAGATTGGTCAAGAAAAATAGACAAAAGGGTGGGATAGAAATAAAGTAAGAGTGGGAAATATTTGCCACCCGTCATTATTAAAGATAATATTATTTCATCACCAAGCCAGAATAATCTACAATTGTATTACATGACAGGTGGCTTCATGTTTGCAGTTTTAACACTTCATAAAAGTAAAAACATGTCACAAGGAGCCAGATGAAAATAAAACACACAAAAGTTCTCCTCTCTAGACAAATCCACGGTGTGTAGGATATGCAAGAGGAAGGTGCCTTTGGAAAAATACTTCTGCACCTCGTATGGAGTAGGTGCCACTCCAGCCAGGATACGAAACCAGTAGTTGTCCCATATGTCCCATATGGGAGGGTCGTAAAGAAGAGGTCCATGTGGAAGTGAGCAACTTCGTTTGATGTGAAACTGAGAAGAAAATGCCAATGGAGGGCATTAATGTCAGAGGCCCGAATGTACAAACTCATTAGAAGGACACTAAGCATTACAAGAGAGTAAGTTTCACAGAAAGCTGTTTATTCTCGTGCCATATAAGAACAATAGATACATCACAATGGGAGGTCTATTTAGGCTCATGGGGAGGTCCAGATAGATATCATGCATGAGACGAAGCCAGAACCATAATTTGCTCGACCAGAACGGGGTCACCAATGTGATGAAGATTCTTTGAAAGTGCAGCAGGTAAACCACCCTCGCAATCAGCGCGAACGGAGTAGAGCCGCAGGCTCCATCCGTAGCTAATCTTGGAGGAAGGCATCCACTGCAACACAATTCAGGTCCAAAAGCCAGATGAAGTAGGTCAGAACTTGGCAATTTATTTGGGAAGTGAAAATATCCACTACAAACGGACTGTGGAGGTGAGCAAGAAGAGAGAATATGGTACTGTGCAGAATAAATCGCTGGAGTTTCTCCAGTATCTTGGGAACCAGTCGGCTTCCAGATTTATCACCACAGTCAGTTTTCCATTTAATAAACATCACTTCAAGTTTGGCCGTTAATAAATATCACAGTAAGTTTGCCCATTAATAATTATCACAGTCAGTGTGTCTTAGAGTGAGTCTGACGGTGAGTAGAAACATAGAAACATAGAATGTGACGGCAGATAAGAACCATTCGGCCCATCTAGTCTGCCTAATTTTCTAAATACTTTCATTAGTCCCTGGCTTTATCTTATAGTTAGGATAGCCTTATGCCTATCCCACGCATGCTTAAACTCCTTTACTGTGTTAACCTCTACCACTTCAGCTGGAAGGCTATTCCATGCATCCAACCCTCTCAGTAAAGTAATACTTCCTGATATTATTTTTAAACCTTTGTCCCTCTAATTTAAGACTATGTCCTCTTGTTGTGGTAGTTTTTCTTCTTTTAAATATAGTCTCCTCCTTTACTGTGTTAATTCCTTTTATGTATTTAAATGTTTCTATCATATCCCCCCTGTCTCGTCTTTCCTCCAAGCTATACATGTTAAGATTCTTTAACCTTTCCTGGTAAGTTTTATTCTGCAATCCATGAACCAGTTTAGTAGCCCTTCTCTGAACCCTCTCTAAGTTATCAATATCCTTCTGAAGATACGGTCTCCAGTACTGCGTACAATACTCCAAGTGAGGTCTCACCAGTGTTCTGTACAATGGCATGAGCACTTCCCTCTTTCTACTGCTAATACCTCTCCCTATACAACCAAGCATTCTGCTAGCATTTCCTGCTGCTCTATTACATTGTCTGCCTACCTTTAAGTCATCTGAAATAATTCCCCTAAATCCCTTTCCTCAGATGTTGAGGTTAGGACTCTATCAAATATTATCTTGCACTTATCCACATTAAATGTCAGTTGCCACAACACCATTTTTACAGTTTACATAAATCATTTGTCATTTGGCTTATCCCTCCTGGAACATCAACCCTGTTACATATCTTCGTGTCATCAGCAAAAAGACAACCTTGTTTTCAAATGTACGTCTCTGTGACTATGTGTATGTTTGTGTCCGGGGCCATATGTGTGTAGGATAACTGTTTGCAATGTGTAATGTACATGGGGGGCTGCCTGTGGCCTTTGTATTATATAGGTGCAGCTATATTTCATGACTGTGTATGTATGATGACTGTCTTCAGGGGGTGACTCTGAGAGGGTGGGTAAAGGGTTAAATGTGGAAAGGGGAGTGCAGCAGGGCCAGAGGGGCAGATGAGATAGGGTTCAGTGTGACAGAGTGAGTGTAAAAGGGTTGGGGGGTGGTCGTGACATGGTTGGAGGATGGAGTGTGACAGGGCAAGAGGAGGTAAGGGTGTCAGAATTAGGGGGCTTAATGTGATAGGGTAACCATGGCATTGTTGGAGGGTGAGTGTTACAGAGTTGGGATGAACGTGGCAGAAGGGAATGTGACAGGGTGAAGGGAGGTGAGCATGACATTATTAGGGGAGCTTTATGTTACAGCCTGAGTGTGGCATGGTTTGGGGGATGAGTATGACATAATTGAAGGGGTTAATGTGATAGGATGAGTGTGGCAGAGCGATGGAAGGTGAGTTTGGAATGGGTAAGTGTGACAGGATTGGGGGAGTTAATGTGAGTATGGCAGAGTGCAGTAGGTGTGATTGAGTGTGGGAGGGTGGCATGATGAGTGTTGGGGTGACAGTGTGTAGGAGGTGACAATGTGTGTGGGGGTAGTGACTGTGTGTGTGTGTGTTCATATGCACAGACACACAGGTTGACAGTGTGTTTGTGTTCATATACACAGACATACAGGTTCGTGTACACAGACACACAGGTACACATTAACAGACACTCAGGTACACATACTTACAGGTACATATACATAGACACACAGGTACACAAACACTCTGACACACAGGTACACATACAAAGGCACACAAACACAGACACACAAATACACACAGATACACATTAACGCACAAGTACACATACACAGAGACACAAGTACACATACACACAGATACACATTAACACACAAGTACACATACACAAGTACACATACACAAACAGGTACACATTCACACAGGTACATCTACACTCTGACACATAGGTTAACATTGATACAAAAGTACAGATACACAGGTGCACATACACTCTGACACACAAATATACATACATAAGTACACATTGACTCACAAGTACACATACACAGACATACAGGTACACAAACATAGACACACAGGTGCACATTCAGTCTGACACACAAGTATACATACACAGACACACAGGTACACATTGACTCGCAAGTACACATACACAGACATATAGGTACACAAACATAGACACACAGGTGCCTGACATCTACACACACACACACACACACACACACGCACGCACAAACTCACCCTCCTGTTTACTTACTTTTGATGCAGAAGGGTGGTTTCTCTAGGGTCCAGTGGGAGCTGGCTGACCTAGGCTAATGAAAGTCTGAGGCACCAGTTCCTCAGTTCCTCTCCTCCTCTGCATGTGGTGCCTGCTCCCACCCCCGTGGCACTCTTTCAGCTGGGAGGAAGTGACCTGTCCTGAACTCACTTCCTCCCAGCAGGCCGGGAGATCAAAGTGAAAAGGGTCCGGTCTGGGGGAATTTTAAAGGGCAGCTGCTATGGGCCCCCCAGGAATAGCAGGTTTAAGGGGCAGCTGCTATGGGCCCCCCAGTATAACTGGACTCGGGGCAGCTGCCCCTTTTGCCCCTTGTTAAAGATGGCCCTGCATCTAGTTCTTGATTTTACACATCTCCAAAATCATCTCTATCTCCTACATTTCTTACAGAGTGCTAAACTGTTCCTAATATTTCATTCACGCCATAACATTCTTCAGCCAAAAAATTTAAATTCTCCCCATCTACCCTTTGTCTCATTATTTTCAGATTGTGAATTCATGAATTATCTCATGTTCAAAAGTGTATAAGCCCAAGGGCATGTTTCCCTATTCTTTTGTACCAGTATGTCTAATTATATATTATACTTTTTGTAAGCTCTTTATCTACGCATAATTAAGGCTTTTTCTAAACATAATGTTGATTAAATAATTATACATGTATAAAAAAAAATGTGTATAATTCCACATTTCTCTGTTTTATAAAGGTGCTCATTTAAAAAAAATGTTATTTCATCTATTGTAATTTTTTTGTTAGTATTATTTTCATTCACTAAATTTATGCCAAAATAGAAATTAAACTAATGATCGCTTACTTAGAATTGAAAAATGATTTATAGACTTAGAGAATCATTTCGGACCAAACAAGACTCGGATCTTTATTCGGAGTGCCATTCCTGGTACCAAAAAAAAGGGGATGAAACAAAGAAGATGTTTTTTTTTTGGTAGGAGCAAATAAGCAGCTCATGACATGTCACGATGAACAAGAGGTCAGACCCATCATGTAAACTATATCTTTTGTACTACCAAGAGGTAGCAAAAAAAAAGATGACTGATGGTTAGAGGTCAACCAATAAATGTTTACCAATTGACAAACAATGGAAAAAAAGAGGCACAGTAAAATAATCTATACTTCTAAGTATGAT
Organism: Pelobates cultripes; assembly: GCA_933207985.1. Taxonomy (NCBI): domain Eukaryota; kingdom Metazoa; phylum Chordata; class Amphibia; order Anura; family Pelobatidae; genus Pelobates; species Pelobates cultripes. The sequence goes on from OW240914.1 coordinate 54,262,709, forward strand.
TAATTCAGACACTTTGACTGCAGCTACTAAGGAAAACACCTCCTCCACCACTACTTCCACCACCTCTATTAGTAATATTTAGCCTCAGGATAGTGGGATTAGCAGCAGGTCTGTTATGTCTAAATCACCACCCAGTAGCAGTTGAATTTTTCTTTTCAGCTGCAATAGCTTCTGATGTGGCTTCCATTGGCACTATAAATCCGTCTACCACAGCTAGTTCAGGTATTACAGCTTATGTGTCTTATGGTGCTTGGAGAAATTGATTGGTGAAACCAGTGAACTTGTTTCAGTTGCCTGTGTCACTCATGACCAACACCAAGTGTGAGTGAGTGTGGGAGGGTGGCATGATGAGCGTTGGGGTGACAGTGTGTAGGAGTTGACAATGTGTGTGGGGGGTAGTGACTGTGTGTGCGTGTTCATATGCACAGACACACAGGTTGACAGTGTGTTTGTGTTCATATACACAGACATACAGGTTCGTGTACACAAACACACAGGTACACATTAACAGACACTCAGGTACACATACTTACAGGTACATATACATAGACACACAGGTACACAAACACTCTGACACACAGGTACACATACACAGACACACAGGTGCACAAACACAGACACACAGGTGCACAAACACAGACACACAAATACACACAGATACACATTAACGCACAAGTACACATACACAGAGACACAAGTACACATTGACACACAAGTACACATATACACAGGTAAATATACAATATGACACACAGGTACACATTGATAGAAAAGTACACATACACACACAGGCACACAGGTACACATACACTCTGATACACAAGTACACATATACACAGATACACATTAACACACAAGTACACATACACAGACACACAAGTACACATACACAAACAGGTACACATACACACAGGTACATCTACACTCTGACACATAGGTTAACATTGATACAAAAGTACAGATACACAGGTGCACATACACTCTGACACACAAATATACATACACAAGTACACATTGACTCACAAGTACACATACACAGACATACAGGTACACAAACATAGACACACGGGTGCACATACAGTCTGACACACAAGTATACATACACAGACACACGGGTACACATTGACTTGCAAGTACACATACACAGACATATAGGTACACAAACATAGACACACAGGTGCCTGACATCTACACACACACACACAAACACACACGCACAAACTCACCCTCGTGTTTACTTACTTTTGATGCAGAAGGGTGGTTTCTCTAGGGTCCAGTGGGAGCTGGCTGACCTAGGCTAATGAAAGTCTGAGGCACAAGTTCCTCAGTTCCTCTCCTCCTCTGCATTTGGTGCCTGCTCCCACCCCAGTGGCACTCTTTTAGCTGGGAGGAAGTGACCTGTCCTGAACTCACTTCCTCCCAGCAGGCCGGGAGATCAAAGTGAAAAGGGTCCGGTCTGGGGGAATTTTAAAGAGCCACGGGTACCTGATTATATTGTTGCAGGTTTAAGGGGCAGCTGCTATGGGCCCCCACAGGAATAACTGGACTCGGGGCAGCTGCCCCTTTTGCCCCTTGTTAAAGATGGCCCTGCATCTAGTTCTTGATTTTACACATCTCCAAAATCATCTCTATCTCCTACATTTCTTACAGAGTGCTAAACTGTTCCTAATATTTCATTCACGCCATAACATTCTTCAGCCAAAAATTTAAATTCTCCCCATCTACCCTTTGTCTCATTATTTTCAGATTGTGAATTCATGAATTATCTCATGTTCAAAAGTGTATGAGCCCAAGGGCATGTTTCCCTATTCTTTTGTACCAGTATGTCTAATTATATATTATACTTTTTGTAAGCTCTTTATCTACGCATAATTAAGGCTTTTTCTAAACATAATGTTGATTAAATAATTATATATGTATAAAAAAAAAAATGTGTATAATTCCACATTTCTCTGTTTTATAAAGGTGCTCATCTAACATTTTTTTATTTCATCTATTGTCATTTTTTTTGTTAGTATTATTTTCATTCACTAAATTTATGCCAAAATAGAAATTAAACTAATGATCGCTTACTTAGAATTGAAAAATGATTTATAGACTTAGAGAATCATTTCAGACCAAACAAGACTCAGATCTTTATTCGGAGTGCCACTCCTGGTACCAAAAAAAAGGGGATGAAACAAAGAAGATGTTTTTTTTTTGGTAGGAGCAAATAAGCAGCTTATGCCATGTCACGATGAACAAGAGGTCAGACCCATCATGTAAACTATATCTTTTGTACTATCAAGAGGTAGCAAAAAAAAAGATGACTGATGGTTAGAGGTCAGCCAATAAATGTTTACCAATTCACAAACAATGGAAAAAAAGAGGCACAGTAAAATAATCTATACTTCTAAGTATGATTAATTCAGACACTTTGACTGCAGCTACTAAGGAAAACACCTCCTCCACCACTACTTCCACCACCTCTATTAGTAATATTTAGCCTCAGGATAGTGGGATTAGCAGCAGGTCTGTTATGTCTAAATCACCACCCAGTAGCAGTTGAATTTTTCTTTTCAGCTGCAATAGCTTCTGATGCGGCTTCCATTGGCACTATAAATCCGTCTACCACAGCTAGTTCAGGTATTACAGCTTATGTGTTTTATGGTGCCTGGAGAAATTGATTGGTGAAACCAGTGAACTTGTTTCAGTTGCCTGTGTCACCCTCGATTTCTTGTATCCTGTGACTGACCAACCGGTTACCCTGGAGTTGTACCCAAATTATAGCCCTCCACCTCACCCCCAAAAGAGCCCTAATCACTATTAATTTCTCCCATAACATTACCAGCCATTAAGCGCCCTTCCTAGCGGTTCTTAGAATTAGCATACATCCACAGATAGGCTTCAGAGGCAAGGTGCACGTGACCAGGAGCAACCCCTGATCGCCCTGGAACTCTGTCTCAGATCGTAGTTCTGCTAATACTTTAAACAGAGTGCTCCTTTCAAAACACAACCTACCAGAGCTCTTTTTGGAGGGGAGATAGTGGGAGTGAGGCATCCAAAGGTACCCTGGACTTTAAGGACCTATCAAGGATTACAGAAAGCGCTAGGACTCATCTAATGTATGCGGAGAAAAGGCTATACTTATACAGCTATAGTTACCGAAGCTACTCTGGAAAGCTGTAAACACTGGGGGAAAGGGAATCCTTTGGGTGATACCCTTTTGGACTGCCCCGTGTGAATCAACTAAGGGAGAGCTCTGCAAAGACTGTTGGTGCCATCACTAACACTCTTTATTGAAAAGGTAGAACACAGTTCCCAAGTAGTGTTTCCAATGTCTGGTCTTGGTCATGATGAGGAAACCAGTGATATTGATGTTGCTCTTTCCTCCAACACTTCAGACATTTGTTTAAGACTGTCCCAGGAGGAAGCTGACTATAGTAAAGAGGAATTACAAGAGGAGATTCCATAGTGGATAGGATTAGGTAGCAGACAACTGTTTTCACCTCCCAAACAAACTACAATAAACTATCACAAATAGTGTAATCAAGCCCCAGTGGCCTAACAGATAAGGCACTGGCCTTCTAAGCCAGGGATTAAGGGTTCCAGTCCCATCTGGGGTGCGTCTTTGGTAATTAAACTTGAGCAGGGGTTAAATGAGTTTTAGCATGCATGGGATAGGGATAAGGCCAGGGACTAATGAAAGTATTTAGAAAATTGGGCAGACTAGATGGGCCGAATGGTTCTTATCTGCCGTCACATTCTATGTTTCTATGTAATACGATAAAACACCATGTAGTGTTTAACAGTCTGTTGCATTCACAAAGGTAAATGATTGGCAGGCAGAACATAAATCACTGTAGCTGGAATCTTCTGTGCTCCCAATCCTGGTATTTTTAGTACCAAATGTAAAGGAATAAAATAATAGACATTAAACAGTATTATGTATATAGAAACTTTTAATAATATTGCCCTAAAGGTCCACAGGGTGCGTCAGAAACAGCTTGTTGCAGGGTCCTCAATCTGGAAATATACTCCATATGTCCAAAATTGATGAAAGGATCCGATAATGGGATACAAAAACAAATAAATAAATGTTAAAAACCCTACGTGTTTCATCCGCTGCTGCACGGACTTCCTCAGGGTAATCTGGGTCAATCAAAAGTCTCTGGTTTGGTGTGTGTTTGTAGGTATTTTTATATATTTAATGTGTTTTCTGCACCTACTGTGTATGGCCAATTTGTCTAAGACAATCTCTATCTGTAATGAATTTGCCCAATTTAACAATTGAAGCATTATCTCCCACCAGTGACAGAAGTAGCTCATCTTGTGAGATTATTATTCCCATTATCATTAGTCATCCAAGTGCTAGTGTAAAGGCTAGTGCAGCTTCCACTGCCACCAATGCAATTTCATCCACATCTTCATTAGCCACAAGGCAAATAAAAAAAGGCTAATATTTTGAGCCAAAGCAAAGTTTAGTATTACATTGACAGGCACACAAAAGTGTAAATTGCACAAGGAAGTGAATGGGGGAGAGCGAAGGCCCATCTCACTAGTGCTGGTATGAACCATCATCTGCAAAGACACCACAAGTCTGTGTAACTTGGGGAAGGAGTAGAAAGAGAAAGTCCTAGGTTAGACAGCAGGTCAATTGGTGCTGTTTCTGTTCTGCACAACCAATTACCACCATATGTATCTCTTCCACTACTCCTACCCTTAGGCAGAACACGGGGGTGTTGAACCTAGTACCACTAGATAACAAAGATAGACAGACTCTTAATTTACATCATTCCAGGGACGTGTCTGCCAGCCCACTCTTCAACATTTTATTGAATTTCCAGGACCATGCCAAAACAGCAAGTCTCACCTGCTGAGGAAGAAAAGAAACTTCAGCAAATATATTGCAGGAAAGCAGACAATGGTGTCAAGTTGGCTGGGAGAGCAAGCACAGCCAAATTGAGCATTGCAGGAGGATTGCTGGGCATTTCCATTGTAGCATGAGGGCTAGAAAAGAGAAACAAGGGCTTCTCACACACCTGACCAGATGTCAGCATACAGTGGATCTCTACTTCTACTCCATGCTGAAGAGAATTTTGTAACAGCAGAGGGCAATCCATAGTGTATCTTTCCCAAAATCCACTGACATTGACTCCCCACCGGGACATGAGTATTGGACAATAATAGGACAGCTAGTGTCAGCTCTTATTCTATTCAGGGGCATGGCAGGAAATTAGAGCCAAAGTGATGCCAGTTTGGGACAAGTCATCCCCTTGTTCACCCACCTCATAAAGAAGATGGATGCCTTACTGAGAAACAAGGAATTAGTTCCTGGCAGCACACTCCACACGGATGTAGTAGCAGTGGACAGGAACCTGAAATATCTAATGCTTGTCTGATTGAATGAGTAGTTAATTGCCCTGAACTGATGCTACCTTTCCTGTGTGATCCTAGAATTAAAAGGAATTTGGCACACCGATCCAACAGCCTAACATACTGGAGGGACAAACTTATTAACATGGTCTGTAATTTGCAGAAAAACAGAGGCAAACTTGTTGAGGAAGATGCGTGCCTTGAATCCACCACAATGTCATTTTTTCCGACTCCCACCAGCAGCACCAGAAGCCTAACCCCAAGACTACTGGGATGAGAAGAAGAGTGATTGGCCTGTTATGTGTCTGGTTAGGCAGCAGCTATTGCCATGTTCACTGAACACTGTCCAAAGTGATCAAGTGTTTTTTATTGCAGGGAACATTTTGAATCTTCTATGCTTACAAATGTACCCACCACTGATGGAGCAAATAGTCTTTCTCACGTTTAATCTAACCAAGTTGGGTTACCTTGCTCTTTACTTGATGCATCATCATTTGCTAGCTGAGATTTAATTAGCCACTCCACTCTCCTTTCAAAAATGTTTCTAAATTTGTAAAAGGATTTTACCATCTCACAGTGAATAAAAATGTCAAATTAAAATTATCCTGCTACAGCTCACGCTTTTAAAAAAAAATGTCTTTCATTATGTTTTGCCCTGCCTGATTGAGTCTTGAGATGCCAGCTACCTCCGCAGATGCCATTGATATAAGCTGATAGTCTTGATGGATCACTATGTTTTCCTACACTGAAGGACAGTCACTGATGCTACAGAGTGGGTTTGTGAGAAAGCTTTGTCCTTGTCAGGGTGCAATGGGTTAGTGGGTGGTCGGTTGCCAGCTGACCTTTTCCTTACATTTTTGGGAAAAATCCCCTTTTTTCAACTTTAAATGACTCATGCTCCTCATTTTTCATAACACAAGATAGCCAAGGGAAAAAGATTACAATCAGTCATTAAAAAAATTATGTTCACTCACCTCCTATTTTTTTCTTTAATCCAGATATATAATATTCTAACTATAGCAACAAAGATTTGGTATTGCAAAGGTGCATGATATGGCCATGCAGTATTATATCGATTTTTGTATGTCAACACAGTCATCGTCACCATTTGTCCTGCTGTTTTGGCTGTCTGAATTGCTTTCCCAAATTTGTTCGGTAACAAAATTCAGCCAAGTCGAACAGCGACATGAACTAAATTCTTTCATCCCATTATTTCTTCCTACCAAATTGGGTTAGAAGAACTCTTTTTTTGTCCTGCACAAGTCTAAAGTTTGATAGCACAGTTATTTTATGACAAAAGAAAAACTCACTTGATGCAGCAAATGCTTTTTCAAGATAGATCTGTTCGGTTCTCACAAAAATCTTCCAAACTATTATACATAAATATGTAGGAAGGACAAGATTTGAGCCACATAATTAACAAATTTACTTCTACACTACAGTTGCCAGATGGTTATGCTAATGAGGCATACTTATGGAATATGCTTATTTCTGGATGCGATTAAACATGTTGCTTATTTTAACTATAGAGTTTGGGTTTTTTAATTTAAAAAAACAAAAACATCTTTGTTTAAAACAGCGAGTCGTTAGCTCTTCACAAACTCTTTACCATAATATATAGAACTGTCTATATAACTCAGCAGACTGCAGCAGTGCCAGGATCCACAGCTTCGTACAAAGGGTTACACATTGTGAGTACATGGCAGGTGGTCACTATGCCAATCTCACTCTCCCACACTGCCAATGTGCACTACACTAGCTTTTGGAAAGATGTTGTCATGGAAACAAGTACTATTTTGGAAGTTATAATTTATAACACACTCTGTATCGTATATTTGTAGTTGTCTGATAGCTTACTCCCATCCCCCCCTACACAGTTTATCATCTGTGTGTGAGGACAAAGAATGAAAGTGATGCAAGATTAAAATTAAGTTGTCTCTACACAAAATATGTATAAACCACAAGGATCCAGCAGACCAGAAAACAAATCACAACTAGAAGGTAGAAATAAAGAATATGAAAGTGTAAAGGAAGCGAGAAGAAAGATAAATGTAGATGTTTTCTCCTTCAGTGAAGATAGTAGATAGATGGAGGTGATGGGATAATTAAGAAGCCTACAAAATATTTAGTTATATAAAAAAGGAATGATAGATGTAGGGGGTTGGAGGATGGGATAAAGAGTAGCTCTTGAACATAGTGGGATGGGACAAACAAATTACAAGGAGAGAGGGTAAGATATTTAGGAGAGACTGATGTGACATACACAAAAAGGGCAAAAGGTAACGAGCAAAAGAGAGGATAGACAATAAAGATCTAGTGCAGGAGAAGAGGGAGTTCAAATCAAAATCTATCTGGAATTGGGGGAGGAGGGAAGAAAGAAAAAAAAACTAAGGACTGAAAGGAAGGGAAAAAAAACCAAGAGAAAAGACAAAGAAAAAAGCCAGAAATTAGAAATATAAGGAAAGTAGGAGGAGGTGGGGGGGAAGGCAGAGCAAGACAAAAATAAAGAGATGGGAAGCTTGTAAAGACAGTGGGAGAAGAGGAATAGGAAGGAAATCAAGGAAGATAACGCAGAAAATAACACAGACACAGACGGAGAGAGAGAATAAGGGGGTGCATAGAGAAAGGGAGAAGAAGGACGAAACAGAAGAAAGGAAAGCAGGGAGGGAGAAATATACTGAGGAATAAAGGGTGGAGAGATAGAATAAAAGGGAGGGAGGGAGAGAGAGAGAGAGAGAGGAAGAGACAAAAAAATCGGAGACAGGAGGGCGGGAGGGAGCAGGAAAGAGGCGGATGTGGAGGGAGTCAGTTGATGAGGGTAGGATCAGCCCTGGGGGTCTGTGTAGAGGTGCCAAGAGCCCCCATGTACCCCTCAGCATGCACCTATTCAGCATGATCTTCCTGCTTCTTATGTTACAGGCCAGGCCGGCTCAGGTAAGCACAAGCTCTCTGTCTGCATGCTCTATGGCTGTTTATGCACACTGGTCCTGATGCTGGCCTGTGGGAGGAGGAGGGGGAGAGAGGCTGCTGACAATGACAAAAGAGCCTGACCAGGGAGAGGATGGACAGGGAGGTGTGTGTGTCTGCACATTGCCTAACAATGTTTTACATATTCAATTCAGTGTATAATAATTTTATATATACAAAGCAGTGCATGAATGTTAAGTATGACTGTGTAATGACTACTGATACTGATGCAAAGCTATAGGTGCACAATAGATTATATCATTATACTGTGTGAGTACGTGTTATAAAATGTGTGCCTGTTATTATAAACTATATAATGCCAACGTATTCCGTAGCTGTGTTCCATTTGGTGTACACATGGATCTCAGCTCTTAAAACAAGTGTTATTGATTGATTTACTGTATGTAACGAGTCAAAAGGAAAAGGCATGTGGATTTGTTTAGCATCCCTTATGTGAAAGATGTTCATACACAGGAGACAGTCAGTGCTTTACGGATGTGTGTGAATTGTTGATCTGCGTGTGTTTGTTTGGGTACTGTGTGTTTACTGTGTGAGTACAAACTGACTTTTTAATGGCCAGTTTTAAAGCCTGATATATCCACCATCTGCCTATAGCTAGGGCACTTAGCACTGTGACTGCGAAT
>OW240914.1:54276674-54306603 GCA_933207985.1 Pelobates cultripes
TTCAAATTGTCTTCTCACCCACCACCAACAAAAATCTACCAACCAGGGTGTACTCATTTTACTAGTCTTCAATAGACTAGGGGCTGCTTAATCCGCTGATGTCCTTACCTACCTTCCTCCAATTAAATTATCTAAACCATAGGGTGTCCAATCTACTGGTTCTCCACCCAAAAAAAATCCAAAATGCTCTCCCTGTTGATTTTCTCACCAGCTCCTAGCAAACAAATATGAATGAGGGGATACAAAAATATCAGATTCACATTCACCTCTTAAAAATATGTTTGACCATTCTTTTCCCTCCCTGAAAAATACTATACTTACACCCCATGTCGGGGGTCCTCATAATGTTTAATGTAAGCACTAACCGGAAGAATGTTTGCTTGTGAGAAGAATAGATAGATACTTAAGGAAGTATATAAATATATGATAGTCTTAAATGAATGATATACACATATAATAGTTTATCTCCACAAAGGTAATTCATAATGAGAGTATTTCAAAATATTCAGTGTATTGTCATTGGCTTGTCTCACATGCATGGAAAACCATTGCTCGGCGTTCTTCCAAGTTGACCACAATCACGTCAAGGGAAACTTAACTTTTCAGCTCTTTTAAAAAAACACACAAAAAATGGTAGGCTATTAGCCTTAACACGGTTAGCCTCGGGTTTAAATTAAGTTGCCATCAATTCAGAATGGTTTCAGTTACTGGATTCATTTGGTGAGTCTTGGTTAGTGACTAATTATAAAGTGCTAAATTTCATGTTGCCTGTGCAGGTGTCCTTCTTTTATTGAATATACCTCGATGTACGAGACTCACTAAGCAGTTGGTACAATCTTCTACACTGGGAAACCTCTTTGATATGTGACACAGGCTTACAAAAAATACTTCTATTAAAAAGACTAAAACATTTGCTAGTTGTTAACTTTTCTTTAAGCATATTCAACATGAATTGAGAGCAAATTAGACAAGTATATGGCTAAGGGTTTTAGGACTTAATAACGGGACACAGTTAGCAATCCAATATACTGTGCAGTCTTGCTCAATAGCATGAACTCTGATAGCTGGTATAACTTTATGGCAATTGCTTGCTACAGTCCACTAAAAGTCAATTTCTAACAAAACACATTTTAATTAAAATAGCAGTAAAAGCTAAATATAAAGTGGACCATTTTATGTATTATTGTAAATTTAGAACAGCATTTCTGGTAAAAAAAAAAGATGTGCTCAGTTTTATACAGTTACATTTATATTTTTAGAATTATCTCATAGCTTATTAAAAGCAGGATAAAAATAATATACTTCGAAAACATTCTGTGCTGGATTAAGACTGCACATACCGATCTATCTACAAAAGTTAAAGGTGGAAATGATACCTACATTTTGCCATTCCTATAGTATAAGATTATTTCAGATTTGTGGGAAACTAAAAAATATAGTCTCAAAAACCCAAAGATAACTTTGCACACTCCAGTAAAAAATAGTGTTTTTAATCTTTAAAAAGTGTGTGGGGAGGGGAGTAATGAAACAAGGAAAAAAGGAAGAATTGTGCAATGTCTTCTGCAACTCACATGTTGCTCAGTAAATGCAGGGTTGGGGGGAGGGGGGCAGTCAACCATGGGTCATAGTTGGGGTTAGGGATGTTGTGTGCATTCTCTCAGCACAATGTCACACAGATTTCATCAGGTTCTTCTGCCAAGGCTGCCAGTGAAACTTTGAGCAACAGTATTATGTTTTGTCAGGGCAGGTATAGGACATCGCAAAATGCTCTGTCTATCTAGCCTCTCCAACATAGGTGTACTGAAAGCTTGGGTAGGATAGCAAGCCGGCCACTTACAGTTATCTCACTAAAATTGGGGTTATTATTTGGTATATGATGACATATAAGGTTAGGGGGCATAAAGAGATATCCAAGGGGTATGATGGGATACAGACACATATAATGGGGTGGAGGCAAAAATACACGAAAAGTGATAAAGGGAGTGTTGAGACGTACACAAAGAGGAAAATGTACACCGGGATTATAAGGACACATAAAAAGTTAAAAAAGTCAAAAACTCCAAGTGAATGCCAAACATCAGTTCTGCCAAGTTGCCAAATACATTAGTGCACATCTGCGTGCATTCAAAATATATACAGTTAATAAAGGTCTTTTTGAAACTTGGTAAACTCTATGATGGATCTAGTACTTCTAAAACATCTTCCAAGTATGTCATACAGGAGATAATCAAAATATACCAGGATCTTTTTTGGTGTTAAGCAAGATAAAGAGTATGTTGCAAATTATGAGATATAATTTATTATCAAAATGTAGTCACTTGAATTGAGCAAACTGCAATTAAGGAGGTCTACCCTTGGATAGTCGGGTACTGTGATATTTATTAAAGCATATGTTATGTAAGCTTGAGCCTGTGGAGTTAGGAGATATACAGTTGCAAGAAAAAGAATGTGAACCCTTTGGAATGATATGGATTTCTGCACAAATTGGTCATAAAATGTGATCTGATCATCATCTAAGTCACAACAATAGACAATCACAGTCTGCTTAAACTAATAAAACACAAATAATTAAATGTTGCCATGTTTTTATTGAACACACCATGTAAACATTCACAGTGCAGGTGGAAAAAGTATGTGAACGCCTAGACTAATGACATCTCCAAGAGCTAATTGGAGTGGGATGTCAGCCAACTGGAGTCCAATCAATGAGATGAGATTGGAGTTGTTGGTTACAGCTGCCCTGCCCTAGAAAAAACACACACCAGTTTTGGGTTTGCTTTTCACAAGAAGCATTGCCTGATGTGAATGATGCCTCGCACAAAAGAGCTCTCAGAAGACCTACGATTAAGAATTGTTGACTTGCATAAAGCTGGAAAGGGTTATAAAAGTATCTCCAAAAGCCTTGCTGTTCATCAGTCCACAGTAAGACAAATTGTCTATAAATGGAGAAAGTTCAGCACTGCTGCTACTCTCCCTAGGAGTGGCCGTCCTGTAAAGATGACTGCAAGAGCACAGCGCAGACTGCTCAATGAGGTGAAGAAGAATCATAGAGTGTCAGCTAAAGACTTACAAAAGTCACTGGCAAATGCTAACATCCCTGTTAGCGAATCTACAATACGTAAAACACTAACAAGAATGGATTTCATGGGAGGATACCACAGAGGAAGCCACTGCTGTCCAAACAAAACATTGCTGCACGTTTACAGTTTACACAAGAGCACCTGGATGTTCCACAGCAGTACTGGCAAAATATTCTGTGGACAGATGAAACCAAAGTTGAGTTGTTTGGAAGAAACACACAACACTATGTGTGGCTAAAAAAAGGCACAGCAAACCAACATCAAAACCTCATCCCAACTGTGAAGTATGGTGGTGGGGCATCATGGTTTGGGGCTGCTTTGCTGCGTCAGGGCCTGGATGGATTGCTATCATCGAAGGAAAAATGAATTCCCAAGTTTATCAAGACATTTTGCAGGAGAACTTAAGGCCATCTGTCTACCAGCTGAAGCTCAACAGAAGATGGGTGTTACAACAGGACAATGACCCAAAGCACAGAAGTAAATCAACAACAGAATGGCTTAAACAGAAGAAAATACGCCTTCTGAAGTGGCCCAGTCAGAGTCCTGACCTCAACCTGATTGAGATGCTGTGGCATGACCTCAAGAAAGCGATTCACACCAGACATCCCAAGAATATTGCTGAACTGAAACAGTTCTGTAAAGAGGAATGGTCAAGAATTACTCCTGACCGTTGTGCACGTCTGATCTGCAACTACAGGAAACGTTTGGTTGAAGTTATTGCTGCCAAAGGAGGTTCAACCAGTTATTAAATCCAAGGGTTCACATACTTTTCCACCTGCACTGTGAATGTTTACATGGTGTGTTCAATAAAAACATGGCAACATTTCATTCTTTGTGTGTTATTAGTTTAAGCAGACTGTGATTGTCTATTGCAGAAATAGATAAATCAAAAGGAATAGGGCGCGCCTTGATAAAATATATATAAAATATAACAGTAAAAACGTACGATAAAAATGGGAATTCCCATTTTTATCGTACGTTTTTACTGTTATATTTTATATATTTTTATCAAGGCACGCCCTATTCCTTTTGATTTATCTATTTCTGCTTTAGCTTTAGGGGATAGAAGGGTTACCCCTTTTAGGTGTGCTGCCTTTTATAGTTTACACACTTACTGTGGCATTACTAGTGCTGATCCTACCTTGATTACTTTCTGTGATTGTCTATTGTTGTGACTTAGATGATGATCAGATCCCATTTTATGACCAATTTGTGCAGAAATCCATATAATTCCAAAGGGTTCACATACTTTTTCTTGCAACTGTATATTTCAATATGACAGCTTTTAGGTACCAGTGAGACAGAGCTTTATAAATATTATTCTACTAGAATACAAGTAGTATGCTTACGGCAGTTAGGAAAGATGTCAGACTTTCTTCAGAAGGTAAACGTCTAGAGATGATCATTACTATAATGTAGCAGATGATCATACACTCAAGGGAATGCAACATGGTTCTCCAACTTCTAAAAACACATAAATGTTCTTACAAAGCCAGAAAGACAGGGTTATACATAGTTACACGTAAGGTGCAGAGGTGATTACCTGAAATATAAGAGCAGAGTTTTAAATTTCAAACATTGAAAGTCAAAAAACCTTATTAATCTTAATTCATACCTACTATATTTTTTTTTTTATCAACTACTACTTCATACCAGTCTTCATTCATGTCTACACGGATCTAAGTATGTAAAATTTAGAAACTTATGGAGGCTTCATTTTTATTACAATATCAGTGTAAGGAATATAAATTGTAGGCTTAAAAATCTAAAATTAGGGAATTGTTAAGGGTCAATTTAGGCACTGTAACCATGTTAACTCATTGAAGTAGTTATAGTGCGTTGAGTCCTCTGGCATAATCCCTTCTTTCAGTACTAAACCGTTTTGGAATGGTTTAAAGGTCTGGCTACTCTGAATACCTTTGGCTAATGAATAAATGCTAGCCTGAGAAGCAATGGGCCACAGTGATTGGTGGAAAGTGTCAGTTGGCTGCTCTCAGCCTATCACAAACACCTATTGCCGGTATCACTTGGTTTGGTTAAAACAGAGTGTAATCTCTGCCTCAGCCATACACCAATTGGAGGGCCTGGAAGAGGACAACCAAGGACGCTCATTCACTGATAAACATTTGAAAACGGAATGAAGGGATGGCACTAGGGGACTCCAGGAACTATAACTACAACACTGATATAAAATTGTTATAGTGCCTAGAGTGTACCTTTAACCAAAATAAAGCAATTAACATAAAAAAGAGTCCATAATTTGGTCAACCCAAATTATTTTTCAGCAAGTACGTGCCACATCGATAATTGTGTCAAAGCCAGAATATAGGAATTATGTTAGCAAAAAAAAAAGAATATGAATTATTGAGGTTTAGGCTAAATCTGATAGGATCCCCCGTGGTCTGAAGTGGGAAAATTTATCACTGGCACCATACTCCTTAACATTTGAAACAGACCCTAATTCTATGTTTTAATGTATCGACAAAGCCTACAACCTTCAAAGTGTAATTCCCTATCTCTTATTTTAGTTCCAACTCTTTCCTCATTCCTAATAAATAGCAAAAGCTTGACAAAGACCCACTTCCCGATCATTTCTGAATTATTAGATATATATATATATATATATATAAATTCTCCTTATGGAGAACTAATAGGGAGGTAGAGGTTGAATCATGACATCTGCAGCTTCCTGAACACATCAAATGCAACAAGACTTCAGTTTAAGAATCAGTTTATTGACAACACCACCATCAGATCCTATATGGACTGACAAAATTTGATGCGAGTGGTGGTAATTAAAGTTAACTATTTAAATCAAATTCACAATTTCAAGTGCTGGGAAGTTTATTTGCCCCGGTTTTCAGTAGGTTTGGTGGTACCCAAATCTCGTGATATCCAACAGTGAGACTGAGCGAGTGTGATGAACCATTTAGTATTCAGTCTATTTCTTATATTGTTTTCAGTGTGTTCCAAGAGAATTCTTTCCATAAAAGTAAGAGATGCTTTAATTACTTTTAAGGGAAATATGTAGTCTTTCCTGCCAATAGTATCTTTAATGTTAAGCACAAAGAATAGTAGAACAAAGCCAATGTAGGTGCTTTAAAGTAAATTAAACATTAAGAAATAACAGCTACAAAACAGTTGTGAAAAAAGAAAGATAGAAAAACAAACCAAAAACCTGTAGCCCTTTTAAAAAACCTGTAGCCGTTGTTTTTTAAAAACCTGTAGCCCTTTTTTAAAAAAACCTGTAGCCCTTTTTAAAAACCTGTAGCCCTTTTTTAAAAAAACCTGTAGCCCTTTTTAAAAACCTGTAGTCCTTTTTAAAATAAAATATGTAGTGGGAAACACGTACTGTTACATTGTGGGAGTAATAAAGTAGGCATGTCCTATGGTATATACTTGTAAGGGAATGGATTTTTGGATGCACTGTTAAGTGTTACACAGAGACTGAAGGTATTTATGGTGCAGATGTGGGGTTATTGTGGTGGATCACCAGAGTATCACCGCCAGAGGTTCCCTTTCCCTCAGTGTTTATAGCTCTCCAGAGTAGCTTCAGTGA
Source organism: Pelobates cultripes (assembly GCA_933207985.1). NCBI lineage: Eukaryota > Metazoa > Chordata > Amphibia > Anura > Pelobatidae > Pelobates > Pelobates cultripes. Next base: position 54,283,314 of record OW240914.1, read on the forward strand.
TTATAGTATCGGTATAGCCTTTCCCCCCATATATTAGACAAGTCTTAATGCTGGGAGTAGAGCTAGTTTATTGAACCACAGCACATATATGTAGGAGTAATCACAATAGTGGGTCATCAAACAAAACAATACAAGTCACTCCCCGGCTTCTTGGTGTCTAGGAGATAATTACATAGATTAAGCCTCCATAATTGGTTTACCTGCCTGATACCCAGACATTACACAATACCTGTTATAACCTAATTACCGTCCCTTCAGTTTTACATTTAAACAATAACAACAATAAAATAGCAAAATAACTTAATAAATAATAACTTAATAAAATAAGCTCAGCAGACAAAAGGGGTCTCTGGGACCAAGCCCACAGTCACAGTGATTATGTTCTTTTGGGGATGAGGTGAATGGCTACAACGCTGGTACAATTCCAGGGTGACCTGGTGGTCTATCCAAGCGATAGTCACAATGAAGTGGTCTGGGTGCCGTGGCTCTGTCCTCTTAACCTTGCAATGTAAAACACTGCAGAGTTACGTCCACCTCTAGTGGAGCAGGAGGAGCTTCCACTGCACTGACTGAGTAAAACTAAGTCATGTGATGCAGAAACCCCTTAGGAAAGCATTAATTCAATGCATTTCTATAGGGTATTGTGAAAGGACATGTGGCCTCCTATGGTCCTCTATGACATCGACGGATGAAGCTATGTTGCTGGAGGCAGGGAGGTGACCAGTGCCAAGGGATCCTTGGTGCTGGGAAAAAGGTAAGTAAAATATTTTATTTCTTTTAATTTTATAGTGAACATGGGGGTAACCTGAAAAAGAGCAGTAAAACTGTTTAAAGAGACACTACAAGCAAAGCTGCATATGGTAAAACATCAACGAAAAAAAATTTTTGGCTTCCACCCTCTCGCCTACAAGTTCCAAAAAGAGAGAGATGAAACAGCAGAAAAAATAGTAATGTATGATTCCCCCAAAGCCCAGCTCTGTAGATGTGGAAAACACGCTTTTAATGAGTGGCCATACAATAGCGTATGAATGCAGAAAAATTAATTAACAAAAAAATCAATGAGAAGAGATAACACCATGTTATTGTAAGTGAGTGGATTCTACCAGGGCCGCCATCAGAAATTTTAGGGCCCCTGACACAGCTCAAGATTTGGGCCCCCGGGGCCAGCCCTGAGTCCGCCCACAAGGATGAAGTGTGTATAGTGGATGTAGAATGTGTGTCATGGATGCAGTGTGTGTAGTGGATGCAGATTGTACATTTTGTGTAATGTATGTAATGGGTGGGTGGTAAGGAACACTATGGGACAGGAGAAGGGGTGGTAAGGAACACAGTGGGACAGGGGAGGGGGGATAGTAAGGGACACTATGGGACAGGGGAGAGGGTGGTAAGGAACACTATGAACACTAGGAACATTATGGGACAGGAGAGGGGTGGTAAGGAACACTATGGGACAGGGAGGGGTGGTAGAACACTATGGGACAGGGAGGTGGGGTGGAAGAACACTATAGAGACAGGGAGTTGGGGTGAAAAACGCTATGGGGATGGGGGGGGGAGAAAGAACACTATAGGACAGGGGAGGGGCGGAAAGAACACTATGGGATGGGTGAACACTATGGGACAGGCAAAGTGGGGGAAGAAAACTATGGGGGAGGGCGGAAGAACACTATGGGATGGGGAAAAGAACACTATGGGAGCACTTCCTGTCAGTCTGGCCGGGTACAGGAAACAGAAGATCCTGCACCAGATCTGCTCCGCTCAGCCATGCTTCAATAAAGGTAGGAGACTTACACCAAGGGGGGAGAGAGGGCACTAAGGATGGGGGGATAAGGAACACTATATGGGGTGGGGGTGGAAAACACTATGGGACAGGGAGGGAACACTATGGGGAGAGGGGATGGTAAGGAACACTATGGGGTAGGGGAGAGGGTTGGTATGGAACACTATGGGACAGGGGGTGGTAGGAACAATATTGGACGGGGAAGAGAATGGTAAAGAATACTATGGGACAGGGGAGGGGGAAAAGAACACTATGGGACAGGGGAGGGGTGGAAAGAACACTATGGGGAGGAGGAAAGAACTCTATGGGACAGGGAAGAGGATGAACACTATGGGACAGGGGAGGGTGGTAGGAACACTATGCAACAGGGGAGGGGTGGTAGGAACACTATGGGACAGGGAGGGGGTGAAAGAACACTATGGGACATGTGAGGGTGGAAACACTATGGGACAGGGGAGGAGAACACTATAGGACAGGAGGGAGGAGGACACTATAGGGTGGGAAAAGAGGCACTATAGGACAAGAGGATGGGGAAGAACACTATGGGATGGGAAAGAACACTGGGATCTATGGGGGAGGGAAAAACACTACAGGACAGGCGAGGGGGATAGAATTCTACAAGGGAGGGGGGAAAATAACACTTTAGGGGAGGGGGGAAGAACACTATGGAATGGGGGGAAAGAACCCTATGGTGGAGGGGAGAAATAACAGTAAAAAAGAGGGAGAGGAGAGGAACACTTGAGGGCGAAAGAGGAACATTAAGGGGGGGCACTAAGGTACAGGGGAAGGAAGAAAAAAGGAACACTGGGGTAGAGGGTGACCACTAAAAGGGAAGGAAGAGGAACATTAAGGGGAATGGGGGGGGCACTAAGAAACAGGTAAGGGAGGGGAGAGGAACACTAGCGGACATGGAGGAGAGAGTGGCACACAGGGGGGCCTCAGTGGGGAGAAAGACACACAGATGGGCCTGGGGGTGAGAGTGTACACAGAGTGGCTGGGGATGAAAGCGACACACAGAAGGGCCTGGGTGTGGAAATACAAAGGGGCTGGGGTGAAAGAGACACAGAGGGGCTGGAGAAGAGGCAAAAGAGACACAGAGGGGCCGGGGGAGATAGACGAGCTGGTGGTAAAAGAGAAACACACAAAGGAACTGGTAAGAGTAAAAGACACAAAGGGGCTGGAAGAGAAGGAGACACACAAAGGGTGGTTGTAAGAGATACACAAGAGACGTGTAAGACACACAACGGGGAAAAATAGGGGATAAGATACAATAAAGGGGGTAAGACATTTAAAAAAGGGGATAAGAAACAAAAGGTGGGTAAATGGGCACAAATATAAAGATGCTTTTGGGTGGGTGGGGGATGGAGGGGTACAAAAATTAATTGCACCGGGCCTGATGCTGCTAGCGCTTGATAGGGAGTATAGGAATGGAGTGACGTGATGTTATTCCATTGAGACTCTGGAAATGAGGCAAGAGGTTGGTGTCATGGAGGAGGTTTGACCTTCTTGTAGAAGTGTCCCTAAGCAGGGCAAGTCAAAGAAGACCTAAGGAGGAGCACGGGGAGACAAGAGGGTGAGTATTTAGAGGTTTAACACCCACCTCAGTAAGGAGATGGTGGCAGGGGAGCAGAGGGCCAGGTAAGGCTTGACAGTTTCCCTTTAACTGCCATCCAATCACATAGTAGTGTGTTCTCACAAAATACAACGAGGACACATTGTAAGCATTTTTCTGCCCATTTCTTATAAATGTATGTCTGCTATTTAGGAATATTGTTTGCAAAACAAATATGACTAAACATCTATTTTTGACACGGAGTGAAAAAGTGCAGGATAATATAGACACACCAAAGAGCAATAGAATTCCGTCGTTCACCAATATAGTTTCAAAAAACCCTTTTCAATATACAGAAAATCTAGGCTTTCTGACAGCGTACTCCCTTGATGTTATCCTGAATACATTGCTGCATGTTTGGTAACAAGGAAAGACTGTTTAATAATGCCGAATAAACTTACAAGTGACACAGTTAAACAGGCAGAATGTTTGTTTGCAATCAAAATTCAAAAAGCTTGTAAAATCTAGAGCAAAAAAATATGGAACAGTCAAGTTACGGGTAGTGACTATGTTAGAATTATAAGATGTAAATTCAATATTTTTTAAAAAAAATTCTGTTTATCTATTGTGAAATTATTTCATTGCCTCTTTCTTTTTTTTTTTCTTTAATAAAATGAGATCAAATATGCTCATTGGGAACAAAAACTTTTAATCAGTGTTACGTATATACAGTAATTTAAGTAAAACTTTTAATCAGTGTTATGTATATACAGTATTTTAAGTAGAGGCATTATTTACCTTTTTTTAATATATTGTAAAAAAAATAAGTTTTGCTTCATAAACCTGCCTTTCTAGCCATGCCCCACTTTCAGCTCACTCAGTGCAGTCAGTAAGTGAGCTGTGTACATATATCTCCCCAGCTGTTCCCACCTCCTATAACCTCCGATCCAGTACCAGCACAATATTTAGCATACCGCAATACAAAAAAAAAAGTGGCTCGATCCTCATTTTCCTACAGAGCACCGCAATTATGGAATAACCTCAAGGACACTGTCAAATCTTCATTTAATATAAAATCTTTTAAGAGATCTGTGGCAACATACTTCAATACAGAATGCTCCTGTCATGGTTCAATATATTTATTACCTATTAGGTGTTAAATTTATATGTGTGTATGTATATATATATATATAGTATTATTATTTTTTTTTTATATTATATTGTACACTATTGTAACAATGCAATGTTTGTGGGCCCAGGACATATTTGAAAACGAGAGAAATCTCAATGTATCCTTCCTGGTAAAATAGTTTATAAATGAAAAAATAATATACTGAGAAGGAAGTCGTTTTTCTGGCAGAAGGCCATGGCCAAAGAGCCAGACTTATTGCGAAGTAGGCTAAGCAAAACATGGCCAAGGAGCCAGACTTATTGCAAAGGAGGCTAAGCAAGGCATGACCAATGAGGCAGACTTGATGCGATTGAGGCTAAGCAAAGCATGGCCGAGGAGGCAGATTTATTGTGAAGGAGGCTAAGCAAAGCATGGCCGAGGAGCCAGACTTATTGTGATTGAGGCTAAGCAAGGCATGGCCGAGGATGCAGATTTATTGTGATTGAGGCTAAGCAAGGCATGGCCAAGGAGCCAGACTTATTGCGATTGAAGCTAAGCAAGGCATGGTCAAGGAGGAAGACTTAATGCACGGCATTCTGCAAAACTTTTTTTTTTTCATAAACGACAAAGATTTGAGCACGCAAAAAATACAGTATATTTAGAAGGTCAAAACATATCACTTGCATTTGCAATGTGTTGATGCAGCTTTCAGAGTCTTTTCTATTGACCTACACAATAAAAGTAAGTACATAAATCAATAAAATATGCAAGGCTCATAAAATAATACATACATCGAGCTCATTTATATAATTTTACTTTTTATTGGTATCCTTGAACAGCACTCTGTGTAATCCTATGCTTATATACTTTTCATGTGTTGCCCGTACAAATGAAGGAGAGATTTGTATCCAGTAAAACATGGTGGAAATGACAACTGTTTTCCCCAGCTGTCCCAGCTTCTAAACTGACCTGCCACACAGAATATCAACCCTATCGCTGCCTAACAATCTCTTCGAGCCTTGTCCCTAACAGTATGAATGGGCAGTCAATCTATCTGAATATCTGAATAACTTTAAATATTAATCATGTAGCATCTCTGGTGCAGTGTCCTAATGCAGAAAGAGTTGTATGACTTAGTGCTTAGTCTTAATTAGATCTAATGCCTGGTTTTGTCAAGCAGGATTACAGCCTTAAAGTGTCAGTGGAGAATCAAGCCTAATTAAAATACCTGTGTGAGTTAAATTGCCCTTGGAAGAAAACATTTGCATGCAGGTCAAAAAAAAATTAATATGCGCTGCCCAGATTTGCAGTATTCATATATCAGCCTGACATATATTTGAACGTTCATTGTACAATCTTGTCATGTCTTGATCATCTAAGGCATGATTCTGTTAGAAGATGGTTTAAAGGTTGGGGTTGAATTTTACCCATCTTGGGGTAGAGCAGCATAAACTGTATAAGAAACAGTACATTCTAAAATATGTTTGTACGGTGTAGCATATACAGATTGGGACTTGGTAATGCAGCAACATGCAGCGATCTTTTATACAGAAAGAAGTGGGTGCATTTTCCTTGTTGTATATTCAAACAAAAAGGTCATTAATGCTTAAAATGTAAATTAACTTTAATTACTCTTATTTTTCTGAGGGTTGTTGTCTATGTGTCTGCTAGTATATGTCTCTCTGGATTTGATATATTCATATATATGTCTACATACCTGGTTTCTCACTAAAGTGAGAATTCAAAGTGATTTTCAAGTTTAAGGTGGAAATAGCCAAAGCAGAAACATTCTCTAGTTTAGCAATGCTTCGAGTTCGGCTACTTTGGCTTCGAATTTTAAATTCACTTTGAATTGTACTGATATTATAAAAAAGTATATTTACAAAATTGCAAATCATTCCCATGGACAAAGTTAAAAATAAATCTATTGTGTAACCCTAGCTGTTATATTTGTTCTATTGTGAGGTTTTTTTTTTACAACGCATGTTGTTACTTTGTAGATTGCATGTTATGTCTCTGTTGTGTTTAAAAATGTAAAAACAAAAAACTAAACAAAAACACAAATAACGAATTTGAGAACAAAAAATCTAAAGTTCATTAGAATAATAAGTTCACGCGTCATATGTCAGCTCACTGCTAGATAAATAGACCTAATTTGGTATCCCCTTTTCCTTCCCTTCTTACTTCCCTTGAAAGACAAGTAATATAAATTAATTAATGGCCATTCTAAACATACTGTGCTTAACATTTTGTGTTCAGTGTAAGAGAGTGCAGGATAACTATCCCCTCCCCCCCCCTGCATTTATTCTATAAGTAGTTGCTCTATACAACGGGGGGATACAACTGGATCTATATGGAGAATGGGGAATCTAATGCTTGTACATTAGCAATTTAATCACACACATATATGTCATATTAATCACATACTGATTAAAACATATGTTTAGTTATAATCTAAAACCCAAACAATGTGTACCTAGATGTAATACATTCCAGAATAACAAAAATGACCTTATATTCATGATGCAGAGGCCTTAGAAGTTCTGAAAGTAGAACAGGGATATACCATATCCAGTTGATAAGACTTTTATTGGCTTTGTACATTTTAGTTAAAATTATAATTTTATGTAAATATGAACTGGGACACTGTCATAATGTCTACTGGTTTTCAACATTTTCAACATACGATTTCTCGAATGTAATTTCAGAATGTACTGAAATTGCTGGAATTATAACGCTAGAATTATAATTTACATTTATTTTCTACGTTATATTTCAACTTGATTTCTGAAATGTTGTTTTTCTAATGTCACTCGGCAAGCTGTTCAGATTTTTCAACCATTAGAAAAACACAGTGTCGAGAAAATAAGAAATACTTACACAGAAATATGAATTTATATCCAGAAAAGCAATTGAGCATAAATTTAGTGGGTGGGAAAACATGTTAAACTGGAGGAAAGATAGCTTGATACTCCTGTGCTGGGAGTAATAAGACCATATAATAACAAGTAAGATTGTTGTGCTTTAATATGAAAAAATCTCCATTCCATTAATAGCGTTTGCCTAAGAGTGGTCTTTGACTTATTCCCCACGATCTTACAGGGGTTGAGTGCTATGTTTATGTCAAAAACTCCCATACTCAGGGACTCCTGTGAGTACCTCCGCCCAAACCACTTTCTAGCCACTCTTTGGGATCCTGGAACACTCGAAGTTTGACTGAGGTCTGTCAGGAACCCTTCCACCTGACCAGACTGCAGCTTTCTTCTACCAGGCAGGTATCTACACCTCTGCCTGTTCAGTGATTAGCTACTGCCTTCAGAAAGCCACTTTTTGCTCTCAGACCTTGCTCTCTTTTACTTGTCCCAGGCTACAGGGACCAAGCAGCCAACCCAGCCAACTGGTATGACAACTCTGTTATTAGAATCCCTGAACAAATAAACCAGGACACACAGTTCTAAAAGGAACTAACACCCTCAGCTTTATTTTTACTCGGACCTAAACCATAAATTTACAGTGACAAGCTCAATTTAATACAAATAACCAAATCATATGGGGAAACATGCAGGAACTCATAATAACACAATAGCATATTTATAAAGGGGTGGGGAAGAAAATAACTAATACGAAATATCTCCCCTGCCCTAGGCATGACAAAACTCAGCCCCCCCCCGCCTTCTAAATACACATACACACTCACTGACAGACACATACAGTCACTAGCAGACACACACATTCACTAACAGACACGCATACACGCTCACTAACAGACATGCATACACACTAACAGACACACACAAATTAACAGACACACACATAGTAACACATTCCCTAACAAACACACTCACTAACAAACACACACACACTCACTAACAGACACACACACACACACTAACAGACACACACTCACTAACAGACACACACACACACACTCACTAACAGACACACACACTCACTAACAGACACACACACACATTAACACACTCACATTTAAAAAAAAAAAATTAAATCCCCCCAGCATCCCTACCTTTGGGAATGATGGGTTGGATTAGCACTTTCCCTAGGGTCCAGTGGGGCTGCTGGGCTGCAGTCGGCGAGGGAGCACTGATCCTCCTGTTCATTTCCCTTGCGCGCCACGTAGTGATGCCAGAGCCGGAATTACGTCATATTCCGGTTCCGGCATCACTGCGGAGGATGAACAGGAGGATTAGTGCTCCCTCGCTGCCCGCCCGGAAAGCTCTGCCGCTGCCAGCCAGGGGCCCTGAGGTGGCCACCCGGCCAACTCCACGGCCCCCCAACACAAGAGGCTGGTAAGGCATTTGCCAAGGCGATTGGGGGGCGGCTTTTTTGCCGCCCCCCAGAAAGTGCCGCCCAAGGCAAATGCCTTGTTTGCCTCGGGGCAAATACAACCCTGATGTAGTGCATATAGCTGTTTCAAGATCCTCACAGCCAACAGATGGGCATGTACAGGCTCCACAGTCAAATGTACCTAGTTGATTGCAAACATCAGCAGGACAGGAGAGCACACAAAACATTTAACACTAAACAGTTACATTATACACACCCTGAACCTATAATGAGCACAGGGTGACTAAAACATAAAAACAATTCAAGAACCATAAAGTGTCCGTCTTCTGTTCGCAGTTATGGTAACTACACATACATGGTTATTTACTAAAGTAAGAATTTTTAGGAATTCAAAGTGATTACAGCATGAATGCCAAAATAGAAAAATTGGTAAACTTCCTCAAATCATCAGTGCTTTCACTTTGGTTATTTTTGGACTAAAGTTTGGAATTGACTTTGAATTCCTAACAATTTTCACTTTTTCCATAGTTTAATGCCTGCTAGGATCGTCCTCTCTGTTCTCCTAGTCCTTCAGGAGGACACCTATAAAAAGGACACTATAAACACCAAAAAATTTTATCTTAAAAAAAGCAGTTTTGTTGCATAGATCAAACCCTGGCAGTTTAATGTCTTAATTCTCTGCCATTTAGGAGTTAAATAATTTTGTTTATACAGCCCCAGTCCCACCTCCATGCGTGTGACTGGCACAGCCTTCCGAAACACTTCTTGTAAAGAGAGATCTCATTTTAAACTTTCTTTATTGCACATTCTGTTTAATTTAGAACTTCTTATCTCCTGATCTGTTAATAGCCTTCTAGATCACACAAGAGCACTGTGGGTTTATTTAAAGTTCAAGGAGATTAAAACACTTAAAGTAAGCTAACATCTGATTGAAAATGAAACCATTATTTTCATGCAGGCTGTGTCACTTACAGCCAGTGGGTGTGTGTCAAGGATATCATAATCAGAACCAAAAGTTATTTAACTCCTAAATGACAGAGATATGAACAGTGAGACTACATGGTCATGTTCTATATACCCAAACTGCTTCATTAAGTTAAAGTTGTTTTGATGCCTATAGTATCTATTTAACGAGCATTACTTATCATAGAGGAAAGGCACTGTCCAGCTGTGTGATACTTGATGACCACCTTGCTGGTTGGTGGTAAAACTGGTGATAAACGTATCAAAGTTTGCTGTGAGAGCTTTGAGTTCTGGCATGTCAGACAGTAGTCAGGCTCACTAACCCAACCTTTAAGCAGCAGGGACGATAATGCTAGGCAATTGTTTAGAATGTGTGTATGATTTTATGATACTCATTGTAGCGGACTCCGGGTGTACTTTACAGAGCTGCTGCCTCCCACCCCCCTTTGTTGACCCACAGCTGCATATACAGGCACATGTAAAACAGTCCCAAAAATGGTGCCTCAAGCTTGTAACCTGCGCCAAACAAATCAGGCCATCCATCCCATCTCCCCCCCATAAAAATAGACAGCGGGCAAATGGGGATATGGCACTCGGTGACGGCGTTCCGTCACACTCATGATTATTTGATGCAACACAATTCACATACAGCAACAACTTAATTTCACCATCGTGTCTGAGTTCTCTTTTTGGCTCATGTAGAAACAATCTATTGTGAGTTAATTATCTGACTAACAATGGCCGAGGGAGATACAATGTGGAACATAAAGATATGTAATGACACTAAGGATATAAATACAAACATTTTCAGTCTGTAATCATCATATTCAGTACTATTGGACCACTGGCAGATTTTAGACGAAGGTTTGCAACACGTATTCATTCTTCTTGGCCAGCCAAGAGTCAGCATTTATTCCTAATCTGTCCTCAGGTCAGCAGAATACTTTCCTTTTGAAATATGTATATATCTTGGAAACATAATGGTGAACTTTCCTTATGGAAAAATAATACCCCAAGATGGTATTATTTTCTTCAACAATACATTCTTCAGAATTGTGCATATTTTCTATTACATAGTCTTTATATATTTTGGATGAAAATATTTTTGGATTAATCCAGAATCGTCCAAAGCAATATTTTTTTCATGAAAACTCTTACATGTACCACTCTACCCAAGATATGTGGAGATCACACCCCTTGGCAGCTTTTGCCACATTCCACGGATAATTCTCTATTTCTCCCATTACTGATATGTCTTTCTTACTCTTCTTAACCCATCATACGTGTAATGGGAGGGGTCTGCATATAACTTGTAAGTCCTGTGGCTGCCTTAGGATAGATGGACTCATTTATCACAATGTCAAACCACACTGCGCAAAGGTTTGTATTGTTTCATATCTTGCGGCAGAGGATTTGAAAGCATGATCTGCCCATGGAAATAGCATTTGGATATTTTCAAATCATTTTATTTTACAGTGCGATATGGCACTGTGAATCACAGGCACCTTAAATCTTAATTTAGCACCAGGATACATCTGTCTCGTACAGTCTGAAATTGATGAGTATCAAAACGTCTGGGTTGCAGCCATGAGTGCTCTCTTTATCAGTTATGTCTGCGTTGCTGACACCAAGAAGAGAATCACTAAAAACTACAAGAAAAAAGAAAAATAAGAAAAGAAAAAGAAATTAGGTCAGTTCATCCCAAAGAACTCCAGGGAAATTATCTGGAAGTCTATCAAAACCATTTCATATATTTTTTTATTTTTTTTAGAAAACTACTAAAAATCCATATTAATTATCACAGGTGGCTGCTCTAAATAAATCATTGTCACAAAAGTGCATATTCACATTTCATTATAAAATTAGCAAAATAACACATAGATACATAGAATGTGACGGCAGATAAGAACCATTTGGCCCATCTAGTCTGCCCAATTTTGTAAATACTATCATTAGTCCCTAGTCTTATCTTATAGTTAGGAGAGCCTTATGCCTATTCCACGCATGCTTAAACTTCTTCACTGTATTAACCTCTACCACCTCAGCTGGATGGCTATTCCATGCATCCACTACCCTCTCAGTAAAGTAATACTTCCTGATATTATTTTTAAACCTTTGTCCCTCTAATTTAAGACTATGTCCTCTTGTTGTGGTAGTTTTTCTTCTTTTAAATATAGTCTCCTCCTTTACTGTGTTGATTCCCTTTATATATTTAAATGTTTCTATCATATCCCCCCTGTCTCGTCTTTCCTCCAAGCTATACATGTTAAGATCCTTTAACCTTTCCTGGTAAGTTTTATCCCGCAATCCATGAACCAGTTTAGTAGCCCTTCTCTGAACCCTCTCTAAGGTATCAATATCCTTCTGAAGATACGGTCTCCAGTACTGTGTACAATACTCCAAGTGAGGTCTCACCAGTGTTCTGTACAATGGCATGAGCACTTCCCTCTTTCTACTGCTAATACCTCTCCCTATACAACCAAGCATTCTGCTAGCATTTCCTGCTGCTCTATTACATTGTGTGTCTACCTTTAAGTAATCTGAAATTATTACTCCTAAATCCCTTTCCTCAGAAGTTGAGGTTAGTAGGGTGTCAAATATTCTATACTCTGCCCTTGGGTTTTTACGTACAAGATGCATTATCTTGCACTTACTTTTACACACCTAAGTAAATAAGCATATCAATTAAAAACCTTGGAATTATGTTTATACATAAAAATATCATAACTATGGACTTTGTAAAACTTTGCTGAAAGGGACACTATAGGTACCTCTATAGGTCTCTCTGTTTTAACCCTGCCGTTGAAAACATTGCCGTTCTAAAGGCACTTCCAATAAGTTATAAGCATTAAAATGCTACACTTGCTTTCAGAAGGTCTCAGAGAGACAATCTGATTGGTGCAGCTGCAAGAAAGCATTGGATTGGCTGAGATCATCGACCTTGATGATATCAGCCAAGGAGACAGGCACTGCAAGGGAGAAAAGGTAGGTAAAATTACATTTTAATCCCTCCTGGTGGGGCCTGGGGACCTAAATAAAATACAAAATATGGATTGTATACCTGCCAAATAGCACTTTTAGCTTAATTTTTTTAAATGTTGTCATTTTATTTTTGGTTGCTCTTTTCTGAGGTTTATTAAATAACTGTTCTCTTATATATCTGTATTATAAAATAATGTACAAAAACTTTAATCGCCATAATATGTTATTTTCAGTAATAATAAAAATGGACATTTTAAATTCAGGCTATTAATTTATGTAATATATTGTTTTCATCTTATATAGTGATGTCCTGGGCGATTAAGGCACCAGAAAAACATTCTTACCAATGTTTCTTCTAGCCTAAAAGCAAGTTGTGTTTTCATATATATAAAGCACGCACATGAAATAACTGACAGAAAAATATTCAGTACTCTATAAGAAACACTGAAGTGTACTGTCAGCATAAAAAGACTTTGGCACTACAAACGTACGTACACACTACTATGTAAGGAGAGGAAAATAAAGTGTTCTGTTTCTAAGACTGTTGGATACAAATAATGCTTTTAGGGCTACAAGGGAAGTGCATACAAAGCTTATCTGACTACATTTAATACGTGAGTGTACTTTGCTTTTTACCAGCATAAAGGTTCTCTTTGAACTATGTTTTTACCGATCCTTCCTGACCACCTCTCCAGTCTGAGAGAGACTACAATCAACCTTCATCATATAGTCTCCTATACCTTGTTGATGCTGAACTCCAGTTCCAGCTAAACCCTACTCATCTCAAGATCCACTTTGTTTCCATGTGTTAAATTGCTCTTGGCCCTGCTGCCAGCTTTTACACACGATCATTTTGATCCCAAGTTCTTGTTTGTCCTGATGGTTCTGAGTCTCAATTATCCAATTTGACTCCATCCTCTGCTTCTCCAGAACTTTTCCAGTCCTCGCATGAACTCCACTTTGTGTTCTTCCTTGACAACCTGTTTTTCATTCCCAGCTTGGCCCAGTGGTCTCCTGATCTTGTTGATCTATGGCACCTACTCATCCTTCATGTCCGTGCATCTGCACTACCCATTCATCTCAGCTCCTGCTCACACTGCTGACCAAAAATTATTGCTTAAACTACATAATCTGTTGTAGCTGTGCCCTGATTAGGATTATTTAAATCTTTCCACATCTTTCATATTCTGGATACTCTCAAGGCGTTTTTGAACTGTGCACTTCAGACAAACATGGCAACTTCCTCCTGCAAGCTGTTTAACCATTTTTTGAGTCTGTATGGTTTTTGTTTTGCTTGTTTTAGAGCTACAAAGGAAAATCTGGTCATCCTAAAATAAATAATTAAACAGAGCATTATGTGAATCTAAAGCAAAGTAGGTGTTTTTGACACTTTTGTCCACACAAAACAAGTTGAGGACACTTTCAAATTACTTAAATCAAATCTATTCTCTGTGCTGACAAAATCACCTGCAATGTACAGAAGTTCACTCCCAGACGTCATGTTCAGATGTCCTTCTTAATTTCAATATCACCTACAAAAGCACTTCTCTATCAAAAGCACTGCCTCCTCCCCACAACCAGTCAGAGATGGGATGGAGTGGAAAATGAATATGTTTTTATTTGCTCATAATCATGGAATTTATACACAATGAAATTTTCATGGTAAGCATTAAAAGGTTTATTCAAAGTGAGAATTTTAAATGAATTTCAAATTCAAGACGAAAATTACAGACGTTGGATTCCTAGCACCCTGTTGTTCACTTTTCCCCCTTAAACTATTATATTCCCAAACAGCTCACCCTCCCATCCAACCCCATTCAAAATAGTGCCCTGATTGTTCATATGGTGTTTGATCGCCACCCAGTTAAAATTTTCACCAGCTGCAGAGGATCTGTTGAACAGTTCTAGGCCAAACTGTAAGAGGGATATTCTTCTACCAGGTGGATTGTGAGCATTCTGCATTGGGAGCGTTCGGCTCAGGCATGCCTGCTAGGGCAAGGGGAGACCACGGAAAGGTCTTTTTGAGTCACTTTTGAGGTCCTTTGTAACAGAGTTGGTGCTAAGGTGTTAAATGGAGAATTATGAGGAGTTAAAGGTAAGGGTTATAGAGAGCATTAGGAGGAATTACAGTGAAATTTTTATAAGCTCTAGAGGAAATATTGAAGAGTAGAGCTGATTGAATGTACAGTACTAGTTTGAGTTTGATTGATGCGCCATAGAACGATGAACAGTTGCTGGCCAAATGAAAGAGTTAGGGAGAAGCCATTATACATTTTAAAGTGGAACTTGCCTGAAAATAGAAATTACGCATTTAGTTTTTTATTGTGTAGCAATGTGTATTATTTTTTAACAGCCCACCTCAATTTTCCTCATAAAATCAAATCTGAAAAGAACACAGAAAAACTGAGTTTCTTTCCTAATCCCATATAGAAGTGTTATTTAAGAAGGACTCTAATAAATCAGCATCAGTATTATACTACTCCACTCAGCGGAACAATTAGACTCTTATTTTCCTCACCCGTCAGCTGGGGCCTGTTATTATCTGCAGAGTCTGATCCAACCTCTGTACACTTTGCAGTGTAATTATAGCTGCGCTGTGAAATCAATGCGAGCCGTGGGAAGATGAATGGGCTGTAAGGTCTGGTGACACAGACATGTCTTTCAAAGCCTTCAGTATCTTCCAGAAGCTGACACCTGGTACTCAGGCAATCCCAAGCAGACATAAGCTCCCACTGATCTTCTCAATCTCATTGTTATGATCATGTCACCTACATCTAAATGATAAAAATTAGAACTCCTTTGCTCCTCCCTTATATTCCTTCCTTGTTCTGTACAATTGCTTATAGTCGTTTCCGTTTAACACCCTTTCGTTAATACTTTCCACTTTCCCAATGCAAATCTTTACAGCTCACGCTAAAGCCATAATACATTATATACGTCCTATAGACTGTAAGCTCATTTGAGCTATATAAAGGGCAATAATAATAATATCCTAGTATAATGGCATTACAGCATTTAAGGAACTTGCTTTGCTAATATTCCTCTATTTAACCCTCCTATTGGTACAGTACAATATATTTCTATTACTTTGAGTTTATTTTTATGTTTATTCAATGGTAAGTTACACAATTTGGTAACGAACATGTAAGATTTGTCAATAGTCTAACGCAAACATTTGCTTTTTTTTTTTTTTTTATCCATTAAGTGTAACAAAGTTGAATAGAAGTGTCTTCTACAAAATGTAAAATTTTGTAATATGTACAAATGCTTTGTTTCTACTTAGTAATTCTTTTCTTTTAATAAGGAAAGTGTATATATATATATATAAAAAAAAAAACATTGCTTTTTTTTCTATATAATTTAAAATCTGAATAACAAATAACCAGATAATATGTACTACCTACCATATAGTATGTACTAGGTTGCCGAAGAAAACATACAGCGGACAAAATATTTTATAAAGCTAAACAACAAATAGAAGAAATGTATTCAATTCTCTATAGAGCGCATATTTATTTGACATTTCCTCCCTCAGCAAGTGCTAACCTCTCCCTCAGGCCTTTCTCTGTCTGTTGATATCAGACTAAAAATGTACTATAAGCTTAATTTGGAAGAATATGAAGACATGTCTCATACCTTGCTTTCAACTCTCCCTCAGACATTCTCCTAGAGAATATTTCCTTTTCCACTAATTGACTAAATGTTTTACTCTTCTCTGGAACTACCTGATCACTTCAATGAAAACATATGAAAAGATCCATTAGTTTTGAGGATGCTGAAGAAATCATTTCTCATATTACCTTGTTGTCTGATCTTAGGCCTTTACCTAGAACCTTTTTAGTTCATTTTCAACTTCCCCTCTTTGTAGAATCTTTGACTAAGCATTCAATTTACAGGTTCCATGCACGGAGGACAAAGGCATCTGCTGTTTATAATCAATATTGTCCATAGATTGATTTTAAAGAGATTGGAAAGGCATAAATAACCCTCCTGCCAATTTATACCTGAATACAAAATTATAACCAGACATCGCGGCATGCCTAATTAAATAAAGGAAGAGTAAACCTTTTTTGTCTGCACAGTCTCTCATAATTGTTTAATTAGCATCAACAGGGATATGTATTGTATTTTTTAATGTATAATACACATAATGTACAGTATTGTTATTTACAGGTTTTGCCATCATCCGCTTTTAATAGTTACGTTTATTTTCTTTTGATCGTTTTACAACAGAATCACAAAATCTGTGATTAGTTTTTTCATTAAATAAAGACGTAGACTTTATTTAGAAATGTCTATAAAAAATGTATACTGTATTGGTTAAAAACTCGATGACTATAGTTACATAGTTACATAGCTGAAAAGAAACTTACGTTCATCAAGTTCAGCCTTCCTGACATATGTTTTTGCTGTTGATCCAAAAGAAGGCAAAAAACCTAGTTTGTAGCGCTTCCAATTTTTCAACAAGCTAGGAAAAAATTCCTTCTTGACCCCAAAATAGCAGTCAGATGTCTCCTTGGATCAAGCAGCTATTACCCCACTAATTAGAAATTATATCCCTGTATGTTATGTTTTTGCAAGTATTTATCCAGTTGCTGTTTAAACATCTGTATGGACTCTGATAAAACCACCTCTTCAGGCAGAAAATTCCATATCCTTATTGCTCTTACTGTAAAAAAACCTTTTCTTTGCCTTAGATGAAATCTCCTTTCTTCCAGCCTAAATGTGTGACCTCATGTCCTATGTATAGCTCTGCTTATGAATAGATTTCCAGATAATGGTTTGTACTGGCCCGGAATATATTTGTATAATGTTATCATATACCCTCTGAGTCGCCGTTTCTCCAAACTAAAGAGATTTAAATTTTTTAACCTTTCTTTGTAAATAAAATGCTCCATTCCTTTTTATCAATTTTGTAACTCATGTCCCTTTAAGACCACTGAGAAGTTGATTGCGGTAGTCAAGGAGAGGGATGATAGCGGAATGAACCAGTCCCTTAGCCACATCTGTTTTTTTGGTGCAAGCTATGTTTTTGAGATGGAAGCAGGATCTGGCAATTGACTGGACATGAGGTGTGAAGGAGAGGTTGGAGCCAAAGAGAATACCTAGGCAGTGAGCCTATGAAGTAGAGATGATGGTTATGCCATTGATTTGGAAGGAAACTGACATGGGACTAGCAACAGTTGAGGGAGGAAATACAAGAAACTCTGTTTTGGACAGGTAGAATTTAAGAAAATGAGCAGGCATCTAGTTAGAAATAGCAAACAGACAGTCAGAGACATGAGTCAAGAGGGACATTACAAGATCAGAAGAGGACAGATAGATTTGCATGTCAACACATAGAGGTGTTGAAGAGGAAAAGCCAGAAAATGAAACACGGAAAAAGCACTGGGAGAGGTAGGAGGAAAATCAGGAAAGAGCACAGTCTTGTGGAATGAGATTATGGAGAATGGAGAGAAGTTGTTGATAATCAAAAGTGTCAGAAACTTATCAGAAAGGTCAAAAAGAAAATTAGATAAATTAATACTTTGGTCAGGTTAGTTTCAACAGAGTGACAAGAGTGAAATCCAGACTGAAGCGGGTCCAAGAGAAAGTTGTATTCAAGCTGGTCAATATAGCATGCACAACTCCCTTGAGGATCTTGTAAGCAAATTGTATCAGCCAGATAGGGCAGAAGATGGATGGGGCATTAGGGTCAGGCTTGGGCTGTTTTAGAATTGTCGTGATGTACACAACTCTCTTGAGGATCTTGGAGGCAAATGATAGTAGCAAGATAGGGCAGTATCTGGATGGGGAATTAGGGTTTAGGTTGGGCTGTTTTAGAATCAGGGTGATGGTTGCATGCCTGAAGGGTGAGAGAAATATACCAGAAGAGAAGGAGAGACTGAATATTTTAGTGAGGGGCAGAACAAGTAAAGGAGACAGAGCATGAGTGTGATGTGAAAGAATAGGATTTAGGGAACAAGTGGTGGGGCTGGAATGAGCATAGAACAGAGGAGGGAACAGGGTTGAGGGAGTGTTGCTAGGGATAGGATAGAGATTAGATTAATATCTAGCAGACTGAGCTTCTCAATGATATCACCCAACCATCAACCAGATACTGGATAAAGTGAAAAATAGGTCTTCTTGCCTTGTACCTAAACACTAGACAGGACTGAGTGCAGGGACAAGACAATTCTGGTTTATTGAACAGCAGTATTGTATTGTACTATACAGTGCAAGGTGTTATATAAAGGTGTGACAAACATGTAAAACAGTGCATGGACCTTGTGGGAGACTCTAGTCACACAGTAGAAACCAATCAGAGTGCACAAACATATCCATCCCATGGTCATAGTATGTCTGGGCTGAGCTGAATAAAAATAGGACCCTATGTGTATATTAGGAGGACAAACAAACAAAAGGCGAGCTCTCCATAGAGGAGAGGATCTTTCACAATCTAAGGGATCCAATGGATCCAATATACGATCACCTATCTATGATGTAAAGGATAAGTATTCTGGTCAACAGAAATCAGAACGACATGCTCCAAAACGTTAGCAGGCACTCGCGATATTACTAGCTGAGTTTGGTGCATCATAGCTCGGCAGTGCTATCTATAGAGCCTCAGTAAAGCTCCATGACATTTAACGTTATGTTCCAGGCTCTGTGGGGAAAAGTGCATTTGTGATCAGCCACACCAACTGAATTACCTGGACAGAGAACCATGAGATGGACAACTGAATTTTAAACCATAAAACGTACACCCTTAACTCATTCAGTCCTGATGTACCATGAACAGTATTTCTTTATAAACTGTATTAGTCCCAGACAACCCTTTGTTGTCCACATTGGACATTTTGGGAATTTTTAGTTTTTTGGCCAAACCAAACTTTTCCACCATACACAAGTCTACTTTTAAGCAAAGATAATAAACCATTGTAGGTTTTACATAGTACCGGGAGGTTTGTTTTCTTTCTTTTTAATATACTTATCTATTATGTGTGTGAGTTGAGCGTGCTTTATAGCAAAACTGTATTTTTTGAATACTTTGAACGCGGCAAAGGCACCATGAAAGCAAAGCACCCTCCCATCTATCTCTTTACGTCCACAGATAGCTGCTTAATTGCCTTAGACATACGTCTCTGGTACGCATAAGGTTTTGCTTGCTTTGAATGTAACTACACTCACTTGGAATATAATTACGGGAATGAAAGAATGACTCTTGAACAAGAAAATGAATAGATGCAGTATAAATGTGAAGAAAATGAGGCAGTATTAAACACCATTAAAAAAGATCTAGCCAGTCTTTGCACAGAGCTATAAATGTTCAGAAGATTAGAACATAGGCGTAAACAACAGAGATATATCCAGCCATTAAATACATGGAACCTAAACAAGTGTTGGGAAAGTTAAAAGACAAAAACTCTACATCTGCTGTTCATGTGACAGACTCAAAGACAAAAATGTATATAAAAAAAATGAAAAAAAAACAACAACAAAGAACCAGCAGAAATTAAAATAGATTCTAGTAAAAAAACGTTACCAATAGAATAAAAGACTTTTGAACTTCTTGTTCAAAAGTCGTCAACTATTTTGAAAAACTGAGTATATTTTCCCAAAGATGTGCTGGAATCTTACTAGATCCTTCAGGACCATTTGATGCTACAGATGCATTGAAAGAGAAACTCATACGTCAACCATGCTTTAAGGACAGCTGTTAGTTTAGTAACTGCCCCAGGGGCGTACCTAGAGCATTTGGCACCCGGGGCGGATCCTGTGCTTGGCACCCCCCCCCCAAAAAAAAGAAGAAAACTTAAAAAAATGTTAAAGGTTTTCTTTCTTTTTTTTTACAAGTAAAGTTTGCCGCCCCCCCATGTTACATCACAATGCCCCACCCATATGATTTGCCATGTTAACTAACGCCAGTGCTGCAGTGCCGCCGTGTTTACATTAAAAGGCCTGCAGGGACAGGCTATAGACACCAGAACCACTACATTAAGCTGAAGTGGTTCTGGGGACTATAGTGTTTCTTTAATGTGAGGTAAATTAGAGCTTAGTGCCACAAATAATATACTAGATTGCCTACTTACAACCAGATGAGGATGATGATGGGCTCTAGCTGCAGTCTGGCTCCACTGGTCTGGTGCAGAACAGGCTCTCTGGAGGCGGTTTGTAACTGTGGTCACAAAAATCAATGTTCTGGGGGGCGGGGCCTGACTTTCAACATGGCCGGACGTGCTCTCAAAGGGCTCCTGCCATCAACTGCTCTAAAACAGCTTCCACAGCAGTTACCCTACCACAAGCAGCACACAATCGAGAGCAGACTGCAGCACTAATGAAGCAGACACAAGGGGTCCTGAAATAGCCCCTTTGAACGCCCGCAGAAACCGGAGCCCAGCAGTGCGGCCTAGTCAGCAGGGAGACACGCGGGGAAACTGCGGGAGGGACGGCCGCTCTCCCGTGGTAATACCTAGCGACGACCTCGGCATGGGTTTCCGTTCCCCCCCCTTTGGACCGGCGGGGGTTATCCCGGTCCCAGGGCACAAGGCACAACAAGCCCTGATCGCGCCACGCTGCTTGGAAGGCAGGGCCAGCAGGCCACACAAGATGGCACCCGAATCCATGTGGCTGAAGCCTGTGCCCATACAACTTGCCACTAACCCGGTGGATTCCTGCATCGAGAGACTGGACCGCATTTTCCAGAAGTTCTGGGAGCGTTTGGAGCAACGCAGCAGACAGATGCAGTCTGGTCCTGTGAAAGTGGTGAAGGGGGTTGCGGAACGGGGTAAGATGAAGCCCCCACCCTATGGACCCCACCGAACCGCTGACACAGTTCGCCCCAAATGTCCACCCTGGCAGAAGGCCACTAGAAAGAAGTCTCCACGACACCAACCACACCGCCGGAACTCCAACTGTCGCCGGCGATGGCCGATCAACCACAGCGCCCGCAAGAGGGAAGACACAGCCTCAGCCATGAGGTACCAAGTCTGTGGACCGCAAGTGTGGGCCTCTACACCAGCCAGGGGCTGGAGAACTCCTTCTACCTACCTGCAACTTATCATCTCCCTGCGGTCTCTACCGGTCCAAGTTGCCATCATCCCCAGCAGAGGTATCGGCTGATCTAGCTCCCTTCACGGGACTTCCCTCCAACTCCGTCCCCAGCAGAGGGCTCTTGAGGGCCTAGCCTGGACTGCCCGCATGGACTCTCTCTATTGGGCTCCCACTGTGCGGATGCACTCACCACGAGGCCTTATGGAATAAGTCTCCTCTGCATAACTCTGAAGGGTTGGGGGGCAAAGTAACATGTTTAGCTGTGACCTAGCCTGAATACTTGTTATGCACTAATACTAAGTTTCGCATACTGTGATTGGTAGGGATAATATGGTGTACTGTACATGTCTTACCCAGCAACATTGACAACCAGGCAAGTTCATTTTATGCTATTTAGTATTCTCTATTATTTCACTACGCCGGCATAATAGCCACTCAACTTTTAGTGAACATGACTGGTTCCAGCCTTAACATAGAGTATCCTGTTGAACCTACAACAAGCCACATGCACTACCTTACATGAAGGACAGGCTATCTACGTGCTCTTTCACCAATCACTAGGTACAATCGCCACACACCACGGCATGTCATGTACATATGGCGCATCATACTTGTCCTGCCTACGCAGACAAGCCCCAGTTGTCTTATCAGACGGGTTCACATTGGTTACAACCACTATGTCTAACGTACCTATTGTCTTTACCTGCTTAGCTTTCGCTGTGGACATATTTCCTGTCCTGAGTACATTGATTAACAACTCTATTGAATATGCTGCTAGATAGACCTTTTCCTAGATTGACAGGCTAGTCAATAGGACCTAACTGATCTGCGAATCGTTGCTCTACAAATAGATGTGTGCTACGTTGCCAGCTTGTCTTAGCAATTTTAATTGTACTCTTATTACATCTTATTCACACTACTATGCGCCTGTTAGCAACCATGACGCAACAGTCCAGCATGTCTAGCTTCTAAACTCTATTTAACCAATGGTCTAGTTTTGCATATTTCTAAGCCTGTTTAACCCTATGATCCATAGCTTGTATTTTCAACTTATAGTTTAGCGACAAAAATTTAAAAAATGAGACATCGCTATCCTGGAAATGTAACTTAATATTGCTGAATGATGTATCAACCCTATGATGTAAATCACTCGTACATTTCCCTTGCTTTCCTTATGTACCCCATCTTATATGCCTTTAATAAAGAAAGATTTAAAAAAAAAAAAAAAAAAATCAATGTTCTGGGAGAACGGGAAGCAGCTCCATTTTTTGGGGGTCCTTTACACAGCTCAAGGTCTGGGTCCCAGGGTCCACCCTCATGTTCCACCAATGAGTTTGTTCACAGGGGGTGGAGTGTGTAAGGGATGTCCTGATATGTGTGTAAGGAATGCATTGTGTGAAATTGTGTGTGTATGTGTAAGGGCTGCAAGGTGTGTTTCTGTGTATGTATGGGATGCATTGAATGTGTGTAAGGGGTGCATTGAGTGTGTGTAATGAATGCATTGTGAGTTTCTGTGTGTGTAAGGGATGCATTGTGTGTAACAGTTGCATTGCTTGTGTATGTGTGT
>OW240914.1:54306703-54418137 GCA_933207985.1 Pelobates cultripes
CACACACACACTGCCCCCCATACACACATTGCCCCCATACACACACATTGCCCCCACATACATACACTGCCCGCATACACACACATTGCCCCACATACATACACTGCCCCCATACACACATTGTCCACCATACACATACACTACTGCTCCCACACACATACACTGCCCCCATACACACACATACACTTCCCCCATACACACACATTGCCCACATACACTGCCCCCAATACACACACACACACCCTACACACACATTGGCCCCCCACACACAAACTTACTCCCATACACACATTGCCTCCCCACTCACACTGCAACGCACACACACTGCTCCCCTAACACACACTGCCATCCTCACGTACACACTGCAACTTTCACACACACATACACTGCTCACACAGTCATTCTTACACAAATACACACACACTGCACCCCTGCTCCAATGCCCTACTACAGCCCCATTTCCAAGCAGACCTCAGGTAAGTTGTCAAACTGTTCTTAAACGGTTTGACTACTTACTCTGGGAGGGGGTCCCGGCACTACTGGCACCATAACCACTACACTGAGCTGTAGTGGGTATTGTGTCTGGATTATTTCTCTAAATAATCTGCAAGTGCCCCTCCCGAGGTCAAGCTCTGGATCCGCCACTGGTCCTGGGATACAATATTACAAAAATACAATACACAAACTATATATGTATATATATATATATATATATATATATATATATATACACACATATATATACATACACACATATATAAATTTAACACATAACAGGTAATAAATATATTCAATAATGGCAGGTGCATTCTGTGCTGAGGTATATTGCCATAGATCGCTTAAACAATTTTAGATTGAATGAAGATTTGACTGTGTCCCTGAGATTTGACGGAGGTTATATGAGGTGGGAACAGCTGGGGAGAGCATTCTGCTCAGGTAGGGTGGAAGCTTTCCAGAAATGCTCTTATGCACAAGGCTGGAAAGATGAAGAGTGTGTCGGGATTCCAGCGATAGCCAGTTTAGCTCTTTTAACATGTCACAATGGTGGGTAAAGTAATAACATTCTAGTACAAAGCGGCAGAATTAATTATATAACTTATTAAGTTTATTAAGGTGGGTTTGCGGTGCGGGTGCATACACTACATCCCCATAATCAATGACCGGCATTAGCATTTGTTGCACTATCTGTTTCCTTACTGTAGGTCTTAGGCAGGATTTGTTTCTGTAAAGGGCACTTCGTTTTGGTTAAAGTTTTGAAGAGATTTTTTTCAATGTGAAAGCCAAAAGATAGATTGGGGTCTCGCAACATACCTAGATATTTTAAAGAGCAGACTGCTGTCAGAATTTGTTCTGATACACAGCTGTTGATTTTGTAGTTTACATAAATTAGGTACATTTCCAAAGATCATTGTAACAGTTTTGTCAATCTTTAGGAAGAGTTTGCTATCCGCTATCCACTTTTCTACCTGTGCGAATTGGTTTTGGAGCACAGCCTCAAGCTGCAGTAGCTTGGGTTTACTAGCGTAGATTACAGTGCCGTCTGCATACATGTGTACAGTGGAAGATTTGCAGACGTTATGTAATAATGCAATACAGGACTGGCAATGGACTGACAAAGGTGTAAGGAGACAAGCAGATGGGGAAGATAAGCATGGCTGCAGGATTCATTACGACATAAAGCCACAATGCTTTTGTAATATTTTGATAAAAACATGTTTTAATTGCTAAAGTTAAATAGGATGGGCATGTAAGTTTCCTGTGTTCATAATATTCATTTAAACTGTTGCAAACAAAGATACCCTGTTCAAAAGGAATGCAAGCTTAGCGTCGAGATAGCTTGTTTAAAGTTGTTATGGTGCTTAGAGTGTCCCTTTAATATATCAGAGTATATTTTGAGTATCCTCCACCTAATCCCGCAGAAAACACTGCTGAAAAGATTACAGAATTACATTTCATGACTTGCTCCTGCAGATCAGATTACATTATGTTACACTTCACTTCTAACAGCTGGGATCAGATTATAATAAGTGTCTGCTGGTTTCCTTTGTAGTGATGCTGGTGATCAGATTAAAGGGAGAGCATACTGAGTCCAGTTCCATTACAACTTTGATCATTATCAGACAACTTTGAAAATGTTCATTTAAAGTGCATTGAAACAGTATTGGAGATCATATTCCAATGTTAGCCTGCGCAGTTAAGTCATTATACCACACTAGGTTATTTAAAGGGACATTCCGCCCCCTCCCCCCCCTACCCCCCCAAACAATTTACAAGCAATTTGACAAAACAACAGGATTTTCTAATAACTCAAAGACTGGACATTCTGAAACTGCTCAGATAATGTGCAAGTTTTAGTGCTAGCTCATGCAGTTTATCATTGACGTTGAAACCTGGACCAAATAGTGCAGTTAACGTCTGCATTATATAGTTTGCAGAAAAACTACTCAAATGTTGTGAATACAGCTGGAAAATTCAAATCAGTAATTCATACTCAAAACTTTTCTTTCTTTTTATTTTAATTTGGTTTAGTTAAATTAAAAGGTACTTTCTTTGTTACATTATCTGGAAATTATAAAAAAAAACAGAATATCTAGAAGACTAAAACTATGGCTTCAATGCTCTGTGTGTTTGGATATCCTAATTTCTATAACATTAAGATTAAGTAGTAAAAAAAGTATTTTTCTAAATTACCAGTGAATGTTTTTCACTTTTTAATAATGGTGTTTTTTTTATCATGAATTTGGCTTTCTTTCCTTTCATATAGATAGTTTTTATCTTTGTGTCTTGTAATAAAGTCTAGACTTTTTCTTAGATTCGTCTAGCAGCTTATTGTTCAACTCCTTGTGTACTAATATAACATCTTGGGCTATTCTAATATGTTTTTGTTAATACCATTCTGCACCTCCACGATAGCTTAAAGGGACTCTATAGTCACCCAGACAACTTCATCTCCATGAAGTGGTCTTGGTGTCATGCCCCCTGTTGTTTTAACCCCGCAACTGAAAACATTGCTGTTTTGCAGGGATAGCAACGTTTTCATCACAGGGTTAACACACCTCTAGTGACTGTCTGGAAGAGATCGGTTCTGCAGCTATAACCAAGTTAGACTCAGTTATAGCTCGAATGACTCTCATTCAGAACATTTGATTGGCACAGCATTAAGTTTTGTTGTGCATGCGCGCTAGCATCCCGTTGCTTTCCTATGGGGCAGCATTGGATTGGCTGAGATCATCAATCTTGATGATCTCAGCCAGGGAGGCGTATTGGTAACACGGAGATCAGTGCACTGCGGTATGTAAGGTAAGTGAATATTAACTTTTAAACCCCTGCAAGGGAGGGTGGCCACCTTCATAGATAGAGGGACACTATAGCGTTAGGAATATATATTTGCATTCCTAACACTGTAGTGTTCCTTTAATCAGAGCAAAGATGTAAATTGTAATATGCTCCCTACATACTGAACCTGTTTTCATTCATCCTGCTATATCAAATAAATGCCATGCAATATTCATCACTGATTGTATTGCATATGGACCCATTTGTATCTTACTTTTATTGCTGGTATATTCCTGCTGGCTTCTCCCACTATACTGACATGGTACAGAAATTCCTGATGTGTTTGCTTTGGAGTGTCTGGACTGTGACATAACAACAATTCAGTGTTCTGATGGAAGAGTTGCTAGCGGAACTATAACACACAGGTGACCATAGCTATAAACAAACACATAAAGGATTATGGACCAAGCTGTGTGTCTTTGAGTGAGATGGAAACAACTGACACTCTTCTTCCACTTGGTGGCAGTATTGATCAGAATAAAAAATACAAACGTCTGATTGTAATACATCTATTAAATTGAGCTATAAAAGAATGAAAACTGAGCTTAGCCATAATTTTGGATGCATGTTAAAGAAAATAAATTTTTCTCTTGTACTGGTATATCTATATTGTATTATCTGTATTCCCCAGTTTTACAGCACTGGGAAATATTTTGGTGCTTTACGAACGTAAATAAAAAAAAGATAATAGCATTTGTAGAGAAATGTGTCACTAGGAAAGGCTTGTATCATAGATTAGGAGCACCGTAAAAGGGCAACATGATCCATATTCAAGAACTCTGATTTAAAATAGATATATTTTCTGATCTGTAACAGAATCAACAAAGATATTAATTCCTTTTTATTGTCATTTAAATAATGCGTTATCTCTGCATGAAAAATATAAATATACATGTCACTTTCAAGAACACAAGAAAAAAAATTCCGGTGGTCTCTTTCATTAAATCACTTAGTATTCAAAGATTGTAAGTTCGTTTGAACATGTCTCCTTTACATCTCGTCAATGTTAATATTTTGAGCGTCCACTACTTGTTGTTATTTATCCCCATTCTATGATTTAAAAATGGGATTTATTGGTAATAAATAAATAATAATAATAACTTTAATAATAATTATAATAGAAAATACTCTGAGGTACTACTCCATTTTATACTTTGTCCAATTTATTTTTATAGTTTTTAACACTAGTTTTCATTCCAGATAGACAATATCTTACCCTATATCTCTCACTTTTTATAAAAAACTTCTGTAAGAAAATGTAAAACAGTTCACAAAAAATTTAACCTCAACGTCTATGTACCTTCTTTTATGAATTGGAAGATACTGATTGGCCTAGGGCATCAGCTGACCACTCTAAGCAAATTTGGGGCATCCCTGCCCGATGCTGCCCGAGCCTTCCTTTATCAGATAGTGTAAGGACTGGGGCAGTGTGATCAGCGCTGGAACATACAAGTTGCAGTTAAACCATTGGTAAACAATTCAACCACTAATGGTTAGCCAGCTCCAGGGACCTCCTGGTACTATAACAACTTCATTTCAATTAAGTTGTTACAGTCCTTTAATGTTACTGTTACAGTCCTTTAATCCATCCTAATATTATCCTTTCACCCATTCATAACAAGTTGTTAGACAAACCATAGTATATCATTAGTCAAAACATTAAAACCACCTGCCTAAAATCATGTAGGTTCCCCTCATGTTGCCAAAACATCTCTTATTCATCGAGACATGGACTTCATAAGACCTCTGAACATGACCTGTGGTATCTGGCACCAAGGCATTAAGAGCAGATCCTTTAAATCCTGCAAGTTGAGAAGTGGGCCTCAATGGTTATACTCCAAGGCAGATGCGTAACTAGAAACCAAGGGGCCCCGGTGCGAAAATTGCCCTGGGCCCCCCCATACGTCTCACCCCCCCAGCCTCTCCATGTGTTACATTCACGCCCCTCAGCCCCTCCATGTGTCTCATTCACGCCCCATTGGGTTAGTGTAGCATGGTTGGGGGGTTGAGTATGACACAATTGGAGGGGTTAATGTATAGGGTGAGTGTGGCAAGGTGAAAGGGTGCGAGTATGACAAAGTGATGAAGAAAGAGCGTGACAGGACTGGGGGTGAGTGTGACAGTGCTAGAAAAGGTGAGTGTAGTAGGGTAAATATGGCAAAGCAATGGATGGTGAGTATGGCAGGGATGAGTGACAGGATTGGGGGGTAAGTATGACAGTGCGAGAGAAGGTGAGTGTAGTAGGGTGAATATGGCAGAGTGATTGGAGGAAAGTATGGCACAGGTGGGGGACATTTACACAGGTGCATATACTTACACACATGCAGATAAACAAACAAACACACTGACATACATGCAGATACACACCATATAACACATACAGATACACACATGGACACACATGCTGATACACAGACACACATACACACACACAAATACAGACACACAAACTAACATACAGATACACAGACACGTATGAACACACAGACACACATGCAGATACACAGACGCATGGAGTGACACACATTGAGATACACAGAATAACACTCATACACAGAATGACAATCCTACAGACTCCACACACTGACACACACACAGACAGATACACAAACACTTAAGGACAAACATTCAAATACACAGAATGACACTCATACAGATGCAAACTGTGACATACATATAGATACACAGGGTACACACTGACATACAGATACGCAGGCATTCAGATACACATGCAAAAAAACAGATACACATACAGACTCACACACACACACACACACACAAACACACACATACAGACACACACAGACACACACACAAATACATACAGACACATACATACAAACAGACACACACAAACATACCGAGACACACATACATACACACACACACACATACATTAAGACACACATACACACACACATGCAAAATGTTTTAGTCACCCTCCTGTTCCCTACCTTTTAGGTGCAGTAGGGGAATTTCCATGGGGTCCAGTGGCTGGCTCCAGCTGATGGGAGACAGAGTTTCCACTCTGACTCCCTCCTCTCCTTCCTCCTCCCGCGCGGCTCTTGGTGGTTGCTGGGAGGAAGTGAATGGGGCTGTGACTTCTTCCTAGCATCTGACATCATCACAGGGCCGTAGCGCTGACCGGGCCCCCTGGAAATACTTTGCCATTGCGTGGCCCGAACAGCATGGGCCATCTGATGGGCCCCAGAACGTGCCTCCCCAGGGATTGTACCGCGCGAGCCAGGGCCACACCACATGGCCGACGGGCACCCGGGTCTCAGTGGTCCACAGGACGGCCGACCCCCAGGAGTGATGGGCTTGGTTGCAGCTGCGATCCCTGCGACCGCGGTAGTTTCGCCACTTCTCCAAGGCAATACTTTGAACTCTTTGTCATGTCCCTCAAACCATTCCTGAACAATTTTTGCAGTGTGGCAGGGTGTACTATCCTACTGGAAGAGGCCACTGCCATCACCATTGTACTGAAGGGGTGTACTTGATCTGCAATAATCTCTATTAGGTGGTACATTGCAAAGTAACATCCACATGAAAGCCAGGACCCAGGTATTCCCAGCATAACATTGGTTCCACCAGCCTGCCTTCTTCTCATGCATCCTGCTGATATCTTTTCCACAGGAAAACAATGCACACACACGCGGCCATCCACCTGATTTAAAAGAAAACATGATGACCGGGCAACTTTCTACCATTATATTAGATTATGGTGCCAGGATTGCCCATGTACCCGCTCTGATGTAAGTAGCCATTTTAGAATGGTTTGATTTCTTATCTGTCAGGTCTGTGTAGAATTAACTAACTGGCTGAGTGCAATCAGCTGAGTAACTGGTGCTGGTAAATGGCTTGACTGCCAGAGGACTCCGAGACACAGGTGCTACCTACACCTTGGTCAAGAGATACCTGGACGAAAACACTGAGAGACTTGGCAAGTCAGTAGATGTCAGTAGCTGGGGTAGCTGTGTACCGGCTACCCACCGCTAGAGTGTGTCTTGACTGGGGAGCAGGATCTGGCACCATAAACGTGGGTGTCATGAAGGACTGACTGTTCGAGGTCGTGCTAGGGGACGTAGCTGTAGAATATATTATAGGTCCCCTAGCTAAGCCTAGTCCCTCTGGTAAGAAGTACATTCTTACTTCTTACCATTGTGGATAATGCTACCCGGTATCCGTAGACAGTGGCTCTGACTAACATACAGGCAGAAACTATAGCTGATGCCCTGATGTGAGTATTTTCCCTGGTGGGTTTTCCCCAGGAGATCTTATTGGATCAGGTCACCCAGTTCACCGCCGAAGCCACCCACCAGCACTGGAAACTCTGTGGGATCAAGACCCTACAGAGCTCTCCCTACCACCCCTTGATGAATGGTCTCTATGAGAGGTTTAACAGCACTTTGAAGCAGATATTTTGGACGTTCACCATTGCTTGCAGTGAATGTGAGTGGTTCCTTCCTCACATCCTGTTCACCTACAAAGAGGTGCTGGAGGAATTCATGGGGTTCTCCCCACTTGAGCTACTGTATGGGTGCAAGGGTACACTATATTCCATTAAATCTGCCTATTGAGTAACCCATGAGTGCCCAGATCATCCTTGTTGTTCTACCAAAGGGGATTTAGCTTGAGAAATCTTTAAGCTAGTCAACAAATATTCATTGATATTCAATATCCCAAGGAGAGCAATTTGAATGCATTTTAGATTAATGAACAAACCCCTTTGTGTTGTCTACTGAAAATCTACACAGTAGCATGCTATATTTTGTTCTAAATTTCTTCTGTAGTTAAATTGCATTTGACTTTTTGTTGCTGTTAGATCTCTGGTGATTAATTGCTGTTTAGTGTTTGATGAGTCTCAGACTTTTATGTGGCAAACAGAGAATGTTTTTTTTTTTTAGGGACTGCATAATTGCTGAGCTACTTTTATCTGTGAATCAACATTTTTAGTTTCTGGCTCTAATTAAAATGCTGAGTTTTATTTTAGTACATTGTGAATACCTTTTGTAAGAGAATCTTGCAGAGAGGACCACTGGCAAGCTGCTTACCCAGAAACAATGAGCATTAGGGAAGGAAATTCCCCATTCAAATTCCAAAGAGGTTAATGAGAATGTGACTTGTGAGACTCATGCAGGTTACTCAACTTAAAGGAACACTATAGGGTCAGGAACACAAACATGTATTCCTGACCCTATAGTGTTAAACCCACCATTTAGGGGGCTTGCCCCCCCTTCTACCCCTTTAAAAGCAATAAAAACTCACCTTATTTCCAGCGTGCATGGGTCCGCAGGTGCTAGCCCCGCCCTGATCCACCTATTTGATTACATTATCAGAATGGCCAATTTTTGCCAATCCAATGCTTTCCCATAGGCTAAAATCGGCAAGGAGGCGGGGTGGGGCTGGGCCAAACGTCACTTTGGCCAATCAGCACTTCTTCATTGAGATACATGAATCAATGCATCTCTATGAGTAAAATTTCTCACGCAGAGTGTGGAGACGCTGAACGGCAGTGCTTCCTACTGTGCAGCACTGCCCCAGGAAGCATCTCCAGTGGCCACTTGGAGGTGTCCCTAGGGGCAATGTAAACACTTCCTTTTCTCTGAAAAGGCAGTGTTTGCATGAAAATGCCTGACGGCAATGATTATACTCACCAGAACAACTACATTAAGCTGTAGTTGTTGTGGTGACTATAGTGTCCCTTTAATAACAGCAAGAGTGCACATAAAGGGTTAAAGGGACAATATATATACCCAGGCCACTTTATCTCAATGAAGAGGTCTGGGTGCCATGTTCCCCCTGTTTTGACCATGAAGAACGGCAGTGTTTTGATTGCATGGTTCAAATGCCTTCCTCCGAAATAGCAGAATAAAAGTCTGCTTTTCCAATTAGATGGTCTCAAAGATACCATCTGTTGAGTGCAATGTGGGGTTTTGCCATGCATGCGCACTAACTCCCAATGCTTTTACATGGGAAAGCATTTTATAGGCTGAGATAATTAATCTCAATGATCTCAGCCAAGGAGCCTGGACTACAAGGGAGAAAAGGTAAGTAAAATAAGTTTTATTACTCCCTATAGGTGGAAGCCAAGGACCCAATAAGCCACCGGGGCACTATAGCGTTAGGAATGCACATTTGTATAGGGCTCCTTAAACATGCACATCTTACATACCTTAAAAGCCTCTCAAGTGGTATAAATTAAAAAAAGAGAACACTAGATTCCAAAGGAACACTCCAATGTTCAACATAAATAAATACATTTTTAATGTTGAGCTATTTCTTTCTTTTGGTGTTTTGAACCCCTCATATAATTAATAATATAAAACAAATTCACCTTTTTTTTTTCCATCACCAAAACAGCCTCCTCTACACAGCTTGATCCACCCTCACTGAGATCATCATGACTGATCAATTCGGCGCATGCGCTGCAGTGACCATCCTCTGATAATCCAGAGCTTCTCACACTAAAGTGTTCTTTTAAAATAGTTCCAATTTAATGAAAATATTCTTAATTTCTTAGGATGCATATAGGTATAGGTCAGATCTTAGCAAAACAGTAAATTAAATTACAAAAACAATATGATTTTACTCACGTAAACGAGAAACATACAACCCTATATCTTTCGCCTAGGAGTGATGTGAATGAAGCTAATTAAACCCCAGGGATACTTGACTGCTGACCCATACCAGTCCCCCCAACCCCCAATAACACACATGACACATTTTATAGTGGATAAGGGCAACGGCCACAGCTTTATTTAACATAACCAGTTTTAAAACATTGTCCAACTCTGTCGGCTGTTGGGTGGTTGCCCAACAGACAATTCTCCCAAATTGTGTTCCATGAGTCTCAACAGCCGGCTACTCGCCATCAGCTCCGTGCAGGCTGTCGTCTCCCCAAAGCGTCTTTTCCAGCTGCGCTGTCCAGGAAAATCCCGCCAAGCTGTGACAACACAAAAAAACAAAACAAGACACAAGCCACAAAACCAAAAACAGAGTGGGAGGGTCGGGTGCCCTCAACTGATCCTGCCGACTGATAAGTCCCCTTCCTCTCCCTTTCCTTAAGAACCCCAACCTTGATACATTTGTTGCCTTATTGACCCAGCCCACAATCTTGGGCAGCAGTCATGCTCCCCCTTCCTTAGTTGTTCCAGGGGGAAACTATTTATTGACAAGAAAATTAGTTTGTTTGTTAAGTAAATTAGAGAGTTACCTGCTGGGGAAATTGTTAATCCCCTATTTTACAGGTGGAAAGATTAATCAAAAGAACGACAATGAAGTTATTTGAAAATGTATTCAATTTATTTAATCTTCAAGTATCAAGTATACTATATAGATGAATGTATATTACAGTCCAAAAGAAGAGCATCTTAATTATGATACCATTCTTTTTCTAATTACAGAATCTTATCAAACTGCCAAGGAAGAATATTTTCAGAGTGTGTAGTGTAATGATTAGGAGTTTTTGGGGTGAATTCATAATCTACTGATACCCAATTAATGAAACTAAGTTGAAATGCTATGTTTAACAGTTGTGTACAAAAAGTTTTAACCCCTTCAGGACCGCTGACGGTTCAAGACCGTCAGCGGTCCAAACGCACGTTTTACCGCTGACGGTCCTGAACTGTCATAGCGAAAATCTGGGCTGCGGGAAGCAATCAAAGATTGCTCCCGCCAGTATAACACTATAACAGACATCCCAGGCAGATAGTAACAGCCAATTGCGGAGTGTGAGCGATCCGCAATTGCTCACAATTGGCTGCTGTCAAAGTGGGTGTTACAAAAACTCACTTTGACACTGATCTCTGCCCCTCTCTCCTCTGTAGCGTTTTGTGAGGCTAGAGAGACAGAGATCGTGATAGTTTGTTGCAGCAGAAGTGTTCCAGAGCTTTATACAGTATCTAAAGTGAATAAAAAATCCCTTTTAACCCCTTCCCTGCCAGATCTGTTACAGCAGTGCATTTGTACTGTCTGTATTTTTTTTGCCCTTAAAGGGTTAAATTTGTTTTAAAAATCTGTGTTTTGGTCTGTTTTGGTCTGTCTTGGTCTGTCTTAGTCAGTCAGTTTCCTTCCCCCAAATCTCCATTAGATTTTTGTGACAGGAGTTAGTTTAGGGATTGCTGTTTAGTCTGTTTTAGTAAAAAAAAAAGTATTAAATTTTTTTGTGTGTTTGTAATTTGTTTTAGTAGTGTATAAAAAATGCAGCGTATGTATAACTTGCAGGAGGCATATGCCTTCTTGGCGTCAGACTCTGACGCCACTGACACTGCGTCAGATTTTGCCCAGGTCAGTTTTCTGACACGTCTAGTCAAAACGACATGTCATCTGTGTGTGAGCCAGCTGAAGAAAGAAGCTGTGCATCCTCTGCTATGCCGAATGTGGAGGAGGACTGGGTACCTCCACAGTTAGCCGAGCCCAGTGTCCCCCCTCTTAGTGCCAATGCAAGCATTAATGTTAATGTGGATGGCTTCTCCCCAATGCAGTATGTAAAACAATTTTTAGGGGATACCATCTGGAAGGAGATTGCTTCCCAGACTAACTTGTCTGCTACCCAATTTATTGATAACAATCCAGGTAGCTATACAGTCAGGGAGCATGACTGGCATCCCACAGATGTCCCAGAGCTTAAAAAATTCTGGGCTCTTACAATCCTCATGGGGATTATAAAGAAGCCATCGATTTGCTCATCCTGGAGCACCAACCCAATAATGTCTAGTCCAGTATTCTCCCAAACCATGCCTAGAGCCAGATACGAGTTACTGATGAGATTTTTAAATTTCAGTGACAATACCCTCTGTCACCCTAGAGATCGTCCCCAATACGATAGGCTTTATAAAATACGCCCACTGCTAGACCATTTTCAGGACAAATTTTTGGATGTTTATACCCTGAACAAAAGGTATCCATAGATGAATCTCTAATGAAATACAAAGGGAGATTAGGGTTCAGACAATACATCCCCTAAAAGCACCCTAGGTATGGCATAAAACTGTACAAACTGTGCGAAAGTGAAAGTGGATACACGTTTGCCTTTCGTGTATATGAGGGGAAACATGGTCAACTGGACCCTCCTGGCTGTCCTGACTCCCTGGGGACATGTGGGAAACTTGTATGGGACCTACTAAACCCCTTGTTTAATAAAGGTTACCACCTTTATGTGGATAATTTTTATAGAAGTGTCCGTCTGTTTAAAAAAACACTTTATGGTTTACAGACACTGGCCTGCGGCACTGCCAGAAAAAATTCCAAAGACTTTCCACGATCACTCATAGAGGCAAAATTAAAAAAAAGGTGAATGTAAAGCACTTCGCAAAGCTGAAGTGCTTGCACTAAAATTTAGGGACAAGAAGGATGTCAACATGCTAACCACCATCCATGACGAACGCATGGCAGACGTCTCTGTCCGGGGCAGAGTAGAGTCCAAACTGGTTTGCATCAGGGTGTATAATAAGTACATGGGGGGTGTTGATTTGGCTGATCAGCTGATGCAGACATATCTTATTTTACAAAAAAACAAAGCATGGTATAAAAAGGTGGCTATTTATATGATGCAACTCATTTTTGCTTTTTTTTTAAAAAATAATCCAGGGAAAACCACCTTTCTCCAATTTCAGTTGAAAATTATTTCTTTAACAATTTATGGAGATGGACAAGTTCCAACAACGGTGCAAGCTGAGTCCAGACATTTTATTTTTAAGTTACTGCTAGAAAAAACCCCCCCCAGAAACGTTGCCGGGTCTGTTTTAAAAACGGGAAATGGACAGACACCCCATTTCACTGTCCTGATTGCCCTTCGAAACCAGGACTGTGTGTAGGAACATGTTTCAAGCTGTACCACACAGAACAGTTGTAAGAAGTGTTCCTGAATTTTTATTTTATTTTTTTGTTTCTTTGGAAAGCAGCCATTTTTTGTTAGTCAGTTTCCTTCCCCCAAATCTCCAGTTAGATTCTATTTGCAGGAGTCAGTTTAAAGATTGCTGCTAAATGTACATTTGCTACCTGCACATTTGGTCTAACAAGTTTTCTGGCAGTAACACATGACCAGCTGTCCAAAACCAGATGATGTGTGCATAAAAACCAGAATTGAAAAATCACCACTACACTTTCTTTGGGGGGCAAAATGGTTGGGGGAAAGAAGTCAAAACACCCCATCTTCTATAACCTTTGATGTCTACTTTATAAAAATATATACTATATATACTGTCATGATGGTAACATTAACTGGGGGGTGCAAAAATATGTCAAACTGAAGATAGACCAAGCATACCTATATATCAAGTTGAAAAACTGACATGTACAAGTTCTGATTGTTGCCTTTTGGCCCCCAAACAACCCAACAACCCTATACATGGGGGGTATCACTGTACTCGGGAGATCTTGCTGAACATATTGGGCAGTGTTTGGCAGTGACACATAACAGGATCTGTTAATTCATGCCTAAAGTACAATGTGTTTGAAAAAAACTAGAAAAAAATTACTAACTCAATGTTTGACAAAGCCTGGTGGTAGAATTAGTGCATGGAAAGTGTTAAAATACCACCATGTGAAATACCCTAGGATGTCTACTTTTCAAAAAAATATGGTAAAATACATTGGCCGGCTTCAAAAATGTCCCAAATAGGACACGCCTGCAGGTTTACTACATGTCAAACTTCCAAGCTGGGAAACTGATATGCGCACCTGCAAAATGTGGCCTTTTAGCCGACAAACAACCCAACACACCTATACATGGGGGTTATCCCTGTACTCTGGAGATGTTGCTGAACACATATTGGGATGTTGTTTGGCAGTGACACATAACAGGATCTGTTAATTCATGCCTAAAGTACAATGTGTGTGAAAAAAAACAGAAAAAAATTTACTAACTCAATGTTTGACAAAGACTGGTGGTAAATTTAGTGCATGGAAAGTGTTAAAATACCACCATGTGAAATACCCTAGGGTGTCTACTTTTCAAAAATATGTGGTTTGATGGGGGTAAAATACATTGGTCGGCTTCAGAAATTTCCCAAATAGGACTTGCATGCAGGTTGACTACATGTCGAAATTCCAAGCTGGGAAACTCATTTGCGCACCTGCAAAATGTGGCCTTTTAGCCCCCCAACAACCCGACACACCGATACATGGGGGATATCCCTGTACTCAGGAGATGTTGCTGAACACATATTGGGGTGTTGTTTGGTAGTGACATCTATCAGAATCTGTGAATTTATACCTGAATTGCAATGTATGTGAAAAAAAGTTTGGCAAAGCTTTGTGGTAAAATGGCTGCATAGAAAGTATCAAAATATTCTTCAATGAATACCCTGGGTTATCTAGTTTAAGAAAAATATATACATGTGGTGTGTTTTTTTGGAGATTTATGACATAACAGTGTTACAATGTCACTATTGATACATTTGAAAAATGTACCTTTTGAAACAGCAATTTCCTACTTGTACTTATAGCCCTATAACTTGCAAATAAAAGCAAAAAACACATAAACATTGGGTGTTTTTAAACTCAGGACAACATTTTGATTCTATTTAGCAGTTTGTTTCATTCGATTTTGTAGATCAGTAAAAGATTGTTTAAGTAAAAGTCAAAAAAAGTGTTTTTTTAATTTTTCACCATATTTTATTATTATTTTTTAATTAAATTATATGACATGATAAAAATAATAGTATGTAAAGAAAGCCCTTTTTGTCCTGAAAAAAACAATGTATAATTTGTATCGGAACATAAATGAGAGAGCGGAAAATTACAGCTAAACACAAACACCACAAAAGTGTTAAAATAGCTCTGGCACTTAACGCACAAACATCGCAAAAACAGTCCGGTCCTGAAGGGGTTAAACCTTTTGTATTGCATTTAAATAAACTAATGCATAAATATATTTTATCTTAAACAGATTACTGCTGTTAAAAGCTGTGATGCTCTGCAATGTACTTATACACACAAGACACTAATGTGAATTACTTGCTATTGACACTCGTATTCACAAAACATTACAATATATATTGCAACAGTGGAGCTCTGTGATACCATCATCCACAGTGCACATTATTATTATTAATTTTGGTATTTTATATAGCGCCAGCTTATTCCGCAGTGTTTTACAATAAGAGCATACAGCATGACTACTTTATGCTGTATTATGCCAATAAATGGAGTGACCTAGACCAGAAAATCATTTCTTGAAACCAACATGACCATAGAGTTTCAAATAATGAGACAAAACTCCATGCAGTTTAATGACCGCAACATTGTAAAAGTAATTACTTAGCCTGCTTTGCCTGAATTGAGATGGCCATTTTTTCTTTTTAGATCATTCCTCTTGACCAATGTTCCCTACTACAGCAAGGTACTATACTGTGGGTTACATGTTTTATAAACACAATGCCCAGAAATTTTAATATCATGTTTATCTCTATGATTGACATATATACATGATTGACACGTATATATGAGGTGTGAAAATGACAGTTGCCCTTTAAGAAGTAAACCTTTTTGCCCCTCATTCCTCTTGCCAGCCATCTCTATTTATAATTATTCGTTTTTGTAAAGTATTGTTCGAGTAAAATTAATTCCTGATCTCCTGATATTCGCTATTTTACAAAGAACCAAAAATTAAAAAAAGTTTTGTTAGGCCATTTCAGTTGATTTATTCTCTAACTATGAGTTGTGAAGTTCTCAGACAAATCTTTACATTACTGAGAGTGAGCTTGTATGTGTATGTGCCTGCTAGTAAATGAGCTTGTCTGCCGTGAGCATGTGTGTGTGTCAGTGAGATTGTAGTGAGCATGTGTGTGTGTCAGTGAGATTGTTTGTAGTGAGCATGTGTGTGTGTCAGTGAGCTTGTTTGTAGTGAGCATGTGTGTTTCAGTGAGCTTGTCTGTAGTGAGCATGTGTCAGTGAGCCTGTTAGTAGTGAGCATGTGTGGCAGTGAGCTTGCCTGTAGTAAGCATCAGTGTGTGTCACGGAGTTGTCTGTACTATGTTTGTGTGTATATCAGTAAGCTTGTCTGTGTGTGTCAGTGAGGTTGTTAATGAGACTATATGTGTGTACAGTAAGCTTGTGTTTTTGTATCAGTGAGCTTGTGTAATTTATAAACATATATAGATATGTCGGTGTGTGTGTGTGTGTGTGTGTTTGTGTGTGTGTTTGTACAAACCAAGAAAGTTATGGAAGGGAAAAATTGTGATTGAAAACCCCTTCCATCTGAAGTCAGTGGATAGTCAATACAGTGAACAAATGTATGCACACCAGTCAAGCCATACAACTTGCTTTTCCCACAGAAATCATATATATATATACACACATACATTTTTAAGTTGCTAATAAGGCTTTAGGGCTAATTTTTAAGTTGATAATTTTGGTCGACAAATTATGTTTTAAATATCCCAATTTCCCTTGGCAGAAAAAAGATTACCCACCCCTGCCCTAAACAGTGACTGGGGCACTACAGTGTTAGAAATACATATTTGGATTGTTAACACATTTATGTTCCTTTTATGTATTCTCAATAGTGTATGTGTTGGGGTGTTAGTGCATAAATCCACACTAGAGCTGCTTTAGGGGGGATGCAAAATAAGTTATGGAAAATGTAGCTTAAGGTGTAAACACTAAGCGCAGGCAACTGAATGACAAATCCTGCCGCTTTTTCTATTGATTTCTATTGATTTGAGTCAAAGGCGACTAAATTGAGCCCGAAGTGAGACATAGAGGAATCAAAGTTGAGATAAAAGAAGGAGATACAGAGGCAGGCCAATATGTCATTAACTTAAAAAAAACACCAGGGACAGTAACAGGAGAGCATAGTGCCACAAAGGACAAATGAATGACAAAAGCCCAGCAGATGTGGTCAAAGACAGCAGGGGAATTAGGAGTATAGAATATTTTGCTGTAAAAAAGGCATGAGTCATTGCTATTTGTGCTATTACACTGGACACTCATTAAATTCTGTTTATGATGGAATCAATAATGTCCTGCGGAGCTGGATGTGACATCTTACCTATGATATACTGTGCTTGTCATAAACGAGATTCCCAGCAAAGCTATATACAATCAACCTGTAATTGACAGAGAACATGGTCACATAAACAGTCTGACCACTAGATGGCAGCAAACAACCACTATCTATCTATCTATCTATGTATCTATCTATCTATCTAACTGTCTATCTATCTATCTATCTATCTATCTATCTATCTATCTATCTAACTGTCTTTCTATCTATCTATCTATCTATCTGTCTATCTATCTATCTATCTATCTATCTATCTATCTATCTATCTATCTATCTATCTATCCATCCATCCATCCATCCATCCATCTATCTATCTATCTATCTATCTATCTATCTATCTATCTATCTATCTATCTATCCATCCATCCATCCATCCATCCATCCATCCATCCATCCATCCATCCATCCATCCATCCATCCATCTATCTATCTATCTATCTATCTATCTATCTATCTGTCTATCTGTCTGTCTGTCTGTCTGTCTGTCTGTCTGTCCGT
This sequence comes from Pelobates cultripes, assembly GCA_933207985.1. Classification (NCBI taxonomy): domain Eukaryota; kingdom Metazoa; phylum Chordata; class Amphibia; order Anura; family Pelobatidae; genus Pelobates; species Pelobates cultripes. Next base: position 54,324,549 of record OW240914.1, read on the forward strand.
CCGTCCGTCCGTCCGTCCGTCTGTCTGTCTGTCTATCTCTTTCTGTCTGACCTATTACATGTAGCACTATAATGCATGTATACTGATACATACATTGGGACAGTCACTGTGAGACGCTGTGAGTAGCGACCGACACAGGAAAAAAAATCAGGAGCAGTAAAAAAAAAAATAAAAAAAAAATCTCTGTATATATTTATATATTATATATTTTACAATTACATACATATATATTTTGTTACTGCTCCTACTGTTTCCCCTCTATTTGGTTACTTTTTCTCACTAGATCTGAAAACCAAATGGTGGGAAAATGTTCCCTTTCAGTTTACAAAATGTATACAAAATATCAGTAGTACGCAATGTAATGATTGGCCCATTTTCACACCATTTTGGTTTATCAAAAACAATACCATGGAAGAAATGTATCCAAACCAAAAAAGCCATATGGACAAAACCTGAAATGGCCCAAACATTTTTTTCTCACTAATTAATTTGGTCGAATCAAACTTTTTCTCCATGACATAGAAATAAAACAACCCGAGTACCTATATATACATATATATATACATTGGCCACATTATTGAAGAACATAAGTATATCGCAGTCTCTGCTTTTTGTATAACTTTTGATTCTTGTGAAATGGTACCTACTTCAAAATCTTTAGCTCATTCAGATGTAGCCAATTCAGACATCTTATTTGTTCACAAAAATCATACAGTTGTACATGTGTCATTAACTTTTTACTATTAGATAGCACCAGAATGTTGATTGTAATGAATTATTGCATTGGAAGGAATACAGAGTCATTATAGTGTCATTTATAAGATAGTTTTATTGCAAAGTAATTTTCAGTTCATCTGGCTGGGAATCATGGGATTTATAGAACAATCAATCATGAAGGGAGGAACTCCTAACCCTAATCCCCCATTCCCTAAACCCTACTAACCTGACTCCCCCTGATTCTATTCCTTAGAGGCATAACTTAAAATTGTACAATTTTTAACAGTGTGGTATCATATGCTCTAAGCAGATCAATTTTAGCCACTTGTTGTTCCAGCTGTAATGTGTAACAAGGTGCATAGGTATTGACTTATCAGTAATAGGTGATGGCAAGAGACCTTCTTTGAAAAAGGTAGTATTTGAGATTTTTATGATTAAGATGGAGATAGCCAGAGGTAATATTGAAGACAGTTAGTGATAATAGCAGAAAAAAATAAAGTACAGAATCATGGATGCATACATTACAATAAATTAGAATCTAATTCCATATATTTATCATTGCACAAAGAGCCAGGAAAACATTAGTAATCAAGCTAATGGTCTGGCATTTTCAACATGATCAAGTCCATTCATTGGTATTCAGCCACTAGGGGCAGACTGTTGTCGACATCATCTGTTTGACACAGGGCCTATTATCATAGTATCATAATATGCTATTGGTTGATTTTAAGAGACTACACACTCATGGCAGATATTTGTCCAACCATAAAGTAAAGGTGGAGTTCTTATTATGCAACAGATATAGCTAAATATTGGGAGACACATAAATAAAAAGTAGCAGTGCAGATCAAATGGTGTTATAAAATGAGTTAAAAAAGTCATCTGAGAAGGGGAAACTCACATATACGAGAGCTAAAAAATACACTTGGCTCTAGTAGATAGCACTTGTAGAACTCTTGAGAACTCCTCCCCCTTCTTTTCTTCAAAACAACTCACATGATTTAGAGCCTCACAAGCTGGCTCAAAAAATAACTTTTAAAAAATATGACAGAATTTAAATTAATTATTCTACCCACAAGGAATCAATGGATTACAAATACTTTTCATCTCCTCCATGCCAGTCTTCTTATTAAAAAGGTTCTACATATGGTTGTCATATCTACTTGAACATCAATCAAACAAGCAAACAATTATAAAAAATATATTTTTCAAATTTAAATCAGAATTGTGTTTTTTTATGTCTTGAGAAAGAAAATAGCGTTATATATAAATAATTACAGCATCATTATGATAAGTATATAGCTAGGCATTTCTGCTTCGATTATTTCTCTTCACATTTTCTTTCTAATTGTGGCATGTACAAAGAAAAAACTTGTTCGATTTTTGGTCAAACCGACATACACATAAAATGTAATCATTTCAAAATATTGTTCCCTTTTTAATTTTTATTTACATTCTGTTTTGTGGCTTTAAAGGCTTAGCTTGGCATACTATTTAAATCAGTCCTATCCCATGATTCTGTGGGAGTGATTTGTTAATAAGCCATCTCAGCTAGTATTAGGAAATAAGAACTCGAGAGTCAGGTGGCCACTTCTGGGGAATAAGCTGGTTGATGTTTTTATCTCCATACTGCCCCTCTCTGGGGAATAAATAAAAAATCAATTTGCTCATAGACATTAGTCTCAATGGAAATTACTCAAGCTATCAGACATGTAATTGACAAAATATATAAATCAATTATTCATGTAATTGTAATCATCAATCTACATAACAAATCAGATAAGCTTAGCACTGTTAGACTTTTTTTGTAGATTTTTGTTTTTAAAATTCTTTGTGTATTCATGAATAACATGTTTGTTACCTAACATGATTCTAATTAAATAATTGTGTGTTCAAGAAAAGTACAAATTAAAACAACAATAGGCAGGCTGATAACCACAAACGGCATCTTCCTAACTACAGACTTTTTTTTTTGGTCACATTTGTGTTTTTCTTTTTAATTCTTTTTATTCTCGACATGAAACATTATTAATAATTACTTCATAAATCTGACTTGCTAGGACTGTCATGAAATGAGTTGTACTGGGTCCCTTTTCTCAGTTGACGGGGGAATTCTTACAAAGTATGAAGGCATCGTAGAGAAAGTATATATTTAGCAGATATTTGCATTAAATGCCCTGTCTGTGCCTTATTAGAATTGTTTTTAAATTCATAAAAATACAAAAAATAAAGGAGTCATATCAATAAAAAATAGCCCCACTTATATGTTGGATTCATAAATATATCTCAAATAATCTCAAATGTGAAAGCTATTCTTTAGACAAAGCCGTCTGGTCTCGCAGCAATAAGCAATAAGCTGTAATAGTATCTGTACCAGTCTCTTCACATTGTTTGAGAAGTTACAAGTAATATGAAATGCATGTTATTCAACCAAATAATGTGTTCATATTTCTAATTAATGGGAAGAAGATATAGCTCACTGAGTTACTTATCTGCTGCTTATTTAAAAATAAAGAAAGGTGTTAGGAGGAGGTAAAACAATTGAGAATGCAAAGTATTTGAAACTCAGTTAAAAACAAAGTCATAGATATTGTCAATCGTATATACCCCCACAGCACCATGAGATAAAACATAGCCCTCCACCCCCATCCCACCTGGTCCCTCATCTCCTGAGTGCTGCTCTGGTTTATGTAATAGCTCTATATTAAAGGGTTTTTTTCATACTTGTGTTTGTGGATTTATATTGACAAATAAACAAAACGGGAAAGTGAAGCAAAGAGAGAAGGGAATAGACACACTGAAAAAGAGAGAAACATACAAACAAACAAACACACATACACACACAGATATTCATTACATGTTTTCAATTGTGCAGCAGCAGGGTAAAATAGATTGATAATAGCACCAACACCAGGTTACGGAGAGATGAAGGGAGCTGAACAGATAATTTGATTGATGGCTGTGATATTGATAGACACAGATAGGGAAAATACAGAGGCAGATATAGACAGAGACAGACAAAATGACTACACATACAGATAGATACAGACAAGCATATAGAAAGCTTGGCTGAGAGATAAACATTAATAGACATAGAAATATAGAATGATAGAATATGAATACTGATAGAAAATAAAGATAGACAGCTTCATTAATCAGTAGCTCAATAGACATTGAAATAGATAGACAGATAGGTAGATAGATAGATAGATAGATAATAGTATAATGTTTGTCTGTCTGGCTGAACCCACACAGTCCTGTGGCTTCTCCAGCAGGGACAGAGAGAGGGAGGGGTGGAGAGGGAGAAAGAGAGCAGGGAGGCAGAGAGAAGGAGGGGGTGCATCGCTCTCCTTTCCTCTCGCTCATCCTCCTTTCACTCTGTGCCCAGGTCTGACACAGGCAGGAGCTGCAGTGCATCCATGCTAGCCCCCTCAAGGGGAAACTCCATGCCTATCTGAGTCTGACTCATATGTACAGAGACACCAACCAGGGGGCAGTACAGTGGGTGGCAATCAAGATGCCAACCTCATGAGCATGGTGGCCCGGTGGCACAATGACGGTCCCCTTACTGAAAATCGGGGCCGTGCTCAGCACTATGGCAATGGTCACCAACTGGATGTCACAGACATTGCCATCACTTGTGGGTCTCAATGGCACCAGAGGTGGTACTTCCGAGAAAATAGTAAGTTAACACTGGCACTTTTTATTTGACCGTTTTTTTGGTTTTTTTGTTGTAAAACTGCCATTTCAAAGTTAAAAAAATAAAATTCTTGTGTTAGTATCGGGAGACTCTTGCTAGAAGCTAAGAGAGCTACCAGCTCTCAAAGCTAGAGACACCTGTTATCACCTGTTATACATGGGATTAATTACTACATGTTAATAAAATGATATATGACACATAACACCAGATCCATCTTTCGCTTTACATCTTTGTTTAAATCTATGTGTTTGTGTGTATTTGTTCACGATACTGAGACAGTTTTTACACATTTTTTTAATGTCTTTTTTTCAAACTCCTATAAATGCAGTTTCATTTTACATACGGAATTCTGTGCATATAGATTTGTTTATGGTCATGTCTGATGTTCTTTACTATATCTGTGTACATTAGATACATTGCAAGTCTATATTAAATTAGTGAGATAGAGAGAAATAAATATTTAATTCATGATTTCTTTGCTGCACTACATTTTATTTCACTACGTATATGAGATATTTAGAACACAAGATGGTAATTATTATATACTAAGTTTGAAGTTATGCCATGTTTTATTTTATATATTCTATTTTTTGAAAGATTTTGCATGTGTGAGTGAGTTGAAAAAATATATAAGGAAAAGGAATCCCCCCTCCCACCCTCCCTTCCTCTTCTTCTCTCAATAAACTCAGGGGAACTCTGAGACATTTTAGGGATGAGCCCTCCGTTCACGAATATTGAGATGATGAGTTATGAGGATTACAGATGGAGAATGGTTCAGAGAGTGAGAGAGAAATGACATTTATAGCACATGTCTTTATATACGATAGATTGGATTACATTCTTTAGTCTTTTCATCTAAACCCCATTTAATTTCTGCATATTAGACTGTGCCAACTCGCTGTTCTGATGATAGGAAGGTGAATGTGGGGAATTAAGTGTTACATGCAAAGATTGATTATAGTAATGAGCAACGGTTGTTCAGCAAGCTTACAGTAAAATCCTCATATTACCGATGTATATTAGACTGTAAACTCAGCAGCCCACAATCTTGCCATCACCAATGCTTATATACATATATTTTATTACTTCCCTGTGTATTGTATCAAATTGAGAGGCAGAGTGGGTGGGGGGTCTATATTGCACGATAATCTGTTATGATGAGCACCCTAGACACTAAATGAGTTAAAAGGATAGGTTTAAAAAGCAGAATATTCTTCATCAGTTCTTTATATTACAAATTATACTGTTCAAGAAAGGAATCCCTTCTGCCCAATGTTTCTTCTCATAAGCTCAATAGCAGAGCATGTTCTTCTGCACACTTTCTCTTTATAAGCTCTACAGGAAAGGATTTTCTTCTACTCACTGTTTATCCTCTCCCTGTATCCTTGTCTCATTTTATATATGATTAGATTCTCTACAGTGAAAGCTTTATTTCACTTTCTGGCTTACCCTGTCTTCGTATTTTATCTGTGAGCCTCTTTATAAGGTAAAGCGTAAGCTCTGCAGTTCAGTAGTCTATCCTAACATGGGTTCAGTCTGTCTCTGTATTTTATAACATGTCTAAAGGTAAACGTAACAGACTGGATTGGCTCCACTCACTGATTGCCCCTCCCCGGCATTATATTGGTCCCTTGATTGTATATTTGAAGTTATGTTCTGTAGCATAGGGCAGTCTAATTCCCCCAAGCATTGTTTAAGCTCTGTTGGGCACGACTTTCACTATTCTTTACTTTAGAAGTCTAGGATTGCACACGTCCCCTCATTATACATTGAATGTAAGTTCTGTAGGATGGTTTTGTCTGCTCCCTGTGGTTCATCCCAAGCATTTTATGTTAATCAGTATATTAGAGTATATGTTTTGCCGTGATTTACAGCCTCTGTCATCTGGTTTCTTTCCCAGTATTGTATCTGTGCCTTAATGTATATTAGAATGTATATTTTTTATATTATAGTGTATCTGTTTCCCCATATATAATGTATAAAATGGTAACTTCTGTACAACAGGTTGCCTCCACCCACAACTTTTCTACATTCAAGCTCTGTTTTCGGACCCTAATATATAACTTAAGCTCTGGGGTGAATGGGGAATTTATCCTACTTCTTCGTCCCTCCCTATATTATATCTCATTGGGATATATATTTTCACCTTATGTTTAAAGTATGCATTACACCTCTCCAATAATGCCTTGATTAATATGAAAAACAAAAAACACTAGACCAAAGCCTAGCCTTATAATCCTATAAAGTTAGACATAAGGGAAGGATAAAACATACTATGTAGACTAGACTAAAACTAAGGATTAACCATGCTTTGAAAACTAGACTTCAGCTAATACCTGATCATAGTACGAAAACTACACTTAACATAATGATAAACCATTCTACAAAAACTATACCTAAGCCTATAATTAAACATGCACAAAAAGGAGACATGAACTAAGGATTAAACATACTATAAAAAACTAGATCTGAGTAAAGATTAAGAACTAACTGTCCTTGAAAGATTATACCTAAGGCAAGGACTATCCATATTATGAAAACTAAACTTAAGCCAAGCAACGACAATATTGCACAAACTAGACCCAAGTTAAATATTAATTCCACTGTATAAACTAGACCCAAGCTAAGTTAACCATACTACAAAAACAATAAGGATTAACCATGCAACAAAACCTAGACCCAAGTCAAGCCTCAACCTTGACTTGCAAACAGTATGATGATAAAACCGCACTCTAAGGAGATCCAGGGGATATCCGTGAAGCAGATGCATGCACGTATAAGATTAATAAAAAATGTACAAAATCATGACTACAGATCACATGTGTAAATGGACTGTGAATAAAAAAGGAAAATAAGATCATAGAACTGTAAGAAGAGTGGGGGGGGGGGGGATAGAAAAAAAGGCACAACCTTATCTGAAAAACTAGATAGCTAAGAATTAAGTCTGCTATGAAAACTAGGCCTTATTTTAGGATTAGCTGTACTACAAGGACTGGATCTTATTAATCACATGACAAGTAGACCTAATATAAAGAGTAACCATAAAAAACTAGAAACATAGAAAACTAAATCTAAACTATGGATGAAATATATTAAAATAATCAAGACCTAAACCAAGGATTAAGGGACCACTATAGTGCCAGGAAAACATACTCGCATTCAGCAAGTCTCATAGGAAAGCATTCTCAATGCTTCCTATGGACGCTGGAAGCGCGGAAGAGCCTCTAGTGGCTGTCAATGAGACAGCCACTAGAGGCTGGATTAACCCTAAAGTAAACATAGCAGTTTCTCTAAAACTGCTATGTTTACAGCAGGCAGGGTCAATCCTAGGTGGACCTGGCACCCATACCACTTCATTAAGCTGAAGTGGTCTGGGTGCCTATAGTGGTCCTTTAATCTTTCGATGAAAACTAGATCCATAGCATGGATTAACCGTTACAAAATCAAACAGGAGGGACTTTTAAAAAAAGAAGCTGCCTCAAAGTGTAGTATATTATATTTATTATAACATTTAACCCAGCTCATGTCTAATCTTGCTTTTAGCCAGGATTTAAAAACAAAAGAAAAAGTGATTCATAAATATGAGAGTGACTTTATAAGGGTTAATTAAAACATATTTTTGAAAGCAAGGTAGTTTTTGGAAATATAATTTAAATATTTATAAATCTTCAGCGCCATTAGGGAGAACTGTTGCTGGTGAGTTCTCTTTTCACCCCAGTGAATGCTTTAGCAGAGTTAACAAGCATGAAGTATGACTTGAAGGTAAATTCAAAGCAAACTTACATCCACTGTTCTTCCAGGAGCTGAGGTGTAAAATGATATGATCCGGACGTCTTTGTCCCATAGGTGCCTTACATGTTCATGTGTGTAGACAAATAGCACTCAAGAAAATCATTGAACAAATATTAATCTGCACTGAATGCCAGGATGCTCCAGGACATTCTTTTATTGTAAATGATAAATCAAATGGAATTTTTTTTTTCTAATTGCTTATTAAGATGTGCCATTAACGCTGCCATTTTGTTTATTAAATCTGCCCTCATCTCTTCGCTTCCTTCTAAATATCAGTCTTTCATGTACCCTCCTAACTCATATCACTATCTTGTCTCATTATCTCATCTAATCTGTCTCTTATTACTGTCCCATGTTTTCTCATATCAACAACATATCACTCTTATGCCCCCTCCTGTCTATTGCATATGACTCCCTCATGTCTCCTTTGAACAATCTCATATCATTCTATCATATCCCTTGTATTTTATGTCAGTAGTGCGCAGGCACATTGCTATAGGGCTACAATAAGTAGCTTCAACTTAAATGGATACAATAAGAACCAAAACAACGTTAGCTTAAGGAAACAGTTTTGGTATATAGATTATACAGCCGGAGTCTCATTGTTCAATTCTTTGCCATTTAAGAGTTAAATCACTTTTGTTTTAGTTCATGCAGACCAAGCCACACCTCCCCTGGTTGTTATTCACACATCCTACATGAAAAGAAATGGCTTTATTTTCAATCAGATCTTACAGCACAGTATGTTTACTTTAGAAGTTTTTAAATTTAACTTCAATCACACACTCCTGCAAAATCACACCCTATGTCCAACGCTAAGCCTGTGTTAGTGTAATAATCTAATAACCACCAGGATCGGTGAAGAACTTTATTGATTGTGCGAAGTAACCATGATCATGGTGAAACCGCGAAAATAAAGCACCTGTGTAATCAGAACACGTGAAGTAACACCCTGAATGCTAATGAAATTAAGCTTAATGGGATCACTGTTGTGTTTTTTTTTTTAATGGTTCTGATTGCTGTAATGAAATAAATTTAAAATAAGCTCAACAGTATTTTAACAGAATTCCAGCTGATTTGCAGATAAACTGAATTTTCCTACTACAATAATGAGTTAGAGGAGTATTGGGGTGGCACTAAGGTGATTTAGGATTAGGGAGGCTTACAGGTCTATTCATTCAAAGCAGAATTCGTTTTTTTTTTTCATTCATCTGATTTGATTCAGCTCAATTCTCCAGCATCAATTTATTAGAATTCCTCTGTGACTCCCTTTATTCACAAGAACCAACTGCTAACTGAATTGAGCCACTCCTACTATTTTCAAATGGATCTTGTTGCTGCAATGAGATTCCTTTTAGAATAGCTCAAAATGAGTTGCAATTGGATTCCAGCTAAACTACAGCTGCACGAGACCTAAATTGTCCTGCAACAACAACAACAACAAGAAAATGCTGCTAATGTAAAATTAGATTTTTAGGGGGAATTTCAGGTTTAAGTGTTTAACCATTTTAGGTGCAATTCTCCTGGTCTGTATCGGGGGAATTGGAACAATTGCACGAAGACAACTGATTGTTGTAATTCAACTATCTGTGCCGAATCACGCTTGTCATATTAGGAGTTGCTAATTTAGCAACACCCAAACTGCAGCTGAATAGAAGAGCAAATCCGGTTGGAATAACTGAATTTGCTCTTTAGTGAATTAAAACAGTCGAGCTGTGACAAGCCAACAACATTTGGCCACTGTTCAGTTGTGAATATTTAGTGAATAAACTCCTGAGTCTTTGTATGTACATTCATGCTCAGGCCCAGACTGGGGATACAAATAGACATTTAATATCATATCAATCCTCTTTATTGATGGCCTCCAACTCCTGCCCTGTATTTCTGTATGGTGAACATCACAGCATAAAATGCAGCTTCAAGCAGATGCTCGGCTGTCATCAACAGGAGATGCTGCTGCTCCAATTACATAGGTGGCAGGGCTTATGTAAATCTCTGTCCCGCAGACATCACGATGCAAGACATGGCAAGGTCATCTTTAGAGCCAGGGAGCCCCTTATTTCAATCAGCATGTGTATTTAGAATCCTGATTGCAGTGTTAACAATGTTAAAGAAAGCTGTGATCAGTAGTAGTGTATTTATGTGCAATGTATATCTATATGACTTGTGCATTCAGGTTCAAATTAATTTTAGGTGATCGGCGATTCGTTCAAAATCTCGAACTCGGAAACACCGTATGGAAAGAAACGAAACAGACAATGGACAAAACAATTCTGTTTGTTTTATGAGTTGGAGTTCTGTCTGTGGCACCAAAAAAAGATGATTTATATAAAAAAAGACAATTGATGGTTAAGGGACAGCCACTAAATGTTGATTTTATTCACATATCAAATAATAAATGACCAGTAAAGTGAAAAAGGAGGAGCAATAAGAAAATAAATATATGTTTTTGCATTACACAAGTCTCATGATAAGTCCCAGCATGTGTGTAAGTTGTGTTTGCAGTTATAGTTGTGATCTATGTTGTGTCACAGTAAGAATGTGCGTTTGTGTGTGTGTTGGGAGGAGGACTAGTGGATCTGTTTCTTGCTCCTCCATTTCCCTATGATTTTATATATATCTCACAATACGAGTGGAACACTTACACTTGCAGGACATCAAGGTGGCAATGGCTTGGTTTTCTTGGCTCCCATCCCACAAGCATGGCCTCAGCAATTTTAATATATTATAAGTGGCCAGACAGGTTACTCACTATAGTGTACATTCTAGCTTCTTACCTTTTTCCCTAGTGTGACTAGGAATCTAGTGGTCCAGCACTAAAGGTGGATGTGCTCCCTGTGTCTTTCAGTTAGTGTCAGTGCTTTTCATCTTGCTGTTTGTACCTGCCCGTTGGGTAGCACCTTGTAGAACTGCAGACATAGGCCTTTAATTGTGCATTTTCTTTCTCATTTTGTCTCTATTGTGAAACCACCTCCTAATTATCTTTTTTAATTTTCTCATAGCTCCTATATTGATTTCCTTACCAGAAATGTCATATTCTCTCCTGTCCCAATTGAATAACTCTTGTATCTCCTATCTAGCTAATTTCACTTGTTTGTTTTATATCCTTTAATATTCTAATATATATGTAGCTCATATCATGTCCTCTTATGTCCCGTCCAGAGAAAGCTCTTACTTAGCCCATAAAGATCTGGATCTAAAAGACCTCTTTGGATCTCATGTTTGATGAGTGATGTTTAATCTACACAAAGACAAATCATTCCATAAACACTGTCTGGACCCAATAACACATGGAATGGTTGAAATTATTAAATTTTTATTTATTTTGTCCTTAATCTCCCTGTCCCTATCTCTTTCAGGTTTCCACCTATAATCAAAGATACAGTCCCACCACTAAGAATAAATTACGTTTCTTTTTTTAATGTTTTATATAATTTAGATTACTGTCTCTCAATGGGTAACACTAATTTTAGTTGCTGAGTAACCCCTTAACACTCATCCACTAAATTTGTTTGGGGGCAATTTTAAGCCCCATAATAGTAGGCAGAGTTAATTTGCATTAAATGCCATGACTCCGCTCTTTCAGAAGGCAGTTTTTGGTTGAGAAATATGGTTACCCAAATTTTGTGTTTAGTTATCATCTTAAATGTGACGGACATGCAGAGTTATAGAATGTATGAATGATATCTGCCTACCATAGAGATCCCGAAATCATAGCCTAAAATATTAAATTCACTCTGAATCCACTGTGTGTTCCCAACAATTCACACTTTAGTGACCGATCTGACTCTTATTATAGGGCTTACTGGTCAGGTTTTGCTATCACCTTAACCATGAACTTTGGCTAACATTATTAGCAAGAGAACTAAGCACTCTGGGAAGACCTAACAGCTAGCTCAATAGTGTCTGTCTGAGAAAGAGCCACAAGGCATTATCCGCTGCCCTGCACGACACACGCCGGCTCTATAAATAACTTTGGCTGCAAGCCCTGTCTCCTCACTAGCAGGAGCTGTAGCAAAGCAATTCCTCTCCATAGCCCCTTCACCACTACAATGTTTTTTTCCCCCCCAAAAGCCTGGAAGGTCAACGTTCACACATAATTGAATTTACAAACCCTAATACAGCACAAAAAAACATATCTCATTTTTATTCTTTGGCTCTTAAACTAGAGCCTTGTGTCTCCTTAGATACAGAGCCGATTACTTGCAGGTAAAAGGCCAGATCTTCAGATTGCCTAACGTAAATGTGAGAGAATTTCTGGATTGTGCAGGAAAGTGCTATCCATTTCACAGATGCTTTTATTTAGTGTATATAACAAAGAAAGAGAAACAGGATCATAGGTTGACAGTAGCAAAGCATAGCTAATATACCTAAGCCCAACGGTACTATATTTAGCTCTGTTTGCTGCAAATTAAGGCTTGGTGTAGTTGGCAGGGCTGGTGCAAGGATTTTTGGGTACACAGGTGAAGATGATTTTGGTGCCCTCCCCCCCAAAAAGCACCTTCACCTGTGTACCTCTTAACCCACCTTTTGTTTATTATCCCCTGTTTTAGATGTCTTGCCCCCTTTACCCTATTTTTCCCCATAATGTGTCTTACACGTCCCTTGTGTATCTCTTACAACCCCCTTTATGTGTCTTATTCCCCACAGCCTCTTTGTGTGTCTCTTTCTCTCCCAGTCCCTTTGTGTCTTTTACTTTTTCCAGCTGTGTTTCTCTTTCACCCCTGTCCCTTAGTGTCTCCCCCAGCCCCTCTGTGTTTCTTTTTCCTCTTCTCTTCTGTGTGTCGCTTTCATCCCCAGCCTCATCTGTGCATCTTTCTCACCCCAAGGCCCATCTGTGTGTTTTTCTCTCCCCTCATGTCCCTCTTTTAGCCTTTCTCCCCACTCAGCCCCCCCCTGTGTTTCTCTCCCCTTCATGTCAATTAGTGGTCATCTACCTTCCCCATTCTATAATTGTCCTCTCCCCTCCCTTTTCTGTCCATTAGTGGTCCTTTTCCCTGTCCATTAGTGTTCATCTCACCTCCCTCCCCTGCCCATTAGTGTTCCCTTCCCCTCCCTCCACTGTCCCTTAGAGTTCCTCTCCCCTCCCTCCCCTGTTCCTTAATGTTCCTCTCCCCTCCCTTCCCTGTCCCTTAGTGTTCCTCTCCCCTCCCTCCATTGCCCCTTAGTGTTCCTCTCCCCTCTCTCTCCTGTCCCTTAGTGCCCCCTCTCTTAGTGTTCTTCTCCCATCCCCCTTAGTGTTCTTTTTCCCTTCCCTTCCTGTCCCTTAGTGTTCCTCTCCCTTCCCCCTTACCTGTCTCTTAGTGCTCCCCCATTCCCCTTAATGTCCCCTCTAAGGGTACCTCTTTCTCCCTTCACTCTCTTTTAGTAGTCCCCCCCTACCCCAGTGTTCCTTTTCCCTTCCCTCCCCTGTACCTTAGTGCCCCCCTTAAAGCTCCTCTATCTCCCCCCAGTGTTCCTCCACCCTCCCTCTCTTTTTAGTGGTCGCCCCCCCTTCCCTGGTCCCTTAGTGTGTGTGTGTCCACTGTCCCTTAGTGCTTTTCTCTCTCCCCCCTTGGTCCATTCCCTCCCTTCACCGGTGTGTCTCCTACCTTTCTTTTAGCGTGGTCAGGCGGAGCGGACCGTGGAACAAGAGCTCAGTGAGCACTTCCTGTTAGGAAACAGAAGTTTCTGTACCGCGGTCCGCTCGGTTACGCTACACTGAGTGACTGGCAGTAGGGAGCGCTGTGCCCCCACCTCCTGCCGATCACTCTAATCTACCACCCCCCAGGCCGGTGCGCCCTAAAGCGGCTGCTTGTGCTGCCTTATGGATGTGCTGTCCCTAATAGTTGGCACTATACACTCAAAGTATTTCTCCCAAGTGTCCACTGTGGCTTGATACAAGGCTGCTCTGTAACTGTTATAAAGCTGCAAAACACTAACTTTTACACATATCCAACAATGAACGAAAGAAGACTCTGACATTTCAATAAAGATCTCTATACATACATTTCTTCGCTTCACCATTTTTTCCTAAACAAGTTTAAATTCTGCCTTTTTTCTTGGCTGACCTTTAAAGTTTTGTCTGACACTTAGTGGAATTAATTTGCTCAATTATCATATCAATAAGATAACACCGGAAGGATTCCAAAAAAACTACTGTGATTATTTCATTGACTTTACACCAAGAGCACATGAAACTTATCTACTGCCGGGCAGCTCTTGCAAGTCCTGCCATACAGAATTCTGCATTCATCGGCATTAAAAAATACGAGAAACAAATCCACATCAATTTGACACCAGCTTAGCCGACGTACAAGCAGGATTAGATGAGTAAACTTGTCTTCAACTGCCCAGGGCAAGTACATTTTTTTGTAACAGTCAACAAAGTAAATCCTGCACTCCAACTTTATGTTACAACCTGGTTAACCAATCAATCCCAATGTCACTGTGTTTTCAGACATACCAAATGTTAATGCATTAAACACATTTTAATGACACTTGTTTAATCTGATTCCCACCACCCTTCTACACGTTTTGGATTTTACAAGATTGGTGTTTTAATAAATTTGCTCCCGGTCCAATCTCTTACTGGTTGATGCTGTGGGTAGCTGGATTTGAGGGTATTGTTTGATGCTGTAAACTATTATTAAGCAAAAATCATTCATTTTCTATCACCTACCACGCACAAACAGCTAGTAACAGTAACCAGAAGTGACATTATTTAACCACATATGGGCTGAAGAGAATGTAGTTAATATACCCTGCCAAGATTGCTTTAAAAATGTATCCTTTACGTACATCATTCATTGTGACATACAGAGTTGCTATCTTCTCATACATAACGAACTAGCTAAAATGAGGTCAAGACCAAATCTCTCTTTTAGCAGATGTCGCTTATACGTTTGTGAAAACATTTCTTGTTAAGAGCTATCGTCTTGCTTTGGTAGGGTTAGTATTGACTTTACATTACCATGCAGCCAGCAGAAAGCGATGTATATTGTGTGGTATGAGGTTAATCACTATGGTTCGTACAATATTTTGGAGCGTGGTTGGTGGCGAAGAGTGAGGTAGGTTAGTTGGTGTCTGGCTGTTACGAGGGATAAATGCAATTAAAAGTAAAGGTGGCTGGATTCTAGAAAGGAGACTAGCTAGCAAGGAGTTGGGTGGCTTGATGCTCGGAAATAGTCGAACTGGTTAGAAGGGAAAGAGGCCATCTGCTAGAGAGTTGCTTCATCTCCCATTTCTTCCATGGCAACATGCTTCCATTGCAGCACAGAATGCTTGGGTAGAGGGAACTGGTCAACATGTGTAGTGAGATGCTGGCCTTACAGTACACCCAAAAGGCCCATGCCCTATATTTATACTGAAGCTGAACCCATAATAATATACATTGTATACTGACATTAGAAAAATACTAACTTTTACATAACCCAATTCTTCTTCTTTGAGTAGGCTGGTCATGAATTCTGATGGGATTTATAAATATACAGACCTTTCCCCCTATCTTTGTCTCTCCACACGTAAGAATGTTGCATCAATAAGCCACTGTCCCTGGTTTATTTAGAAAGATAATTTAAATGGCACAGAGCGAAATCAACTTTCAATGATGTACTTGTTTCAATAGTATGAAGAAAATCAAAGGTAAAGGTTAGTATTCACAATTAATATATACCATTGATTTATCTGCTGGCCTTCATTTGTTGTTTCTAAAATTTTATATGGGTATTTCAGTTTCCTGGAAAATAGAAATGCTGTGCCTTTTCCTTTGTTTATGTATTTGAGGTGTTTGGTATCTGTGATCAGTCCTAAATTACTCTGCTTAGCGGAATCTATCACAATCTGTTTTTTATTGAGTTTTAGAACGTACTTTGTTATGGATTGGATTGGAACTTTTTTTTTTTAGCTTTCTTTGCAGTTAAACTCTGAAAATGAAGTCTAATAATTAACACTGTGTTAATCTGCAGGATCGTATACCGAAAGGCATACCATGTTTCACGGTTTCTCAGGACCACACATCTTCCCTCGTATCTCTCGTTGTCATACAATTTACCAAATGTATTTCTATAAATACTAAGAAATTATGATAATTTTCCAGCAGTCAGTTCCAGAATTGTGATCCAAACCTAATCAGTTATTTTGTTTGGTCTTTTTCAATTCCAAAATCATCTTCCTAATGTAGTACTAGCAATCATTGTAGAACTCCTTTTTACCCACAACCATCAGTCAGACACTGTATATTGGAAAAGGAATATAACATTATTGTACACATACAAGGAATAGCAACTTTGATCACCAGTTATACATTGTGCTCTTAGGCCCTCCTTTGCTCCAGTCGCATTGTTGATAAGTTTTCGTGGGCCTGGGCTCTTTTCCACCTTCTACAGTGTCCTTAATAATTTTCAAGTGTTAGATTCGCATATGAACTTCCAACATGAACTGGGGACAGAGTTAAAAGAGTTCAAGATTGATGGTTATAGAATCAGAAAGTCAACCTCAAGGAGATAACATATGGAACAATTACTATGGATACATTAGCATTAATATTTGTTTTCAAATAATCTGACTAAAATTTGAGGATTAAAGTGGAAACACAGCAGAATCAAAAGCTGCTGTTTGAACCAGGGTCTTCGTGTAATAATAGCCGCTACGAAAATAATAATAATAATAATAATAGAAGGCATAGCCCAGCTCATGTGTAGCGGAGCTCAGTATTCAGGCTTCAAGTACCTCAGTTATAATTTTCTTATTCCAGGAGAAAATTGCACTTTAGGGATTGTAGCTCACCACAGACACTAGACAACAAATCTAGTGCTGGAAAAAAGAAGTGGCTTTATTGTCACAAACAGCAGTTGATTTAGGGCCATTATCAGCAGGAGGTCACACACAAGAACAATTGGTTACCGCCATAACGTCTCTGAGTCTGGAGATAAACGAATTACTGACTGTTAATTTTAGTCCCCACACTCCAGGGTGGCAGAATAATAAAACCATGTTAAAACATAACTTAAACATAACATAGACATATAAATTATACATCCCGGGATAGGTCTTATTCCCCCAAGCAAAGTGTCCAAAAAGCACCCAGATCAGATGTGCTTAGTCTGACAAATCATCTACTGAAGTTTTACCAGGCTAAGGTCACATTCTGATCTGGCAAACAGCTCCAGGCTTTTCGCGGCTAAGTGTAGGTCACCAGAATAGTCAGTCTTCTTCCTGAAAAAGGGGGTTCCCCCTGGCTCATAGGTAGCTCTTGTTGGCTGGACCCTGAAGAGCTCTTTGAGAAGTTAACTTGAGGGAGTGGGAACGGACATCAGTTTCACTGGGCAGCAGCACTGGACTTAGAGTTGCATGAAATTTCTGCCTGGTCCTGCTGGACATTTTGTGGCTGTCCCGGGCTTCTGAAATTGTTATACTGTGAAATAGGCTAGAGGTGGTTAGGAGGGGGCCAGGAGTGATTAGCTGATTTGTAGGATTATGTAGGACTCCTGCACTGGTTAATCCATATTTCCGGTTCTGGAAGCAGTTGTATATATCTTTTTTTTTTTTTTACTAGTACGGCTAAAACAGACAATAAAGAGTATATATCAAACATATATGTAATTTTATATTTTAACCATTTCTATCTTTTGGGCTCAGTTGTTTTCTTAACATTTATGTTTTATTTTTTGTATTAAGTAAAGCATCACCGGGAGTTTTCTAGGCTCCTGCAGTCTTCAATTATGACTGCAGCAAGTGCATGCAGTATATATGTTATTAATATGATAAAGTGTCAACATGCTCCTCTGGGCATACATGATACATGATACATGATGCATGATACAACTGTGATGTTTGCTTACTAAACAGTGTATAAAATGTCACCCAAAATAGCCAAAAATACAAAATATTCAATTTATCAGAGTTCCTGACTTTGCGGGTACCGCGCGGTACAGGAGATTCAGTTACCTGTTCCCAGCCGGAATGAAAGGAAGTGAGCACTCAGTGTGCACTTTCTTTCAGTCCGGCCGGGAACACGTAACTGAATCTCCTGTACCGCGCGGTACCCGGCCGGACTGACAGGACGAAGAGGAGCTCGGCCAACCACTCTGCACAGGGAAGGGGAGGTGAGAAGAGAGGCAGTGCGGCAGCCATCTGAGCGCTCTCTATAGAGCGTTCAGGCGGCTGCAGCATTAGAAGGGCCGGCGATGGGGGCGCAGGGTGCCCCCGGCAGCCATATAGACCCTATACCCGGCGTATAAGACGACCCCTGACTTTGGAGAAGATTTTCCAGGGTTAAAAAGTCATCTTATACGCCAGAAAATACAGTAATTTATGGCATATGCCAAGAGATGACTATGCACATGGCATGACCCCACATAGACTTTTTATTTATTTTACTTTTTAATGTGGTAACTGGCTAGCATGCGCTGGTCAGCAGCCACTTGATTAATCCTTGCGTTGACAAGGGTTTTTAACTATTTGTTTTGAAATTATTATTATTTTTTTAATTTCCAGGTAGTCCGGTGGCATTTGGTCTTGCTAAAATCTATACCAAATTCAGGCTAGTTTGGGGTGTGCAGTGCAAAATCCAGATACTGCTGATTAGAGTGAACAATCTCCTAATTTTGCAGTCCAAACGGTCCTGTAAAGCAGGGAATGTTTTAGCCCCATTTGGTACAGGGTCATTCAGGCTTTAGTGAATAACCTCGTTATTGAATAACCTTGATATTGTTAGTCACAATGTTGCTACAACTTCATATTTAAATATAAACTCAAGACTGCTACTTTAAAACATAGGAACTTGATTTAGATTAATTTAAATAAAAAATGGAAAGCATTCAATTTTTGCTTCCAATTACAACAGGAAGTTCATTAAATTAATACACTAATAAATAAAAGCCATAAACACCATTGGGACAGCAGTCTGTACTTTGATGCACATTATTTCAAATCTGACGTTTTGTCCTAGAATACCACCTCATTTATATCCTGTGCTACTGCTTTAAATGAAATAAACGTTACAGAAAGACTGTGTACCTTGGAAATTTTTTTATGACAAATCTACTTTGCTTCCCGTGTTAGGAAAGCAGTGTTCGGGAATGAATAAAATGAATATCAGGCAGATTGAATGAAGTGCTGGAGAAAGTGAGAAACGATATATAGCAATAAAGCAATGAGCTTTTAAAAGCAATGAACCGCCCTTCTGCTGGGAAGAGATGAGGCTGATTAGAATGAGCAGAGTTGCCTGTTTCTGCCGTTACTGTACACGTATTGAACAATGGAACGGACCCTATCTGTCAGTGGAAGATTCCCAGCAGCTGTCTGATTTCATATTCTATCAGACTCAAAATATCAGACTCCCATTTTCTAAACCTGCACGCAGAGTACTCAAGGTCTGCTAGCAAATAATATTCCGGGGGTCACATGGGGTCATGTAGGAGATACATTCTATGGATAGTTAAGTTCTGCCTGGAAATACAATGACCCAGTTGATTTGAGTCATTTAATTTGAGGACAATTATAGGAGGCCGAAATATGATGTGGTTAAGGGTTCTGGAGTGAGTTCCAAGTACAAAAGAAGATTTAGACAAGGGTTTTACACAATGGAATGGGGAATATATAAAGCTAAAAATAATTAGTCAACACAGGAATTCTTCAGGTAAGGTACAGGTTACAATACCCCAAATACTTTATTGAACACAAGGAATAGCCTCCAACAAGACAGCTTCATAATGTTCAATTTATAGTGACAAAACCAAAACAGCAGATAAAATATAACAGTTTGAATGGGCTTTCTGACAACTTTTTAAATCTTTATATTCTTCTTTAAAAAAGTTTTATTTCACAAATTGCCCTAAGTGGGTGATTTTCATTTCATGCCATTCAGAGAAAACTCTAGACATTGTAAGATGTGAAAATCCCAGGAGATCAGCCGTTCTGGAATGTTAGAACCACATTTAGCACTAGCAATCAAACCATTGTCGATGTTACTCAGATCACCTGTCTTTCCCATTGTAATGTTTGGTCAGACATAAACGAAACCTGTTGACCTGATGTCGCTGTGCTTTTTATATTGAGTTGCAGTTCACGGTTTGGCACTTTGTATAAATGAGCAGATGAAACTAATCAAGTAGCCAATGAGCATTTATTGGGGTGACTAAGTCAATACGCATGGATAAATTGCATAATGTATAAGAGCAGTGATGGAGAACTGGTAAGAAAATATAAGGCCGTTATACTAAAGCAGTCATTCTGCTCTTGGTAATAATACGGAATACTCTCTATGATGGATGAGGTGCTGGGTGAATACGAGACATTCTACGAAGCAGCCATTGTGATTCCGAGCTCGTTATCTCATTAGAAGTTAAATCTTCCGCGGGCTGTAGCACTGAATTCATCAGCAGCTCTCATTAGGAGGGAAGCATTTGTCATTGGTGGGGAAAGGAGCAGACAGATAGCTGTGTGTGTCATATTGATAGATAGCTGTGTGTATGTGTTGCAGTGATAGATAGCTGTGTATATTAAGCTGAGAAAGAAACAGGCAGCTTATGTGTCTCATAGGGAGAGAGGAACAGGTAGATAGCGGTATGTGTCATAGTGATAAATAGCTCTGTGTGCTACACTAAGAAAGAAACAGACATCTTATATAGACAGTGTGTTGTATCGAAAATCGAAACATAGCTGTGTGCATGTTATTCTAAAAAGAACACTCGTGTGTTAATCGAGAAGCAAGGAAGGGACAGATATTAATCCATGTAAGCCATAAAGAGGGAGCCTTGGGGATAGTTATATGTGGTATAATGAATAAGACTCAGTGATCGATAGCTGAATATGATACATAGCTGTATGTTATATGAGAGTGACTCACTGATAGATAGCTGTGTGTTTAATGGGGGAGTCACAGTGATAGCTTTAAATGATTTAGTGAAAGAGGTGAATTGATAGCCTTGTATACTATAATTAGGGAGGTACAGTGACAGATCTAGATGATATAATTAGGGATGCATAACTGATAGATATTCAACTGCTGTGATTGATAGAGAGACGTATATATCATATAGCAGTGTATGATATAATGAGGGTGGAGAATTGATAGCTCTACATGAGTGATAGATAGTTGTGTTATGATATAATGAGAAGACAGGCGCACTATAGCTATATAGGTTCGATAGATGGATGCACATGATATAAACTGGGAGAGAAAATGATAGTGTCTTTGATACAATGTTCAAGGCACCGTGATAGATAACTATATGTGACTATTAGGAGTTTATGGTGTGATGTGGGAGGAGCAGTAACAGATAGCTATGTATAATATAACAAGAGAGGCACGATGATAGATAACTCTGTAGGACTGTTAGACATCTTTGCCTAATGGATAACGTTTTATGCTGTAACAACGGTGTGAAGGACCTTTGCAATAACAGAAATGTTGAGCCTTAAAGGAACACTATAATGTCAGGAATACAATTGTATTTTGACACTATAGTGTTTAACTATTTAGGCTTTCTGATCCCCCGCCAATCTCATGGGAAGGTGTTTTTACTTACCTTTTTTCTCGCACCACGACAATCTCGCCATGGCTGAACATGCCTGGCTTGTTCCCCCTTCATGGATGAGATCATCAGTCTTGATGATCTCAGCCAATCCAATGCTTTCCTGTAGGAAAAGCTATTACACATGCGTGGCAAATTGCTGTGCTGTGCCATTGAATCAATATATCTCTTTGGGGAATGCTCAGCACCTCTATACAGAGCATTGAGATAATGAACACCGGTGCAGCACTGAGATAGGAAGCACGTCTAGTGGCCATCTAAGTGGCTGTCACTAGAGGTGTTCTTAAGCAGCAATGTAAACACTGCCTTTCCTCTACATTGGGCTGTAGTGGTTCTAGCGACTATAGTGTCCCATTAATAATAATTTCACTGATGCTGTGCAGAAATTTCTCTGTATATAAACTGGTTTAGTAAATGTCATTACATGTGATGATATTCTGTCTTCTACTTTTATATAATTGGTTCCTTGTTTTGTGTCTGCCTCCTGTCACGGGAGCTGTGCTCTTCCCAGTCCTGTTTTACATGTCCCCTACAAATGTAAACATAGGTCCTTATGTTCTCAAGCTGTCTTGTTGGCATTGGTCTGTTTCCAAAGTGTACATTAGACTTATTGGTTTGTGATTTAAATTCCATTTGTAAACTCACACATTTTTTATCTATAAAAAATAAATAAATCAGAGATCAGTGATATAAAGTGTATTTGTTCTTCCCCTGCATCGAGTTTCCTGGCTGATATCTGTGGGCAGATGTGAAAGTGTTAACCTTTTGGGTAGTAATCACTGAAGAGTGACTGCTTTGTGAAGGTCCCCTAAGACAGAAAGAAGTGACAAACAGCAAAGCATAACATAGGTTGAGCCTCAGGTTTTGACATTAACTAATGTATTCCTGTTACAATAGTGACCAATACCCCCCAGATAATTTTACGGGAGAAACAAGAGAGGAGATCACTCATAATGGTCTAACTGGTTTAAGTGAGGAGCAAAGTAAATTCAGTGTAAAATATAAACAACTTACTTTTTATAGTTTTTTTTTTTTAAATAATAAATAGAGAGCTGGTCATATTATTTATATAAGTTGCAAGAGTGACATCAGATTGCTGCGGTAGGTAGTGGCCCATTCTTAATTTTCACAGATCCTAAATCGTTCTCGATTAACTAAAAAACACAACAGATAAAAAACAAGAAACCTCATACTTGGTACATACAATAACAAAAATAAAACAACTACTTCAGTGCTCTACTGGTTCTTAGAACTTTAGAACCTCCCCAGACACAGTCTACCATACTGCTTGCTCAAAAATGTGTGGAAGAAGTATGCTGTCTAAGGGGGTGCCAGTAAACAGTGGTCGTGTGGGTCATGTAGCTGGGGTTATGGGTTAGGGCAGGGAGATTCTCAGCTGCTCTGAATGTTGGTATACACAGAATGGACATCACACATGCATACAGGATTTTTTGGTGTTTTGAAGCAGTGACATCCCAAATTTCCTGAAAAATAATGCTGCATATAATGGTGAATCAGTCCTGTATATACAGTTTGAATGTTTGTGTATGTGGGCCTCAGACACCAAACATGACTATGTGCCCCCTGTGTCTGTAGCACCCTGCAGGGTATGGCTTCCATGCCTCCGTATAGTTATCAGTCTTTAAGCGTTTTCTCTTTTCTTTCTTTGTTTCACTGGTGGGTTGTGACAAATTATTATATGCATCTGGTAGAGCTAATTTACACTGTTCAGAATAATGAAGGAATTAGATATGTTTCTCTGACTGGGGTGCGATTGTTCATTAAATAGCTCACTTAACAGATGCTCCAATCACAGCACCTTAACAGGGTTACAGGTCTCGATATAACAAGTTCAGCTCAGCTTTTCCTCCTGCGAAGGTTGTTACAATTATGCAATTAATTTAGTTACTTTTTAAATACAAAACACTTTGTGTTTTGTTTTTTTCCTCTACAGAAATGGTTGATTTAATAATATGAAAAAATGATTGATTGATACTGATCTTTTGATGATGTGCGGTTAGACCGAACACAATGAAACTCCCTATATTGCAAATAGAAAAATTATGGAGAAATTGCTAGCTAGTGTACAGATTTTAAATGAGTGTGTTCCTGAACGTCCACCTCTCCTAATATGAAAATAAGCATAGCTGCAATCTCTGCACCTGACATTGAGCTCAGACCAGCTGCGCTGGGCTTCCAATATAATCTTTAATTTTATGCCAATGCATTACAAATGAATAACTATTGCTAAGCATAAGTAACTGGATTAGACTTATAGGAGTTGCAGTCTAATACCAGCTGGAGATCATTTTTGACCTACACTTTTGAAGAATATAATAAATATTCAATTCTTTGGACACATTATTTAATGGAATCTACTGTATCAGCCAAATAATGTAAAAGCTATTTCATTCTATTATGTAGAAGCAATGTGGGAAGAATATCTGGAGACATTATTGTAACTTTTTATGTCTGTCCCCTAATAATCCTTTTTATTCTGATAAAGCGTATTAGGGCCCTCACTGATGTCAATTTCTAAAGCTTTGGATTGTCCTTCTATTTCAATCTCCATGGTAACGTACTCACTCTTTCCACAGTGAAAAGGTCAGGCAAGATAGTGGACGTTCTGGAACCCCTAGGGGAGACTGTCAGGTGTATGAGGGAGAGAGGATACAGGCATATTGCAATACTATACATGCACCTCAGATGCAGGAAAGCAAAAAGTGCAAGAGACATACTGCTAATTATACAAAAAACAGAGACGGCTCCAGGCAGAAAGATTTATCAGTGCTGAGAGGGGAAAAAAAAAAGACTACATGCATGTAATAAAATAAAGTGAGAGAGGCAAAATGAGATGATTAAGTCTGCTACAAAGAGTGACTGCTTTAGGCAACGATACTGAGAAAAAATATGATCAGATATAGAATAGATATAGAACATCATACGGAATACCAGGAGATTGAACAAACACAAAACACAACAGAATTATCTGGGGAAAATAAAGACAGAGGGAAAATAATAGATATTTTAACGAGATAGGCAGCTATAAAAAGTCACACTAATTTTAGAAAGTCTTGGGAAAATGTAAATGCAGTAATAGGAACTAGAGGAAATTAGGGAGAGATGTTATATGGAGTAAAATTAGAGGTTATATGGAGTAATAGGAGGAGTTATAGAGAGAGGTTATATGGAGTAATAGGAGAAGTTATAGGGAGAGGTTATATTTAGTAATAGGGGGAGTTATAGGGAGAGGTTATATGGAGCAATAGGAGGAGTTATAGGGAGAGGTTATATGGAGTAATAGGAGGCGTTATAGGGAGAGGTTATATGGAGTAATAGGAGGAGTTATAGGGAGAGATTATATGGAGTAATAGGAGGAGTTATACTGTAGAGAGAGGTTATATGGAGTAATAGGAGGAGTTATAGACATAGGTTATATGGAGTAATAGGAGGAGTTATAGGGAGAGGTTATATGGAGTAATAGGAGGAGTTATAGGGAGAGGTTATATGGAGTAATAGGAGGAGTTATAGGAAGAGGTTATATGGAGTAATAGGAGGAGTTATAGGGAGAGGTTATATGGAGTAATAGGAGGAGTTATAGGGAGAGGTTATATGGAGTAATAGGAGGAGTTATAGAGAGAGGTTATATGGAGTAATAGGAGGAGTTATAGGGAGAGGTTATATGGAGTAATAGGAGGAGTTATAGAGAGAGGTTATATGGAGTAATAGGAGGAGTTATAGGGAGAGGTTATATGGAGTAATAGGAGGAGTTATAGAGAGAGGTTATATGGAGTAATAGGAGTTATAGAGAGGTATATGGAGTAATAGGAGGAAATTTTTTTATTAAATTTTCTTACAACAAATTACAAAACAGTGTTCAATGTATCAAAAACATATACAAAAATACAATTAAAAACAAAATGTCATGTCTATATTTTCCCAACAATCTGTATTTTGTTCTTTTACATATACATCTTTTATGTCTTTAATTATCCGATTAATCACAGAGTCCGTAGTTAAAATAATTTGTTTTGATGATTTTAAACACCTCGCTTGCCATAAATGATATATAACAATACAATTAATTACATATAAAGTGCATTTGTTAATCTTATCTGCCCAATTGAAATTTCCATATACTAATTCAGCATAGGACTGTCCTTTAAAATTTGGTATTTTAAGAAGTGTGGACATTTCTGACCATATTGCTAAACTAAAAGGACAGTCACACAAAAAATGAGACATTGTTTCTAATATCCCTGAACATTCTTCCCTCGGACAATTTCGTTCCTCAAGTTTTTTAAATTTCAAATTAGAGCGAACGTATAATTTTCCTTGAAAACTAAGCCAAATAACATCTCTCAATTTAATTGGTATTCTCGTGCTAGTAACATTCTGAATGGCTTTTTTCATTAAGGTATTAGGGCAGTCTTTTAAAACCAACTGGGCACTATAGTACTTATTTAACAGAACATGATATAATTGTTTTCTATCTAGCCCAGTGATATCTTCATATGAAATTTGCCATCTCAGCAACAACTTTATACATTGCTGAGCATATAGAGAGCAATGTTTAACCTTACCAGACAATCTTTTGATCTTTACACCTCTTGTCCAAACTCCAACAAAGTGATTAATTTGGTTTTTATATAAGATTCCCCATAAATCTGTTCTACCAGATTTAAAAAAACTTAAATTCTTGGTTATAAACAAGAGATTGTAAAAAAGTTCTGGACACAACATGCCTAATCCTCCATCTTTCCTATGGAGATAGGAAATGTTACGTTTAACAATATTTAAACGATTACCCCATATTAGCTGGAACAACAAACCGGTTATCTTAACCACTAATTGATCAGGTAATGGAAAGACAAAACTTGTATAAATAAAAATGGGGAATAAAAATCGTTTGATAGCTTGAATTTTCTTTTGGTAAGACCATTTCCAATTTTTCCATTTGTGTATTTTATCTGAGAATATTTTAAATTTATCATCCCAATTTCTCTGGGCAATGTCTTCAACACATCCATATGTAATACCCAACACTTTGATTGTTTTATCCTTTCTTTTAAAAGGGATTTGAAAAGCTTCTGCATTATCCCCCAGCCACAATGCTTCACTCTTCTCCATATTAACCATAGAGTTGGAAATTTGAGAATAACTTTTAAGTTCCCTTTGTAACAATTGGTTATCTGCTTCTGATTTCAAAAAAACAGAAATATCATCTGCATAAGCACAAACTTTGACTCTCTCGGAAACACCTTCTACTTTCACTTCTAGGCCTTGAAAATTATGGTTTCCTTTTATTTTCCTTAATAGAGGGTCAATGCTAAAAACATAAAGCAAAGGACTTATAGGACAACCCTGACGAACTCCAGATTCAACCTGAAAAGGGTCTCCCAAACTACCATTAATTAAAGGGAAACATATTGCTTCTTTATATAATATCTTCAACCATTTAATAAAAGTATTAGGAATGCCATATCTCCGTAAAGTCTCAAATAAAAATTCATGATGTACTCGGTCAAATGCTTTGGACTGGTCTAGTCCTACCAAATAAATACCTTCTCTCTGCTGCTTAGCGTATTCCACCACCTCTCTTACTAGCAACAGTGTATCCTGTATGCTACGATTCTTAACTGCACACGACTGACACGGACTTACCAAAATTTCAGCCACCGCACTAAGCCTCATAAACATGACTTTTGCAAGAATTTTGTAATCAGTATTCAATAATGATAACGGACGCCAGTTCTTTAGTTCATTCAAATTACCACTTTTAGCTAAAAGTACCAAGACTGAGGCATACTGTGAGGGCGGCAACTGTCCCAGAGTTAGCACTTCATTATATAGCATTACAAGATCCGTTACCAAAAGATCTAAAAACACTTTATAAAACTCTGCAGTTATCCCATCCAATCCTGGACTTTTCTTCCCAACTAATGATTGAATGCTATTTCTAACTTCTTCCTCTGTTATAGGCTTAACCATGGTCTCAGCATCCACTGCATTTAATACCGGATTATCAACATCTTGCAAATATTTTACAATATTTTCATTTGCAATAGGCTGTCTTGCAAACAATTGTTTAAAATATTTTGTGACAATATTTATAATGTCCTTACTTTCTGTTTGTGTTTCACCATCTTGATCTACCAGTCCTGCTATGGCTTTCTTACATACTCTTTCCTTACACGCTTGAAAAGGATCTGGGGCTGTGAAACCCCAACTATCGAATTCATTTTCAGCTTTTAGAGAGATCATACGGTCATATTGAAGTTTTTTCATTTTATCCTTAACTTGATTAATGCTATTTGAATTCACAGTCTCACCATTATTGACCAAGGAATATAATCTACTAAGTCTAAGTCTTAGAGCAAGATATTGCATATATTGACGATTTCCTTCTTTTCTAGCTTTTGATTTAAAAAAACTTTTAATATCTTTTTTTGTTTGTTCCCACCAACTCGACATCGTGTCGTATAAGCACTGCGTGGTTTTTCGATCTTCATAAAAAGTAATGAATTCTTGCTTAACTTTATCATTATCAAGTATTCTTGAGTTTAGTTTCCAGATACCTTTCCCATATATTATTCCTTCCTTTACCTTTAAGGACAGACTAATCATATCATGATCTGAAAACTCTACCAAGACTAAATTATATCTAAAAGATGAAGTTTGATTTTTTACATAGAGTCTATCTATACGACTTGCCCACCTCCCTTTATGATATGTAAACCCTCGCTGTGTAGGATAATTATATTTAAAAGTATCAATCAGACCAGCTTGACTGATCAGAGTTTTTAGAAAGTTTTCATCATATTTTAAATTTTTATAATTACTATTTCGATCTTCATTATTTACCACACCGTTAAAATCACCTCCCATAATTAACACTTTGGATGTGAAACAATATGGTTTTACACTTAAAAACACTTTTTTCCTACCTGCTATTATCTGAGGAGCATATATATTAATTATTCGATATCTCACATCATTAAGCGTAAAATCTAACAAAAGGCATCTACCTGCAACAATTTCCACAATCCGATCAATTTGAAAATCACAGTTCTTAAACAAAATACCCACACCATCATAACTTTCCAGTCCAAATGACCAATAAGATGGGCCCATTGTCCACTCTCTTTTAGCACAAAAAACCTGGCTATTATTTCTTAATCTTGTCTCCTGTAATAAACACACATCAAATGATTGTTCTTTCAGAACAGTATAGAGTAAGTCTCTTCTCTCTTTTGATCTCAAACTGTTGACATTAAGCGAGCATATATGTAAAGTCATGAAAACCAAGGAGACTCAGCGCTTCTTCTTTACTGCTCCTATATTGTCACCTTGAGATCCCCATCGTTTTATTGAAACAGAGGCAGTTGCTTCTTCTTCACAGAACAACTGCAATTCCTCTGTGGATCGCCTTTTCCAGAGAGATCCTTCACTCTGTTTAAACTCCATGGCATCTTCACTAGGTTCATCCAGGATAGCATAGCGACCAGCAGTTATCTCAAATGACGAAAGCATCTGAGGAGGTTTTTGTGACTCACGAGTACCTGAATATTTTAATTTCTTCTTGTGTTTTCCTTGCACCAACTGAAATTCCTCACTGTTTTTTTCTAATATTGGACCCTTTTCAACATTTAATGGAGATTGTATTTCCTTGGCGTCTTTCCTTAAGATGTTTTCTGGCTCAGTAATGTCATCTTTCTGTGGCTCATTTGTATCTTGTTTCTCAGTTGTATTGGGCTCTTCCATTGCTTCAGTAAGTATGCTTTCCAAATCTAGCACACAGTCGTTTATCTTATTATGGTGTGCTTCTGGGCACTCTCTAAAGGTATGACCTTGTACAGAACATAAGTTGCATATTACGTCCTGCTTGCATTCTGATCTCATATGGCCCAGACAGTTACATTGAGAGCACTTTATTTTATCACAGCAATAGGCCAAATGCCTTGTTGACCCACATTTATAACAGCTTCTAGGCTGTCCTGGATAATAGCAAATGCCTCTGTCCGTACCAATAAAAAAACTGTGTGGTAAATGATGAGTAACGCCCCCTGTCTGCCACAGTTTAACTTGCAGTTTCCATCCACCATTCCATAGCCCAATCTCATCATAAATCTTTTGTGGGTCACTCACAACTGTACAGTGTCTCTTTATCCAATACATTATGTCATTTAAAGCCACTACTTCTGTCTGGAACTGGAGATTGATAGACACTGTGGCCTGTTTTGTGAGTGGGATAGCTTTTATATTTTTCCAGATACCATCTGATTTTGTCCTATGGAAAATCACCCAAAACATATCCAGGTTCTGCATTAGTTTAAAACTAATGTCAAATTGTCTTGATCCAGGAAAGTGAATAAATGCAAATATTTCACTTGCAGAAAAACCCATGAATTCCATTAAGAGTTTGCGACCAATGAATATTCTGTCTGGAATATCAGGTTCTGGTCCTGTGAACAACAGGCGCACTGCATTCTTCCGCTTAGATACATCTCCCCTTGATCTTGCTACATTTGAAAACAAATTCCCGCTTGTTGCAGGTTGTTGTTCATTTACCTGTGTGCTGCTCTGTTTGCTGGTTCCTGTTCCCATTTTAGTACCTGTATCCGGTCCATGTTTTTGTCCTTCTGGATTGCTAGAGCCAGTTCCAGATTGCAGATGTCTATCCGGTGATTCCTCCAGATTCTGCTCTGCTGTGGAATCCCTGCATTGTGTTGCATCTCTTGCAATGCTTACACCAAGAGGTTTTTGCAAATCACTTTCTTTCTCAATAAGTGTTTCCACAACACGCTTTATGCTCCTAGATCTCAGTTTATGGACAGTTATTTCATTTAAGCATTCAGGTATGGCAATGCTGAGGGCTGCTGGTTTATTGCACCCAGGTGAACTCTCAGGTTTACATTCAGCAGCAGCCTCTCCTGTTTGAGCAGGTAAAGTCACTGGGCACATTTTATCACTTAATTTCTTTATCATTACCCCTACTTGCTTGTCTTTTAGCGGTTGTGTGGGTACCTTCTTAATCTTTAATGGGTTTAACTTTTGCATTTTATAACATTTTCTTTCCTCACCTTTTATTGCACTTTTCAGTTTTTCAATGCTTTGCTCTTTTACATCCATTGCCGTTTGTAGGGAGTCGATCTCCACCTGGATCTGATCAATCTGCTGCAGAAAACATGTTCTCTCAGATTCCTGGGTTACTTCATCCACTTTCTTTACCAAATCTTGCTTCTGCTTGTACAAATCATCATACATTGCACATAAAGTCTGATAATTAGCAGAAGCATCTCCCAGTTTTTTGTCCAAAACCGTCAAAGCTTTACTAATTAAACTTTCCTTAAAAGGTCTCCTTTCGTTTGTTTGGGCTTCTTGGCCTTCCAACACCTCCAGGCCTGGGACTAGAGCTGGACTAGTATCCAGAACACCAACACTCCCCCCTGGGTCTGAGGCCATCCTCAGTCCCCCTACAGGAGCTCCAACACATAGGAGTTATAGGGAGAGGTTATATGGAGTAATAGGAGGAGTTATAGGGAGAGGTTATATGGAGTAATAGGAGGAGTTATAGAGAGAGGTTATATGGAGTAATAGGAGGAGTTATAGGGAGAGGTTATATGGAGTAATAGGAGGAGTTATAGATAGAGGTTATATGGAGTAATAGGAGGAGTTATAGAGAGAGGTTATATGGAGTAATAGGAGGAGTTATAGGGAGAGGTTATATGGAGTAATAGGAGGAGTTATAGGGAGAGGTTATATGGAGTAATAGGAGGAGTTATAGAGAGAGGTTATATGGAGTAATAGGAGGAGTTATAGGGAGAGGTTATATGGAGTAATAGGAGGAGTTATAGGGAGAGGTTATATGGAGTAATAGGAGGAGTTATAGAGAGAGGTTATATGGAGTAATAGGAGGAGTTATAGAGAGAGGTTATATGGAGTAATAGGAGGAGTTATAGGGAGAGGTTATATGGAGTAATAGGAGGAGTTATAGGGAGAGGTTATATGGAGTAATAGGAGGAGTTATAGGGAGAGGTTATATGGAGTAATAGGAGGAGTTATAGGGAGAGGTTATATGGAGTAATAGGAGGAGTTATAGGGAGAGGTTATATGGAGTAATAGGAGGAGTTATAGGGAGAGGTATATGGAGTAATAGGGGGAGTTATAGAGAGAGGTTATATGGAGTAATAGGGGGAGTTATAGGGAGAGGCTATATGGAGTAATAGGGGGAGTTATAGGGAGAGGTTATATGGAGTAATAGGAGGAGTTATAGGGAGAGGTTATATGGAGTAATAGGAGGAGTTATAGGGAGAGGTTATATGGAGTAATAGGAGGAGTTATAGGGAGAGGTTATATGGAGTAATAGGAGGAGTTATAGGGAGAGGTTATATGGAGTAATAGGGAGGAGTTATAGGGAGAGGTTATATGGAGTAATAGGAGGAGTTATAGGGAGAGGTTATATGGAGTAATAGGAGGAGTTATAGGGAGAGGTTATATGGAGTAATAGGAGAAGTTATAGGGAGAGGTTATATGGAGTAATAGGAGGAGTTATAGAGAGAGGTTATATGGAGTAATAGGAGGAGTTATAGGGAGAGGTTATATGGAGTAATAGGAGGCGTTATAGGAGAGGTTATATGGAGTAATAGGAGGAGTTATAGAGAGAGGTTATATGGAGTAATAGGCGGAGTTATAGAGAGAGGTTATATGGAGTAATAGGAGGAGTTATAGGGAGAGGTTATATGGAGTAATAGGAGGAGTTATAGACAGAGGTTATATGGAGTAATAGGGGGAGTTTTAGGGAGAGGTTATATGGAGTAATAGGAGGAGTTATAGGGAGAGGTTATATGGAGTAATAGGAGGAGTTATAGGAGAGGTTATATGGAGTAATAGGAGGAGTATAGGGAGAGGTTATATGGAGTAATATTATAGGGAGAGGTTATATGGAGTAATAGGAGGAGTTATAGAGAGAGGTTATATGGAGTAATAGGGGGAGTTATAGGGAGAGGTTATATGGAGTAATAGGAGGAGTTATAGGGAGAGGTTATATGGAGTAATAGGAGGAGTTATAGACATAGGTTATATGGAGTAATAGGAGGAGTTATAGGGAGAGGTTATATGGAGTAATAGGAGGAGTTATAGGGAGTGGTTATATGGAGTAATAGGAGGAGTTATAGGGAGAGGTTATATGGAGTAATAGGGGGTGTTATAGGGAGAGGTTATATGGAGTAATAGGAGGAGTTATAGAGAGAGGTTATATGGAGCAATAGGAGGAGTTATAGAGAGAGGTTATATGGAGTAATAGGGGGAGTTATAGGGAGAGGTTATATGGAATAATAGGAGGAGTTATATAGAGAGGTTATATGGAGTAATAGGAGGAGTTATAGAGAGAGGTTATATGGAGTAATAGGAGGAGTTATAGGGAGAGGTTATATGGAGTAATAGGAGGAGTTATAGAGAGGATATAAATGTGGAGTGGTATAAGGAGTTATAGGAAGAGGTTATATGTGGAGTGGTATAAGGAGTCATAGGGAGAGGTTATATGGTGTAATAGGAGATATGGGGAGAGGTTATATGGTGTAATAGGAGTTATAGGCAGAGGTTATATGGTGTAATAGGAGATATAGGGAGAGGTTATATGTTGAGTGATAGAAGGAGTTAGAAAGAACAGGTTATATGGAGTAATAGAAACAGTTATAGAATTGCGGTATGTTTTGCTCTGTGTGCATCCAATGAGTTACATTTCTTTCCTAATACTATGTAGGACCAATGATTTAAAAGCCTCCTCAGTAACCCATAAAAATTATACTTTGCCATATTTGGCTAGCACTGTAATTCTTGTAAGTTCAGATTTTACTGAGCTCCCTCTGTTTTCCAATCCTGCTAATGGATGGGGAAGAGGGAATATTGCGTACTCAGCAGCTCGCTCTCCCCATGGTGTTGCAGAGCGGGGCTGTTTGAAAGATGGATCTCTCCAATTCTTACAGCTGGCTGCGTGCATTCACAGAAAAACAGAGTAAATCACAGCTTGTGCTTTTAGAGATTTTCAAGTAAGAATATGTACAAGTCGCATTTTATGGATGGTAGTAAAGAGTGTCTCCAAATTTTTGTTTAAAAGAATTATAAAATGACAGTGCACTAGGATTTGGTATCGGTGGAACCGAAAATACCCCGCTAGACCATTCAGGACTCTGATGATTTTTACTATTGAACGAGTCTCATATTTTTCAGTGTTTATCATATTAAGGTGTTATAGACGTCACTGTGTGGAAAGAGTGTGTGTCCTTTGGGAACTCACATTGGGTGAGTAATCGTTGGGCGAACACATTGTATGTTCCATAGCCGTTAACTCTAGTTCTTAATCCAAATGGCTCAGAAAATGGATTGATTGACACCATGCCAACGTAAATCAATGCAATCTTCTTAAAGGTGGATAGCAGCATAGTTTTTCAAGATGACTTTGAGTTAGACTAATAGTAGTGGCAGTTCACAGCGTCGATAATGCTATATTGTACCTGTTCTTGGAAACCAGCTCAGACAGCACATCTTTCTCTTTGATCTCTCCCCCCTCTGTACTGTGTTCATAGTCAGGCGCAGAGGGAAACCTTTGATTAAGTTAGTAAGTCAATAAATGTTCAGACTTAGGTCTGTGTGAATGTGGATATTATTATTTGGTTTGGCTCATGGAAATTCTTGCTCTGCAAAATGGAATTATTTACTCTACAAGCAATATATTTCCTTCTGTCGAATTTTCCAGTACATGATCCTTAAGCCTTAAAGGCCATTTTCCTGTGTGGGATTTAAAAACATTTATATTTTACCAAAATGCCTCCACAGTTGGAAAACCATTCAGAGGTTGAGGTCTTTGTTTGCCTGAATTTTGCTGGAGAAATCTGCAATATTTAGGGAGTTCATTAGAAATTCATGTCCAATTATTAAAGGACCACTATAGTGCCAGGAAAACATACTCGTTTTCCTGGCACTATAGTGCCCTGAGGGTGCCCCCACCCTCAGGGACCCCCTTCCGCCCGGCTCTGGAAGGGGGAGAGGGGGAAAAACTTACCTTTTTCCAGCGCTGGATGGGGAGCTCTCCTCCTCCTCTCCACCTCCGATCCGCCCCGTCGGCTGAATGCGCACGCGCGGCAAGAGCTGCATGCGCATTCAGCCGGTCACATAGGAAAGCATTATCAATGCTTTCCTATGGACGCTGGCGTGCTCTCACTGTGAAAATCACAGTGAGAAGCACGCAAGCGCCTCTAGCGGCTGTCAATGAGACAGCCGCTAGAGGCTTTGGGGGAAGGCTTAACCCATCGATAAACATAGCAGTTTCTCTGAAACTGCTATGTTTATAAAACAATGGGTTAACCCTAGCTGGACCTGGCACCCAGACCACTTCATTAAGCTGGGTGCCTAGAGTGGTCCTTTAACCCTCAACACCGCATGAGTGAGGATTAGAGGTGGTTCACTGGGCAGGTCCACCTGGTCGGAATTTGGGAATCCACCACACAAGAGATGGGGGACACAAAGATAAAGAAACCAGATGCCTGTTACAGCTGTTCACTTACTCTATTTTTACTCTCATACCACTGCCTCTCATGTAAGAAGATAGGAGAACAGTGGGGTTACATATAAAAAGTGTTGTGCTCTGAAAACTGGTGCAAATATGGACAAGGGGCAGAGTCACCAATTGCATGTGTCTGCTTGTTCCATTGATTTCCATGGTGACTGCCCAACTTTTAGTATTTTTGACCACTTTTCAGAACATGAAATTTTTTACACATGCTCCTTGTGACAAAACTGCAGTTCTGCTACTATGCAGATTTCTAACTTATGATCTGAAGTCTCATTGCCTGGTTTTCTCCCTGTTCAGCAACAGACACAGAGTGCCCTCACTCCAACCAACCAAGAGACCGAGCCCCACAGAGAAAGCCGCAAGTCTCCTAGTGGTCATTAAGACTTTAACCGGGTGGTGATTCAATACCGTGAGTGCTACAAGAGAGCTCTTTTGACGGAAAAATGCTAAGGGGGAGAGGCTATCTGGGGTTCTAAGACATGTGGAGGTTATTTGTGTAATTTCATTTCTATGTCCCAGACTGTATAACAGGAGCTTCTGCCTGCTAGTAAGAAGGTAAGGAGAGGAGTGGACAAGTGAGTGCTAGGGGACAGTCCTTAGAAAGATTCTGTTATAAGGCCCATCATAATTGTCAGCACAATGCCCAATGGGATCTTAATCTGGCTAAGGTGGGATTTACATTGTTCTAACAATGGACCTCATGTTAGGGTTTTGCTTATAAAAGTGTGCCTTGTTCTCAATAAACCAGCTCTTATTCACTCTTCACTAAGTCTTGGCTAGTGTTTGGGTGAGACAGCTAGAACAGCTATAATCACTCCAGGTTTCAAGTGTTGAAAGAGACCCTTGACGGAGACACTCAAGCTGAGTGCTAAGCTCTATCACACTCCTCTGAGTCCGACTCCATTCGGGTTCATATTTGAGTTATATTTTTCACTTTCTCGGTCAAAGGAATTTATTTTTTCTGAGAAATAGTATAACACACAAAAAAGATCAGTAATGCAGTACTGAGCAATTCTTGATCTATTTGAGGCACTTATGTGGCAAACCACACTTTGGATGGATTCCACATTGAAACTGATCCTTATCATTTTGAAGAGAATTTGATCACTTGCAAATGATAGTAAACCTCCTGAACTATCTCTGTAATTTATGTTCCTAGTTTCCCTTACATTTACTGAATGTGTTCCCATGCCAAGGCATAATCAGGGTTTTGATGAATAACTCAGCATATTAGTTTCTGGACATGGTCAACATGTGAATGAACTAGTATTTATGGTGTTTAATGGTCTTTACTCTTTGCATGAAGAACCATTCATTCTGAGAATTTCTGCTTAAACCCAGGTGAGCTAACCCTGCATAAGTGAACTTTACTGTCTTGTTTAGTCCACCTGTGATCATGTAGAGCAGTGTTCCTCAACCCTCTCCTCAAGGCACGCCTAACAGTCCAGGATTTAGGGATTACCAAGGTGTGTTTAAGGTGTTTAAAAAAACAAAATAAAAAATAATAAAAAGACCTTTGACTAAGATTTTTTATTTCTTCTTTTTCTAAACACCTTAGACCAGGCATAGGCAACCTTCGGCACTGCAGATGTTTTGGACTACACCTCTCCTGATGCTTTGCCAGCATTATGGGTGTGAGAGCATTATGGGGGATGTAGTCCACAAAATCTGGAGTGGCGAAGGTTGCCTAACCCTGCTTAGACACACCCGGGTAATCGATAAATCCTGGACTGTTAGGCGTGCCTTGCGGAGAGGGTTGAGGAGCATTGATATAGAGGGAGACCTAACATCTAGACAGTGGATTGCTTTTCTAATTGCTGTATGGAGAGGTGTGGGCAAGCACTGCTGGTGAACTAAATTTTCAGAAAATGACTGGCTGAGCTCCATGGGAGTAAAAATACAACAGTCATATTCAGATCTATTCACTAAAGTGAGAATTCAAAGTGGATTTCAAATTGTAGGCCAAAGCAGCCAATCTGGAAGCATAGCTGAATTAGAGATTTTTTTTCAATTTAGTTATTTTGGCTTTAAATTTGAAAGTCACTTTGAATTCTCACATTAGTGAATAACTGTGAACAAATGTTTCCAGATACATATCAATGTGATCAGCAATTTAAAATCATGCAATTCATTTATAGGAAATAAATTCATAAGACAAGGAAGAATCCTAAAGGAACTGCCCTGATTAGATGATTTCTCATGTGCAGCATATGAATTCTATATTTTGCAGGGCAGTACATTTCATATGTTGCCTGTTGGAATAAAAAGGTGGTATGTTTCCAAAAACACACAATACATCTACAGTCTCCGCATGTTCTCTCTGGATTAGTGGAGTATTTTTTTTTTTCTGGCATCATTAATCTAAATATAGTTTTTATTTATGTCTACTATGTATCTAAGAAATGCCACATAATATGCTGGAAATAATGTCATCAGAATTAAGTTATTGGTTCTATTTTTTTTATTTGTATTTATTGCACCTTTAAGATGTGTACAAGAGCTGTAAGAGGTTGTCTGACCTTGCTCCAGAGTTGTATTTAAAATAACTAGGCCATTTAACCCTTGCATTGCCTGCCATTTCCTTTTGCCCTTGTCAAAAATGAAAAACATGTTGGAAGCCCGCAGATAAAAGAGTTAGTGTCGCTAAGGGATAGTGACCTAATGACAGTGACATATGTAACGGTTGTTACAGCTGCTCCCACTGGGGGCCTATAGTGACTTAATGACATTGACATATTTCATAGTTATGGTCCACTGTGTCCCAGCAGCATAAATAGTACTGAATTGAATTGATTAACTAGGATTGATCAGAGCTGGGCACCATAGAACAATTAATTGCAGCTTCCAAATTAAGGTTGTGAAAGCATACTGATTTTCAAAAAATCTTCAGGGTGCACAATGTCCCTGCATGTGTGCCAGCATTTTATGCTGATTGGCCACAAAGTCAGGCATTTGACTAGCATGCTGTGTTCACACTGCTGGATGGGAGATAATTGTTGAACTCTGCACACTTTGAACGCTCCATCAATTTAGTGGCATAGTAGATTAACATAGCTATACCAAAGTAACAGTTCAGTACAGAGCAGGGAAAGTGAACGGCCAAGCTTAACCCTAAACATTTGGAAGTAAGGTCTTGATGCAGGTTGGAAGCCTAGGCCCAGTGAGAAGGGACAAGAAGTCTAGAAGTTTAGTAGTACCCTAAAATCCAAGAGGGATAATGTCTGCCCCACCATGTCTGGGCTGATAACAGTTAAAGGACCACTATAGTGCCAGGAAAACATACTCGTTTTCCTGGCACTATAGTGCCCTGATGGTGCCCCCACCCTCAGTGTCCCCCTCCGGTCCGGCTCTGGAAAGGGGAAAAGGGGTAAAACTTACCTTTTTCCAGCGCTGGGCAGGGAGCTATCAATGCTTTCCTATGGACGCTTGCGTGCTCTCATTGTGATTTTCACAGTGAGAATCACGCAAGCGCCTCTAGCGGCTGTCAATGAGACAGCCGCTAGAGGCTTTGAGGGAAGGCTTAACCCATTGATAAACATAGCAGTTTCTATGAAACTGCTATGTTTATAAAACAATGGGTTAACCCTAGCTGGACCTGGCACCCAGACCACTTCATTAAGCTGAAGTGGTCTGGGTGCCTAGAGTGGTCCTTTAATCCACTACTGAGTCATCTCCAGACAAGGCACCGGGAGATCAGGACCCCAATCCCCCTCCAAATAATGCAATCTCACAGTGTAAATATTCCTGGACTTAGCTACATACAGTTCAAAAAGCGTTCTGATGGCACATTATTATTATGATTATTTATAGCACCAACAAGACTTTGTTTTTTAATGACAATTGCAGGGTGTGCGTGTGTGTGCGTGTGTGTATGTGTGTGTGGGGGGTGCTATTAACAGTTTAATTGATAGTCTTACGTGAAGAAGTGAGTTTTTAATGATTTTTTGAAGGAGTGGAGACTAGGTGAGCGTCTAACAGAGAAGGGAGGGGATTTTCACAGGAACGGTGCAGCCCTAGTGAAGTGTTGAAGTTGAACATCAGAGGTGGAAGTACGAACAGAAGATAGACATAGGTCTTCAGCAGAGCGTAGGGGCCTTTATGAAACATACTTGTGTGTTAGGGAGCATAGAGAGGTTGAAGCAGCATTATGTAGAGATTTTTAACCCCTTAAGGACCGGACTGTTTTTGCGATGTTGTACATTTGCAGCCAGACATCTTTTTACACTTTTGTGGTGTTTGTGTTTAGCTGTAATTTTCCGCTCTCTCATTTACTGTTCCCATACAAATTATATATTGTTTTTTTCAGGACAAAAGGGGCTTTCTTTACATACCATTATTTATATAATCTCATGTAATTTAATTTTAAAAAAATGAAAAAATATGATGAACAATTGAAAAAAACACATGTTTTTTGACTTTTACTTAAAAAATCTTTTACTCATCTACAAAAGCGAATGAAAAAAACTGCTAAATAGATTCAAAATTTTGTCCTGAGTTTAAAAATACCCAGTGTTTACGTGATTTTTTGCTTTTTTTTGCATGTTATAGGGCTATAAGTACAAATAGGATATTGCGGTTTCAAAACATACATTTTTAAAATGTATCAATAGTGACATTGTAACACTATTATCGGTCATAAATCTCTGAATAACACCACACATGAACATATTTTTTTAAAGTAGACAACCCAGGGTATTCAATATGGGGTATGTCCAGACTTTTTTAGTAGCCACTTAGTCGCAAACACTGGCCAAAGTTAGCGTTCATATTTGTTTGTGTGTGAAAAAAGTAAAAAAACTAAATTGAAAGCTAATTTTGGCCAGTGTTTGTGTCCAAGTGGTTACTAAAAAAGACTGGACATACCCCATTTGCAATACCTTGGGTTGTCTTCTTTTGCAAATGGTATGCCATCATGGGGGTAATTCTCATTCCTGGGCTACCATACATTCTCAAAGGCAACGTAACCAACCTGGCCATTTTCAATGTAAAAATATTTGACCCATATATTTGACCCTGTAACTTTCTAAAACGCTATAAAACCTGTACATGGGGGGTGGGGGTGGGAGGGGGGGTACTGTTATACTGAGGAGACGTTGCTGAATACAAATATTAGTGTTTCAAAACTGGAAAACGTATCACAACAATTATATCATCAGTAAAAGTGTGAAAAATGCAAAAAAGTCACTTTCACTGACAATATCATCACTGTGATATGTTTTACTGTTTTGAATCACTAATATTTGTGTTCAGCGAAGTCTCCTGAGTAAAACAGTACCCACCCATGTACAGGTTTTAGGGTGTCGTAGAACTTACAGGGTAAAATACAGTGCTAGCAAATTAAATTCTCTGGACTTTCTGCCTGGGTTGGCAGGCAGGTCCCTCAAATTGCAATCAATAAAATGACTTAATTATGTAAAAATATTACATAAATACACACGTAGAATTTAAATATATAAGCATATTTATATATTTGAAGTTTACGTGTATATTTATATAATTATTTATGTAATTTTGTATATGGACATATGTATATTTAGTATTATTTTTATTTATTTATATATACATAGATATATATACAATTTCATTCTAAGTGAATTTTGATATAAATATATATATATATTAATATCAAAATACAGTTAGAATAAAATTTCATATAGATATATAATTTAAAAAAAAATTATTATTATTTTTACATTTTTTTATTTAATTTAAATTACGTATTATTTGTATTTTATAATAATATATATACAATATATATAGTTATTATATATATTATATATATGTGTGTAATTTAATTATAAGTGTATTTTTATATTAATATGTGTACATATTAATATAAAATACACTCAGTATGACATTATATATATGATATATAGACATATTATATAAATATAATATATGTCTATATATCATATTTATATACACATATATAATGTTTTTTTTTTTTTATTAACATTAACATGTATTTTTATTTTTATTTTACACAAGCAGGGAGACTCCCTGTCAGCACAGGCAGTTCCCCTGCAGGCAGACACATGGACACCTATTGTGACCATGTGATTGCTCTGTTGAGTGATCACATGAC
This sequence comes from Pelobates cultripes, assembly GCA_933207985.1. Classification (NCBI taxonomy): domain Eukaryota; kingdom Metazoa; phylum Chordata; class Amphibia; order Anura; family Pelobatidae; genus Pelobates; species Pelobates cultripes. The sequence continues at coordinate 54,365,933 of OW240914.1, forward strand.
CCCAGGGGTCCTAATCCGCCATGGGGAGACTATCTGGGCTGCAGGCAGTCTCCCCACACCGGGAGCAACACCGATCGCGCTGGGGGAACGTCGGCGATCGGGTAAGTACATCTGACCGTTAGGACGGTTCAGGACCGTCAGCGGTCAGCAATGCAAAAAAGCCGATGACGGTTCTGAACCGTCCTTGGTCCTTAAGGGGTTAAACTAAAACCAAAATTTTAAATTGAGCCCTATATTTTACTGGAAAACAATGTAGGGACTGACAGAGGGGTAAGGTACATATATGCAGTGGTTTATCCTGGTTTTGTGCTGCCCTAGGCATGCCAAAACTCAGACAACCCCCTCCCCCTTTCCCTTGGGCTGCCGGGCGGCGCTGACAGCACTGGCAAGGGAGCACTGATTAGTGAGCTTTCTGCTCAGCTCCCTCGCACGCCGCAGAGTGATACCAGGAGCCAGAATATGACGTCATATTCCGGCTCCCAGTATCACTTTGCGGCGCACGAGGGAGCTGAGCAGAGAGCTCAGGGGAAAGTGCTCCCTCGCCAGCGCGGCCCGCCCAACCAGATTGTCAGTTAGCTGCAAGGCTAACAAGACATTTGCTCTGGGCATTTGGGGGCGGCTTTTTTGAGAATAAGCAGTGAGGCTGAAGGGGCATGATCTATACGGCTTTATTACGCTATAGTTGTTTTAGTGCATAGAGTATCCCTTTACATTTTATTTCTCACAGCTCAGAAATTTACATTTTTTTTTTAATGTGTTGAAATCACAGTTAATGCATATGTCTATGGATATATTGCATTGATTTTAATTATTAGATGCCACTTTCTTAACAAGTATATTCATTGAGTACTTCTAACACTAATTGGGGTGCCAGTTTAATTTCAGTGTTCTCTAGCAGTGGTTATGATATTTTGAAATTAGGAGAAGCTAAAAAACATTTGTTTGTTACAAAAAGATTGAGAAAACTCCTGATATAACATAAATTGTACATAAAAGCTAAACTCTATGTCATTGCCCAAAATTTTTACTCCATAACCTTGAGAAAACAGGATACCATTGGTTAATTTCTGTACCCAATGTATATTAGACCACGATTTGGCAATGATTTTGTGGAAGTAGGAAGGTTGGATCAATCTTTTGCTAATATCGCAAAAGCATCTGGGAAGGGGATTTTAGGAAAGCTAAAAAAAATGTTTAAAAGGAAGGTCTCCTATGCTTTTGGAAGAAGCTCACTTTCTGGATTATTCACTAAATTTAAATTTAGACAATAAAATCTGGATTGCAAATCTGAAGTTAAAAATAGTCAAGATGTCTATCTGCTGAGTTGAAGATTTTTATTTCCAGATCAGCTATTTTAGCCTCAATTATTCTATGTGGATTCAATTTGTTAAACTTCAACGTTTCTTAATTACTTCTATTTATAAGCGTTTCGGGACACCCTGCTAGAACATATAAACCACACTGCACTGTGTAGTATATGGTAAATGTTCAGCCTAACAGAAGCATCTGCTAAAACAGGCCTTTTATTGTTACAATTAACTATTGGTTCCTAAACAGATTGTGGAACTGGACTGAGTGTGCCAAAGAGAAGCTGATGTTGGATGATCATTTTAATAGTTCCATCAAAATCTGATGCTTGTTGGCAACGATTAACTGTCTAAAACAAAGCACGTTACAAGCATGTTTACAATATCTGCATTTTCATAATATAATTGTTTAATGTACTCAATAATACATTTAGGTAATTCTAACTATGGATTCACCGTACTGTTCCCTGTACTAATTAATTATGCTTGATAGGTACAGGGCAGCAATTAGATAATTGATGATAACTAATTGAAGACAAATACATGCTTCACAATTAAACACAGGATGCATTTTTTTTTCTTTTGTTATTTGACATTACATATAGCTGTTGTAAGTTTTGCATGATGGAATAAAAAAAATATGTATTTAGGTGTAATTTAAGTACATAGATAAACTCATAAACCTTGCCTAAATCATTTAACTTTTGTCAATTTCCAGACGCTCTTTCCCAGTCCTGAAGATGGGTGGCAGATATACACATCGGCACAAGCCCCAGACGGCAAATGTATCTGCACAGTGGTGGCTCCTGCACAGACCACCTGCTCCAGGGACCCCCGGAGTCGACAGCTAAGGCAGTTAATGGAAAAGGTAAACAAGGCACTGCACAGTTTTAACTTTTTGGCTTACTAGTCACAGAATTCTTTGAATGTGAAAGATAACCAAAGATCTATTATCTGTAGGGGCAAGACTTTGAGGTGCCTGCTTTAGACTGGTTGGATTGCTTTGTAGTTGATGTTGTACTGCCAAATAAAAGAGGATTCATTGAGTAGAGGTGAATGTTTCTGTCCCGGTTAAATGGTTGCAGGTATATAGTGTAGCGATTTTGTGATCATACAATAACGTTTATTCTGTATTGGAATCATGATCTCCAGCACATCATGTTCATTGGCTTGAGTTCTGGTGATACATTATACAATATTAATACTGGTAGTCAAAATCTGGATATAGAAGTAAATCAACAAAAAAAGCAAGTGTTATTAAAATTTTGTTTATTTTTATTTGCTTTAGAATATAGCAATTCAGTTATGCAAAATCTAGGGAGTTCCAGACTGTCAAAGTTATGTGTGCCAGGTGTGTAACTAGTCACCGACACAAAAGTGCAGATTTCTCTGTATGTACAGCATTTCAGACAAAAACACTGCATATACAGACTTCGCCTAGCATGACCATTTCAAATCTATTAAGTGGTCAAGGTGGTTGGAGTAACCCTTTAATTGTAGTCCACGTAGCATTATGCACTTGTGTTCATCACAATTTTAGCTGTTTACAGAAGGGGAACAGACCTGACTAGTTCTTATATGTTGTCATTATGGGTCAGAGTTAGACAACACATATTGGTCTTTGTGTCCTGGAGATTTGGAGATAATAATAAACACAGTTATCTATAGATACATACTATATATATAATAGTTTCATTTTATCTATCAGACTAAATGGAATGTAAAATTCAACCCTCAGCTTAAAAAGAAACTACAACTGTTGTTTTAATCAACATAACTATGTTGTTAACCTCATGAACAAGGGGCATATTTATTCACTAAACAGTCTTGATGGTACACGTATATTTCAGCCCAAATTTTGCAATTTGGTTGATGGTTTAACACTTTCTGGTCACATAGATATACATGTTGTGTAGCAGGTAAGTTGTCAAGACAACTGTAAATGTTTATTGCCATGGTAACTGATTAGGTCAAGACGTGAGGCAGCATCTAAGGTAACAGTGCAAATGCAAATATGGTACAGCATGTTGTCAGGGTGACGGCATAATGTATGCTCGTTACTATTGGTAACTGATTAGGTAGTGGTGTGCTGCAGCAGCCTAGCTGACAGAATGGACACAGATGTGGTACAGATGGCTTATATGGGCTTTTTGTAAAAGTGTATATTGCTTAAATATATGTGTGTTTAAACAGATAAGATGTAATATTATACAGTTATGTTGCATAAGTTGGGTTGTCAAAGCAATAACATTTTGTAAGGACTTACTTTCCAAAGTGAGGTGCATTGTAGCAGTTAAAGGGACATGCCACTGTCCAAATACAAAATAAATAAAAATCACTGTATAGTAGGTAAACCCCAAATGTGCATTTTTTTCATTGGAGTTATATCTAAACACTGCTTGCAAAAACTCTCTCTTGTCTGCTGCCTTTGTAATCCCTCCTGTTCTAACCCCACCCAGACTTTATGTAACTGTTCAATCACAGACTTCGCAATGAGAAGTATTTGCAAAGCAGGTGCTCTGGGCAATAGCTGTCTGTTGAGTACAGTGCAGATAAGCTTATTAAACCAGGATGTTTAAGGACCTGTTGTCTACTTGAAAAGCCATGGGGTTGTAACAGTATTATTTACTAACGTGTAAATTTCTATTGAAATCGGCACTTTTTCAAAATGAAAACTTTTTCAAAAAATAGAACACACTCTTCCCATATAAAGCTCTTCAGCAAGCTAAAGTGCTTTAAGAGTCTGGAGTGTCCCTTTAAGGTAAGAGGAAAAATATGTGAACTGTGTAAGTTGACGTCATGGAAATAGGCTACAGAAAACATATAGTAGACCCTTTTGTAACCACAGAGTAAGAGAGGAATTCTGAAATGTCTACATTAATATTATTACATTTAAATTATTTCTAATAGAATTGGCTAAGAAGGCTCATGATAGGATAAATCAGGAAGACTATGAGTAATTCAGATCTAATATTTCCTGGCACCAATATGTCTGGCTCCAAGCTATTCTATTAAACTTCAAAGGGAAAAGTTTATTAGGAAACCAATATTGTTGCATTATCCCCTATTAAAAGCCAGGGGGCATTGTCACAGTAATCAATACGGCATCTTGGCTGGTTAATTTTCCCATTTGACCTCACCCCTCCCATTATCTGTAAGGAAAGCTTAGACAGAGGAAATCACACTAACCAAATCACTATCTTTGACAAATTCAGGTTCTGACACACAGCCAGTCCTCATCTATCAAATTTGAAAGACTTGTAGAACCGATCATGACAAACATGTAGAAAAATAGTGAGCAACAATACACAAGCCAAATGGCATGGAAATGTTGTAAAATATATTTTCTTGAAAGAAAATTAATAGGTCAGTCTTTGAAGCAGATAATTCTAAATATGAGGCAACCACTACATTATCCCTGAAAAAAATATTACAGTTTTGCAGTCACAAGTCTAGTTCAATATCATCCTGAGTAAAGCCACCATTTTTGTTGAAATATATGTATAAAAAAATAATAATAATGATGTCAAGATCTTAGGGTATTTTAGAAGCTCATTCAGGCACAGTGCACCCGACTAGGATCTACCCTGAAACTAGATGGAACTGTGCATCAGATCACAAGGTGCCATGCTCCGGTGAAACTTTGCTTAGTTAGCACTCATTGCTAAACTATCAAACTGGGCACTATTCGGAAGGGAAAATGGGGAGGTGTCAAGGCATCCAATGACAATAAGGACTTGAGGGAGCTCACTACAGAAAACCAGAATCTATGACTTTGACTTCCCTGGAACTCAGCTCTTGTCAAACTTTTCTAATAACTGGTTGGGTTAGACACCTCCGATCCGGGCACCTTTTTGGACTGTTGGACCTTCACGTTCAGGGATATACACTGTTTGGGGAAACCTAGGAAAAATGTATTATTTTGGGGATACTGTTATAAGGCACCCTTGTCTGATTGTGATTCAGTTAACTCCCAAACACCAAGGTGCTAGGTTGGGGAATGTATTGTTTACAACCCCCTGCAAGGTACAAGAGTATATTAACTGACCTTTTGCGAAATAAAGTTGTTTATGCTTCATAAAGCCCTGGCTGGTGTTTGGGATCATAGCTATAATCACTCTAAACCTTTTATACCAGGGACAGGGAGATACTCAGGCTGAGTATAGGAGCTCCATCACAATGGCATGTTCCAGGGCTCATCATTAAAAGTATTCAGTTTAATATCACCAAATGTATATGTTGTACTAGAAGTGGAATAGGAGACCTCACTGTATCCAGCTATGGTTTTCACTACATTTTTATTACGTTTGTTGTGAAAATGCCAGATTAACACAACACATTAAATAAGGTAGGAACATCTCAGTATTTGTCTCTAATGAATATGCTGCGACTTAGATTCCATGATGGACATGATTCTCTAGGTAAATAAAAGGACGCTCCAGTCACAGTTCAAGTGAAAAAGGAAGTCATGGTTAAAGGGGTGGAAGTATGGCAGAAAGGAGCAGAAATATATATACAGTAAGAGAAAAAGAAAGACTTCTTCAAGAACTGCAATCAAGTTTGACTTACTGAATATTTCGAAATGAAAAACAGGATGATTGATTTTATGCTCTAAACAGCATTTGCTACACAGAATTGAGACTGTGATCCTATACTCGGACTTAGTATCTCCTCCAAGTATTCCCTTTCCCCGATACAGGAGGTTTAGACTGATTATATTTTGATCCCAAACACCAGCTGAGGCTTGATGAAAGGTACATCATGAACAACTTCAGGAACAGGTCAGTTTATATACACATACATACACATATCCCCAACAGAGGGGTCATCAAGACACACAATACATTCCCACCACAGTGCCTTGGTGTTTGGGACATAACTGAATTACAACCAGATCATTTAATTAAAAAATAGGTACCAGGGCACCTTACAATAGTATCCCCAAAATAATATTTTTCTCCTAGGTTATCCCCAAGCAATGTACATCTCCTGTAAGCTCTGGGGGTGAAGATCAAACTGCCTAAAAAGTGCCTGCATTGGAGGTATGTATCCTGTGTGAACATTAGGAGAAGTTTGACCGGGCTGCGTCTAATGTCTGATCCGGCGCTGGGTTCTAGGTCATTTGGTGAGATCTCCGGTCAAAATTGCTGGCTTCCTGTGGCTCCAGAGCAGGGAGCTTCCTCAAGTCCTTGGTGTCATCAGATGCCTTATCATGTCCCTAATTCCTCTTTCAAGTAGCACTCTATATGATGGTCCTGGAACTGAGTACTAATCAAGTGACGTTTCACCAGATCGCGAAATCTTGCAATCCGAACAGTTCCATGTTGTTTCTTGGTAGCTGCCGGTCGGGCACACTGTGCCTGAATGAGCCTCCTAATAGTCCCTGATGGTAGCTTGATGACTTATTCAGCTCCTAAATGTCCAGCAGGGTAAGGGCACAGAGTGGAAATTACAAGTATGTGATTACAGTCCTTTTGGGGAAGTGTTGGCTGGGCGTCCTGTGCAAGTTGTCATCCTGACTAGGGTGGACCATCACAATTGCTCTAGCCTGAGCAATTAGGAAAAATTTGACAAGACTAAGACCATTCTCAGATACTGCGCTGGATTCCAGGGCATTTGGTGGGAAGTCCTGGGCACCAACACTGGCTTCCGGTGGCTAAGGAGCAGGAAAGTCCCTCAAGTCTTTGGTTTAATTGGATGCCTTGTCACTTCCCTGATTCTTCTCCATGCTGAATAAAGGTTGTCCTTCATCAAGTCTCATTGATATAATCACTCTAAACTGGAGGTTTTTTAGCATCAATCCAATTGTCATTGAAGTGTACGCTCATTTGCCACATCAAGACAAAACCTCTTAGATAAGTTCAACACTAAGAATTTGCCCTGCTGATTTTAGTAAAATCTCTAATGAAATAGAGAGGGGTATTTTTCTAAACTTGTATACACTTAATGACCTTTAGTAGGGAACACGGCTGGGAGTCCTGTGCCAGTTGTGATCCTGACCGGGGTGGACTGTAACAGAATTAAAATATTTTTGTTAATTGTTTTAATGTTTTATAATTAGAATCTGAAATTAACATTTGTTAGGTGAAAACTACTGTTAAAGTGGACATGAGCAATATATATTTGACAACTGCATGTAAAGTTCTATACACGTTGTCTCAATATATATTTTTTAAATTATTCATTTATTTTTAATATATTTTAATAATTAATTTCTAATTTACAGCAGAATAATTGCAGTACCAAATATTTAATGATCTCACATCTAACCACCCCCTTTATTATCTTTTTAAAGAAAATAACATAAAAGTGAACTGAGGAGGAAACAGTAGATAGGATAAAAGATAATTATGAGAAATTAATATTAATTGCCAAGCAAGCAAAACAGAACAAAAAAGGAAGACAAAAAGAAAGGATTCTATCACAGGCTCATAGAAGTTGGATGATTTGCATTTTCCATTTTAGTGTAAGACATTTTCATAGAATTGCAGACACAATGGATCATATAGGAATGATATTTAATCCAATTAGGGTTTTTAATGATAAAGAAACCAACTGTCTAAGATTTAGTAAATCAGTCTGTGACAGTATTCACCATCACTGGGGGTGGAAGACATACACTATGTGTGGGTCCCCAGATTCCTCCTGTGTTTTGGCACTCTGTGCCCAGTATTGGTGAAGATTATGTTGAATGTATTGATTGTCTGTGCCTTTCCTCCTCCCCCTTTTTCCTGTCCTATTGTTTCTCCAGCAGGGCATTGTCCCATTGGCCCAGGGACACTGCCAGACCAGTCTCCCATTTGGTCCTCAGCCCTTCATATTATCTGGCCCCACTCTTCCATGTACAATAGTGCCCTAGTCACCCTATTGTATGAGGCTATTGGAGGAATAAATATGTGTGCTCTGTATATTAAAGTTAGTTGTGGTTTAAACCTTCACCAAGTGTTGTCTGTTTTTTTTGGGAAAGAAATATAATCTGCTGTTGAAAAGGGTGTCCAGGGCTATAAACACAGTAGCCTGGTCCAGGGTGGAAAAGGCTCTCAGTGATCCCAGTCAAGCCTTGACGACTGGGTCTGAAGCGCTCCAGGGTCCCTGTGTGGGGATATTTATGGGATAATAATAGTAACAGTGAGAATTGCCCACTAATTCAATTCTCAGATCCCAAAGAACGTTTATCGTGTTAAGTGGAAAGTATTTCATATAAATAATCACAATGTATAAAAATAGATTTTATTTATGATAACCAATAATTAACAAATAATATTATGTAACATGCATAACAATAATCAATGAATATCCAGTATAAAATGATATGCAATACAAAGGAATGGGTATTACGTTTCAATGGCTAAACGGCATTTTCTGTCAAGAATTCTGACGATTTATGAGGTATCCTTAACACAGACTTAAGTGAAACTTTTCACAGCGAAGAACAGAATTCCTCAGAGTGCAGCGTAAGGTCGTAAAGTTTAGCCGACAGTTAGAATAACCCTTTCAATGCTGGCTAGATCTCCTAGGTAGTTAAGATCTATTCTTATGTAATTTTTAAATAAAATAACATTTAACCCAGTTCATTAGTCATTTTCTTAAAATCATCCAATAAGAGAATTTACCATTATATAAGCAGATTTTTAATTTGTCTAAAAGATATCTATCTTAATTTAGAGCAAATCAATACACCTGGATAAAAACAGCGGTATGCTAACACGTGATAATATCACATCAATATATAATTATTCTTAATTCCACCTGCAGAATGGAATATTTATAACTATATATTCTTAGTTAACTAAGATTTCTTAATATGGAAATCTGACCGTGCTTTATCCAGTCATATATAATGCTATTAATACATTTTAATTAATTTAATTTAATTAAATGAAACCAGTATAATTACCAGTTGAGTAGATATTTCATCCGATTGGTAGTCTCTCTGCATGGAGGTGTTGGTTAGAAAGTCAGTAAATTCTAAGTGTTAGAGTTTTAGGAGTAGAGTGTTAGTCTCAGATGTTGTCCGAGTTGGAGTCCCCAAACTTCCAATTCCTCTCTCCTCTCCTTTGCATCTCTTGCATCTGCCTCCCTCTCGTATCTTCCCTTTGTCTTAACTTTTAAAGGGCCAGACTCCCTGTACGTCATCAGTTGATAACCCAATAGAAGCACTAGAGGTGTGGTTATCTTCCAGATCGCAAATTAGTTATTTGGTCTGTAGAGGGCAGTTTTGTCCCACTAAACATACCTATCCAGGAAAGAGTTAACTTTTCCTGGTGACTATTTTGACGTCATTTTGCGTTATCTTTATAGTGCCATAATTTAAAATTTCAAAGGGTTTCTTAAATTTTGTCCAGACTTAGCGTCTGCAATTCCTGCCATAATTTCTGATATGACAGATCATGAACTAAGTTTACCCTTTTCCATACAATGGTACCTTATATATATAGACAGTTAAATATTAAATTATTTAATCTTCTCTGTCACAATTGTCTGGGTTTAGATTTGATTACATTCTTCTTAGCATTAGACAGTCTGTCCAACCCCCTTCCTTATCACTTGGCTTGTATATACTATGCATTCCTTAGCTCTGGCAAAGAGGCCAGTCTTACAGAAAGAAATCCTGTGTCTCTTTGTTTTTGTTTTTTTGACTTGGAATAACAAAATGGAGTCTGGTCTGTTCAGAGTGACTCAGAATATACACTTTTAGTTTCTATCATAGCACAAAATGTCTGCCGATATAAATACTCTGACACCTGATAGCTACAAGGAAGCAGACTTGGCAGAAGTTCTCGGTCAGATTACTGGAGGTCCATCACACAGTCCTAAGTTTGATCCCATGTACAATTATTTAATATCTTTCCCTAGTGTTCCAAGTAAAAGCTCCCAAGTATGCTAGACTATTACAGAGCATTATTGAATTACTGCCATAAGCAATCACCTCCTCTGCAATCTTGGCATAGTCCTGGCTGGCTGGTTTGCACAGTTGGCTGTTATTGTGGTGTAAATGCTAGAATGGGTAATCTGCCCTGACACCAATGCTTCAGTAAGAATGTAGGTAGAAACTGCAAACTCCAAAATACATTGAATCGTTATATATTTGCTATTTTAGCTATTCACAGACAGCCAAACGCAACCATATAGCAACTGCATCTGCTTAAGTTATTCAATCAAATTCCCAGATATAAACCAGGGAGAATGTAACAGTAACCCTTATTACCCAAATTCATCATTTCCCATGCCCTCCACTCCTTTACCCTATGATGATACCCCAATCCTAAACCTTTACAAATCTACAGTTTTCTGAGTGACATCTTTTTATTGTCAAAGTTCAGACATTTGACAGTTTTTTTTTTTTGTATCTAGATCTATTTTCAGACCAATTTCATTGTTATAGTGAGATCCATTTAAAAGCGCTCTGACTCATTTACGTCACTACAGTTTCAATTTTGTCATTAAAGTATACCGTGAAAGTTTTATCAGCCAAATTGGAGTAAATTGAGCCAAATGAAAGTGACTGAACTTCTAAAATAATAGAAATAAACTTAAAACAAGGCATGCAACACATTATCGTCATAGTTCTAAAAAAGAACAAATAGAAGACAGAGCACAGGGTGTTGTTGTCCCCAAGTAAGATACCTATTACCTAACAAAAATCTACCCTTTAACTATCTGGCCTTTGTTCTGTGTATGAAGAGTTAGAGATTTTCCAGAAGAGATTTACAATGATCCCACAAAATTATTTAACCCCTTAAGGACCAAACTTCTGGAATAAAAGGGAGTCATGACATGTCATGTGTCCTTAAGGGGTTAAAGGGCCAGGATTGGTTGAAACGCAGTCATTTACTTCCAGGTCCCTGCGGAAGATGCAGTTTGCTGCAAACCAGCTCAAATATGCTTTATGATGCTAGCATCTGACCCATAGTCTAGGTGAAGAGCAGTATCAGCATATATTCAGTGTATAGGACTGAGATGCAATAATAAGACCAGAAAGACATTTAGTATGTATTGTGGAATAATACGGCTCCAATTAGAAAAATTGTAAGGAAAAATAAATAAATCTAAATTAACGTATAGGAGCTATTAGTAGCCTTTATTTGAATAAGGGGGAGCTGTAATTTCTTAGAAATGTATAACATTCAATAAAACATTGAAAACCACCTACAGTATAACTTCTGTTAACATTTTTCATGAGATTTGTCGTTTTCTTTTAAATTTATATTCAAGATTTAGCAAATGACATCACAATCCAGGGGCATGAAACCTTTGACACTGCAGATATTGTGGACTCCCATATTGCCCTTACAGTCATAATGTTGGCAAAGCATCATGGGGGATGTAGTTCACAACATCTAAAAAAATAGAAACATAGAAACAGTGTTTAATGTCGCCTCTGTATGCTTTCTCTATGCTGACTGCCAGGTCCAAAGAACTTTTTTTATGCCATTATTTACCAAAGTGAGAATAGTCAGCAATGTTAAATTGGTTACAACTAAGGTTAAGATAGACCAACTGGAAACATTCTCCAAGTCAGCCATGCTCTCAGTTCAGCTACTGTGGCCTTAAAAATTGTAGACATGTGCATTAATTTTCGTATGCCGCGAGTAGGGGCATGTCGCCTAAACAGCAAGCAGCCAGTGGCTGCTTGCTGTCATTTAAAACTACTAGCTATTGCTGCCCAGTCACTAGTAAAATAAGGGGGGACCTGGCACACAATTGAAATGGGAGGGACATAGTGCTCCCCTGCACTCCATGAGTGGGGGCTATTAATATAAACAGTGAACCTAATGTCCTCGCTGGTCCCCACCCAAGAAATAAAAATACCCTACCTACCCCCCTCACCCTAATAATAGAGAGGGTGGGGCAATAAACTAAACCTGTAAAATAAAATTTCATACTTACCATTTGATGTCTTCTTTCTTCAGCCCCAAAAAGGCCAAATAAAAATCCATTATATGCGTTGCAAATGTAAAAATAAAAATAATAAAAATAAAAAAAACACAAAAAAAAATCCAGATGGTAAAAAAAAATCCTTCTTCACCCATGGAGGGCATGGCACATTAATGGCACATTATTAAGCCTTCCCACGCCCTGCAATTAGGTTCAGAGAGCTCTGATTGGTTGGTTTAAGCCAACCAATCAGAGAGCTCTGACAGGTAAATGAAGAGACTGACAGGTAAGTCTCTACATTTACCTGTCACAGCACTCTGGTTGGCTTGAAATCCAACCAGAGTGCTCTGTACCATTTTACACAGCGTGGGAAAGTTCTTTGGAAATTTCCCATGCTGTGTAATTTGACTCAACCCTCTGATTGGTTGCATAAAAAAAAAAAAAAGGAAAGGGTCATGGCCCCCTTATTGCACTAGTGACTGGTAGCAATAAGAGGGAACTGGTAGTGCTGCCGGCTCCCTCTTTTTTTTTTTGCGCATGCCCAGTACTGTTTTCATCCTAATGGACTAGGACAAATAAATTTTTAACGAATTTCATTCAAAAACAAATGAATTGCGAACGAAATACATTTTTATTTAGTATGAAATGAAAATTTCACTGGTGCACATGTCTACTAAATTTGAAATTCACTTTGACTTCACTTTGCATTCCCGACACTTCCCACTTTAGTGAATGACTCTAGTAATGACTGACATGAAGTTAAGATGGAGGTGCCATTTTGCAGGAGAAAGATGTGTGGATTCGTACATTTAATTTAATTTTCACACATGACAAGTAAACATTTGTTAAATATAGGATTTAAGAAGCACTATATCGAACATCTTGGGAGATGACAGTTTTCCTTAAAGGATTACTGTTACCTCCAAAAAAAATATTTTTTAATTTTTTTTAAAATATAATAACCCTTTCAATAATTTTAGAAAGGAAATAGATCTTTTTTCAATGAAGTATGTATATATAAAAAATATATAAACTCATCGCTATCTTTAGAATAAAACAGGATCCTTCAGCCATACACGGACCTTAGAAACCAACAATTAGTCTCTATAGTCTCCTGTTTCTGTGCTGTCAGTGAGTGTATATGGCTTAAGGATCCTATTGTATACTAAAGGTATAATTTAAAGGGACACTATAATCATCAAAACAACTTTAGCTTAATGAAGCAGTTTTGGTGTATAGATCATGCCTCTAAAGTTTCACTGCTCAATTTACTGCCATTTAGGAGGTAAGTTTGTTGTGTTTCTGTTTATGCAGCCCTAGCCAGACCTCCCCTGGCTGTGATTGGCATAACTTGCATGAAAACAAAATGGTTAATCAGATGTAGCTTACTTTAAAAGTTTTTATCTCCTGCTCTGCACATTGAACTTTAAATCACATATATGAGACTCCTGCAGTGTCTAGCGAGATATTGACAGAGCAGAAGATAAGAAATTCTACATTAAACATAATTTGCAACAAGGAAGTGTAAACAATAGATGGCTCTCTACAGGAAGTGTTTAGGAGGCTGTGTTAGTCATATGCAGGGAAGTGTGACTAGGGCTGCATAAACAAAGTGATTTGTCTCCTAAATGGCAGATAATTGAGCAGTGAGACTGCAGGGGCATGGTCACATCTAAACTGCCTAATTAGGGTTGTTTAGGTGTCTATAGTGTCCCTTTGAAAAAATCTATTTCCTTTCAAAACTTGATGAAAGGATTATAATATAAAAAATAGTTTTGGGGTGACAGTCGTCCTTTAAGGCATGCAAGTTATTTTATACAAATAAATGCAGAAGGATGTATAAATTAACACAGCTGGAAGATAATTTCTTTTCAAATATGTTGCACTGTACGAAAGCTTATTTACAGAGGACAATGATGGTGAGACTAAATGGTAAAAAAAACGAATTTGATGGATACAGAGAAGGGACCAATTCTGAGGATGAACATTTTAAAAGCTATTGATGTAAATATGGGTAAAAGCTGAGTTTGGAAAGACTAAACTAAAAAAGGTCTGAAAGTTAATTTGACAATACAGGATGCAGATACTCATTAAGCAGTACATCATCATGTTAAGGTGTTTATATGTTATGCATGTTAACACAGTTCAGCATGTTTATTATGGGAGAATGGAAATGTTTTCAGACAGTTATAATTGCCTGGGTGACATCTGCAATTTTCCTAATTAAGCTTTGCTAACAAATTTATGTAATGTGGGCTTAATGTACTCCCAGCAGACTGACCCCATAGAAACTGCATATATTAAGAGTAATGGCAAAATAAAAGCAAGAACTGTTCCCTTGTGATACAACCGGGAGGAACATGTTTACATCAACACAACTCCATAGTGCAAGTCCCTATTCACCCTATCTAAAACAGTGGGCACTTTTAGAATTGTATATTAACGGTAGATGCTGAACTATGTTCTTTTTTCTTGCACACAAAAAAAACAACAAAAAAAAACACAAAACAACATAATGGTCTTAAATTTCATTTCCATTCAGTCTTCATGATCACATTTTTAATTGAGCAAAATAATATGCAGACCTTGCAAGTTCAACATTTTCCATTTTGATCTAGAAAGAGGTAAAATAACTTAGCTCTTATTACATAGAATATTCAGAGTTTTTATTAAATTGTTTGAAAATACATTTAAGGGGCATATTCAACTGTAATATGAATAGCCTTTTTTATTATCAATACAATTTTATTCAGTGTATATTTAATGTTGGAGGTTTCATAACCAAACTGTATAATTTTTATTTTTCTTAATATAACATTTTAGGTGTGACATTTTTATAGTTTATTTAAAACTTTAGTCATTTAGTTACCGTCCATAACAATTTCTTCTCAATAAAGAGGATGAGGAGATTACTATATACCTCCCTTGCACAATATATATAGTGGCTGTAATGAACAAAAAGCAAAAAAATAAATAAAAAAATGAATGCAAAATACAATATACAGTATGATAGCAACACTGTATCAAGAAGGGGACAAGGTAGATAAAAAATGATATAGCCATACAATGTCACTTACATATAAGTTAACTATAGGCAATAATGTACATCTACATGTAAATTATTTGAAAAAAATATGTTAAATTATCTTATTAAGAGTATGACAGCTTATGTAAATATGTTATATGGGAGTAGATAAAACCCTCCACTGTACAGAAAGCAAACTATCTACATATCAATGATTATGTGACAAATGAAAAATAACGTATGAACAAAAAAAAAAATTCTACCATAATTTCTTGTTGTTCTCATCGTGGGCGATCTTTCAGAGCTAATGCAATGTAACAAAATGACAAATTAAAATAATAAATCTACTTGTTACTTATTAATGTGTATTATTCTTCTTTCTGGTAAAATGGGACCACCTTGTATCATATACAGTATCTCACAAAAGTGAGTACCCCCTCACATTTTTGTAAATATTTTATTATATCTTTTCATGTGACAACACTGAAGTAATGACACTCTGCTACAATGTAAAGTAGTAAGTGTCAATATTTCGTGTGGCCACCATTATTTTCCAACACTGCCTTAACCCTCATGGGCATGGAGTTCACCAGAGCTTCACAGGTTGCCACTGGAGTCCTCTTCCACTGCTCCATGATGACATCACAGAGCTGGTGGATGTTAGAGACCTTGCACTGCCCCACCTTCCATTTGAAGATATCCCACAGATGCTCAATAGGGTCTGGAGATATGCTTGGCTAGTCCATCACCTTTACTTTCAGCTTCTTTAGCAAGGCAATGATCGTCTTGGAGGTGTGTTTGGAGTCACTATGATGTTGGAATACTGCCCTGCGGCCCAGTCTCCAAAGGGAGGGTATCATGCTCTGCTTTGGTATGTCCCAGTACATGTTGGCATTCATGGTTCACTCAATGAACTGTAGCCCCCAAGTGCCAGCAGCACTCATGCAAGCCCAGACCATGGCACTCACAACCATGCTTGACTTTAGGCAAGAAACACTTGTCTTTGTACTTCTCACCTGGTTGCTGCCACACACGCTTGACACCATCTAACCAAATACGTTTCTCTTGGTCTCATTGGACCACAGGACATGGTTCCAGTAATCCATGTCCTTAGTCTGCTTGTCTTCAGCAAACTGTTTGCAGGCTTTCTTGTGCATCATCTTTAGAAGAGGCTTCCTTCTGGGGCGACAGCCATGCAGACCAATTTGATGCAGTGTGCGGCGTATGGTCTGAACACTCACAGGCTGACCCCCCATCCCTTCAACCTCTGCAGCAATGCTCGCAGCACTCATACTTCTATTTCCAAAAGACAACCTCTGGATATGACGCTGAGCATGTGCACTCAACTTCTTTGATCGACCATGGTGAGGCCTGTTCTCAGAGGAATCTGTCCTGTGAAACCGCTGTATGGTCTTGCCCACCATGCTGCAGCTTAGTTTCAGGGTCTTGGCAATCTTCTTATAGCCTAGGCCATCTTTATGTAGAGCAACAATTCTTTTTTTCAGATCCTCAGAGAGTTCTTGAGGTGGCATGTTGAACTTCCAGTGACCAGTATGAGAGTGTGTGAGAGCAATAACACCAAATTTAACATACCTGCTCCCCATTCACACCTGAGACCTTGTAACACTAACGAGTCAGATGACACCGAGGAGGGAAAATGGCTAATTGGGCCCAATTTGGACATCTCCACTTAGGGGTGTACTTACTTTTGTTGCCAATGGATTAGACATTAATGGCTGTGTGTTGCGCTATTTTCAGGGTACAGCACATTTACCCTGTTATACATAGTTACATAGTTTCATAGTTACAAAGCTGAAAAGAGACTTGCGTCCATCAAGTTCAGCCTTCCTCACATATGTTTTTGCTGTTGATCCAAAAGAAGGCAAAAAACCTAGTCTGAAGCGCTTCCAAATTTGCAACAAACTAGGAAATAATTCCTTCTTGACCCCAAAATAGCAGTCAGATATCTCCTTGGATCAAGCAGTTATTACCCCACTAATTAGAAATTATATCCCTGTATGTTGTGTTTTTGCAAGTATTTATCCAATTGCAGTTTAAACATCTGTATAGACTCTGACAAAACCAGAGAATTCCATATCGTTATTTCTCTTACTGTAAAAAAACCTTTTCTTTGCCTTAGATGAAATCTCCTTTCTTCCAGCCTAAATGTGTGACCTCGTGTCCTATGTATAGCCATGTTTATGAATAGATTTCCAGATAAAGGTTTGTACTGGCCCCCGAATTTATTTGTATAATGTTATCATATCCCCTCTCAGGCGCCGTTTTTCCAAACTAAACAGATTTAAATTTTTAATCGTAACTAAAATGCTCCATTTCTTTTATCAATTTTGTACCTCGTCTCTGCACTTTTTCTAGTGCCATGATATCTTTCTTTAGAACAGGTGCTCAAAATTGCACAGCATATTCAAGGTGTGGTCTTACCAGCGATTTATAAAGAGGCAAAATTATATTTTCATCTTGAGAATTTATGCCTCTATTTATACATGACAAAACCTTACTGGCCTTAGCAACTGCAGATTGACATTGCATATTGCTGCCTAATTTGTTGTCTATAACAATTCCCAAACCCTTCTCGTTTGTGGTTATCCCCAGTTCAATAATATTTAGGTTGTAAATTGCTTGTGCATTCTCAACCCCGAAGTGCATAACTTTGCATTTCTCTACGTTAAATTTCATCTGCCATTTTAGTGCCCAGTCCCCCAGTCTATCCAAATCCCTCTGCAGCAAAGCAATATGCTGCTCACATTTTATTAATTTACAAAGTGTCATCTGCAAACACTGATACATGGCTTTCAATGCCTATTTCAAGATCATTTATAAATATGTTAAATAGAAGTGGTCCCAAAACAGAACCCTGAGGGACACCAATTACCACTTTTGTCCAGCCTGAAAATTTACCATTAATTACAAATCGTTGTACTCTATCCTTAAGCCAATGTTCTACCCAAGAACAAGAATATTCATCTAGACCAATTTCTTTTAGTTTGAAGACTAACTTATTGTGAGGAACCGTATCAAATGCCTTGGCAAAACCCAAGTAGATCACATCCACTGCAACACCCTGATCTATACTTCTACTTACTTCTTCGTAGAATGCAATTAGGTTAGTTAGACATGACCGATGTTTCATAAAACCATGCTGATTTTTGCTAATAACAAAGTTCTTCCCAATGAATTCCTGAATATTATCCCTTAATAGCCCATCAAATATTTTCCCAGTTACAGAAGTTAAGCTCACATGTCTATAATTTCCAGGCAAGGATTTTGAACCCTTTTTAAATATAGGAACAACATCTGCCTTCCTCCAATCCTCCGGTACAACAGCTGAAACAAAAGAATCTTGAAAAATTAAATACAGAGGTTCACTTATTTCCCCACTTAGCTCCTTAAGTACTCGTGGGTGAATACCATCAGGCCCAGGAGCTTTATTTACATTAATTTTCTTTAATAGCTGTAGCACCTTGTCTCGAGTTATCCAATCACAAGTTATTTGCAAGTTTTTTGCAGCAATCATTTGCATATCTCTTGCCATAGGATCCTCATTAATATATACTGAAGAAAAATAGTTATTTAAAATTTCTGCTTTTTCCAGGTTTTCATTAGCTAATAAACACAACTCTGTTTCAAGTGTACCTACACTTTCATTTTTTGTTTTTTTTTAGAATTGATGTACTTGAATAAATTTTTGGGGTTGGTTTTGCATTCTTTAGCTATCAATTTCTCATTTTCTAGTTTAGCCACTTTAATTGCTTTTTTGCAAGCGTTATTGGCTTCCTTATATCTTAAATAGGATGCCTTTGATTTGTCTGATTTAAATGCTTTAAATGCCCTTTTCTTATTTTTAATCTCTTGTTTTACTTCTCTACTAAGCCACATTGGTTTTAATTTGTTTCTTTTATATTTATTACCCAATGGTACATACTGAGAAATGTACCTTTCTAATATATGTTTGAATAGTTTCCATTTATCCTCAGTGTTTTTATCACTAAGGAGTTTATGCCAGTCGATATGTTGTAGAGCTGCCCCAAACTTATTGAAATTGGCTTTTTTAAAATTATATGTTTTAGTATACCCCACTTGCCTTTGCTTTTTTGAGTTTATTTCAAAATTTACCATATTGTGATCACTATTTCTTAAATGCTCCCTTACTTGAATGTTGGTTAAAAGATCAACATTGTTTGTTATGACAAGATCCAGACAAGCATCCTTTCTAGTTGGTGCTTGTACCAGTTGTGACATAAAGGTGTCATTTAACACATTCAAAAACCTGATGCCCCTTGCTGAAGTACTAGTCCCTCTTTCCCAATTTATGTCTATATAATTAAAATTTCCAATAATTAACATGTTACCCCGATTTGCAGCTTTCTCAATTTGCTCTAACAGCTGTTCTTCCTTAATAATATTTACATTAGGTGGTTTATAACATATCCCAACCAATAATTGATTTCCCTTTGTTTGCCCCAAGCAGATATCTACCCATAAAGCCTCCACCTTGTCCTCGTCACACTCCACATGCCTAAGATTTGACTTTAACTCAGGGTTGACATATAAACATACCCCACCACCCTTCTTGTTTTTCCTATCCTTCCTAAATAACGTGTACCCATTTAAATTAACTGCCCAGTCATGTGTCTCATCCCACCATGTTTCTGTTATGCCTATTATATCATATTGTTTAGTGTATGCTATTGCCTCTAGTTCCCCCATTTTGTTATATAGGCTCCTTGCATTAGTAAGCATACATTTAATATTATCATGAGTCTTTTGTACTTTTTGTGAATTATCAATATTACATACCTCCTCTGTTCTGAGCTTTCCCCTCCCCCCCCATCTCCACCCCCTTTGTTCTGAGCTAAAGCCCATCTCCTTTTCATCCTATCTCCATTTTCTAGATTGCTTTGACCCTCCCCCCCTACCACTAGTTTAAAATCTCCTCCAACCTTCTAGCCATCCTATCCCCCAGCACAGCAGACCCTCTTCCATTTAGGTGCAATCCATCATGACTATACAGGTGGTACCCAAGCGCAAAATCGGCACAGTGCTCTAAAAACCCCAAACCCTCTTTCCTGCACCAAGACTTTAGCCACGCATTGACCTCTCTAATCTCCCGCTGCCTTTCTACTGTAGCGTGCGGCACATGTAATATTTCTGAAAAAATTTCCTTGGAGGTCCTTTTCTTTAGCTTACTTCCTATTTCCCTGAACTCATTCTTTAGGACCTTCCATTTTCCTCTGACTTTGTCATTGGTACCAATATGGACCATGACAGCTGGGTCATCTCCAGCCCCTCCCAATAATCCCTCCACTCTGTCGGCAACATGCCGGACCCGAGCACCCGGGAGACAGCAAACTGTCCGGTTGAGTCGATCAGAGTGGCAGATTACCCTATCTACTCTCTTAATAATAGAGTCCCCTACCACCACAACCTGTCTAGACTTTCTTACCCTCTCAACCCCACCCGTACTAGACGGGCTGTTTCCACGGCTGTTAGCAGGAACAGCTTCCTGCAGTACAGCTACTCCTGAGCTGATGCTCCCAACATCTTTACTCAAACGGGAAAATCTGTTAGGCTGTATGAGATCAGGACTAGCTAAACCTTTTCTCTTCCCTCCCCCCCTGCTTCCTCGCCCCACTGTCACCCAGCTACGTGCCTGTTCCCCATCTGTCTTATCTCCTCCCTCTCCACTACCTGTCCCCACTAAACTCTGCTCAGTGAGCAGCAGGCTCCTCTCAAGATTGTCAATCTCCCTCAGTGTTACAATTTTCCTCTCCAGATCTCTAATCTGAGTTTCCAGAAATGCCACTCGCTCACACCCACCACAGATGTATGGACCCTGGACAGAATCATCCAGGCATGCATACATGCGGCATGATGTGCACTGAGTTAAACTCGCAATCTTGCTATAGTAGCATTTGGTTTTTAAAAGTGCTCACAGTGCAAATACAGGGAGTGCAGAATTATTAGGCAAATGAGTATTTTGACCACATCATCCTCTTTATGCATGTTGTCTTACTCCAAGCTGTATAGGCTCGAAAGCCTACTACCAATTAAGCATATTAGGTGATGTGCATCTCTGTAATGAGAAGGGTGTGGTCTAATGACATCAACACCCTATATCAGGTGTGCATAATTATTAGGCAACTTCCTTTCCTTTGGCAAAATGGGTCAAAAGAAGGACTTGACAGGCTCAGAAAAGTCAAAAATAGTGAGATATATTGCAGAGGGATGCAGCACTCTTAAAATTGCAAAGCTTCTGAAGCGTGATCATCGAACAATCAAGCGTTTCATTCAAAATAGTCAACAGGGTCGCAAGAAGCGTGTGGAAAAACCAAGGCGCAAAATAACTGCCCATGAACTGAGAAAAGTCAAGCGTGCAGCTGCCACGATGCCACTTGCCACCAGTTTGGCCATATTTCAGAGCTGCAACATCACTGGAGTGCCCAAAAGCACAAGGTGTGCAATACTCAGAGACATGGCCAAGGTAAGAAAGGCTGAAAGACGACCACCACTGAACAAGACACACAAGCTGAAACGTCAAGACTGGGCCAAGAAATATCTCAAGACTGATTTTTCTAAGGTTTTATGGACTGATGAAATGAGAGTGAGTCTTGATGGGCCAGATGGATGGGCCCGTGGCTGGATTGGTAAAGGGCAGAGAGCTCCAGTCCGACTCAGACGCCAGCAAGGTGGAGGTGGAGTACTGGTTTGGGCTGGTATCATCAAAGATGAGCTTGTGGGGCCTTTTCGGGTTGAGGATGGAGTCAAGCTCAACTCCCAGTCCTACTGCCAGTTCCTGGAAGACACCTTCTTCAAGCAGTGGTACAGGAAGAAGTCTGCATCCTTCAAGAAAAACATGATTTTCATGCAGGACAATGCTCCATCACACGCGTCCAAGTACTCCACAGTGTGGCTGGCAAGAAAGGGTATAAAAGAAGAAAATCTAATGACATGGCCTCCTTGTTCACCTGATCTGAACCCCATTGAGAAACTGTGGTCCATCATCAAATGTGAGATTTACAAGGAGGGAAAACAGTACACCTCTCTGAACAGTGTCTGGGAGGCTGTGGTTGCTGCTGCACGCAATGTTGATGGTGAACAGATCAAAACACTGACAGAATCCATGGATGGCAGGCTTTTGAGTGTCCTTGCAAAGAAAGGTGGCTATATTGGTCACTGATTTGTTTTTGTTTTGTTTTTGAATGTCAGAAATGTATATTTGTGAATGTTGAGATGTTATATTGGTTTCACTGGTAATAATAAATAATTGAAATGGGTATATATTTGTTTTTGTTAAGTTGCCTAATAATTATGCACAGTAATAGTCACCTGCACACACAGATATCCCCCTAACATAGCTAAAACTAAAAACAAACTAAAAACTACTTCCAAAAATATTCAGCTTTGATATTAATGAGTTTTTTGGGTTCATTGAGAACATGGTTGTTGTTCAATAATAAAATTAATCCTCAAAAATACAACTTGCCTAATAATTCTGCACTCCCTGTATTCTTTGTCATGGTGTAGTTGTTTTGTCATGGAATTAGACCATATGAAACTCTGTTCACCCATTTTATGTCCCAGATAAATGTTAATAGAGCACCAAAATGTCAAGAGCTCCAAGTCACAATGCTAGCTTTGTTTATTTAAAACATAAGACTTAATGCACTTCTCATTGTGTGTGTTTATCAAAATATAGCTGTATTCACATATCAAAGTCAGCTGTGCTTCAAGTTTAGGTTCTTTAACCCTAAATTTCAAATTTACTTTAAATTCTCATTTTAGTGAAAAACCTGTGTCTCTCAGGGCACAAGTGAAGAGTCACAAATTCAATATAAATTACATTTCTATTAGTGACAATGCTGTATATAATGATTCCTGTAGAGAATAGATCACTCATTCTGTGTTTTCCATACTCAAAACTCTAGCACCTTGGACAGCTGCTCCCTTACCCTATCTCCACACAGTAAAAGTCCACCATCAGAAAGTGTGCTTCTGATGTCGAGGCATCATAGAGTTTTCATTCTTAAGTCTACACTATATCTATTTTGGATGCTGGTCTTATTCTATCAGTTTTATTAAGGAACTTTGGAATTACGTAAATAAAAGAAGAATGTCAAATAAAAACGGATATAGTATAAAATATATGTGTTACTACAATGAAAATATAGCCTCATACTCTAATGGGTTAAATATGTTATTATTATTGTTGTTGCTGTTAATATTATATAAAAATAAATTGTATGCATTAGAATGCTTAATTAAAATATTTCTATTTGAGTAAGATGGGAGGATTGTTTAAGTATTACCAATGTAATTATACATAACAAATTACTCTTATATATATAAAAAAAATATTCAATATTCATTTTAGTGTAATAAAGAATATGTATAGCCCTTTTACTGGCGTATTTGTTTTTAATTCTGTGTTGTACCATTATTCTCGAATGGTTACAATTTTGTGAGTATCGCTTAGAAGGATTAGAACGTTAATGGTAAAATCAATATGGCCCCAGGCGTCATTTAAAAAGGGTGAAACAAACTGTGCTCTACTGAAAATTAATAAGGGTATATAGATTAGAAACTAAAAAGTTGTGTTTTGGGCAATATAGTCAAGGGATAAATGATTAATTAGAATTTGGCAATATATATTAGCAAAACCTTTGCAATCCTTGTGAATATGGTTGACAATGTGAATGTTCAAAAAGACTGGTATTTGTGCATAAATTGTTAAGTAAAACTCCAAAAATAGTAAAACCGATCTGTTTTCAGTTCTTGAATTTTATTTTATATTTATTTATGTTTGGAAACTGTATTCAAAATTGGAATACAAAAGACATTATTTAAAACTAAAATTTGCATTGCATTTATTTCCTTGTTATTTTGGTTTTAAGTGCGAGAGTTTCTAAAAAGAGAAGTGACTCCTCTCTCCTCTATCTTTGCTCCTCTTCCTTTCCCTCTCCTCTCTTCTTTAAAATAGCTATAATATAAAAATTGTTTTGTTCCTGCAGAAAACAGGGGCACACTCTAGGGTAAATATGTCTGATTCACACCACTCTGAGACTGGCAGGTTCACAGACAGTTTATTTTAACTGCTGTGACTGGTATTTATACATCATTCACTGGCATTTCCAGTACTCTACACGGGACACTGGGCACAGCATGCGGATAAAATGCTTGTTGCTAGGTAACTATAGAGACCATTTTGTTAGTCTATCCTGTAACGTCTACCTTTTTCAAGCATAACAAAAACAACAAAGTAAACATATTTTTTTAGGTTTTACATAGTGTTCATCCCTGTAAACCTCCATTGATGCTCATAGTTTTGTCAAATACTAAGCAGATTTTTATATTAAATCAGCTAACAGTACCGCTGCTTAACAGGAAAGCAGGAATTGCAATTTTGAATGTGATGTACGGAGTTCCGAAGATTTAAAAATGAAAGCAATGCATTTGCATTAGCAATGCAGGGCATTTGCAGATGTTAACTTTGCTACAGGCACTATTAATAATAACCTGTTGATCCTAGAATTTTGAAGAAAAGACATACCCTTTTATGCACAGTTATACACCTCATTATGAAATGCTGCACATATAGAGATTAACCCCTCTGCGGCCTGACGTGTAACTCCACCTGCGGTAGCATTATTGGGCATCATTAGCCAGCCTGGAACAATGATTCTGGGTGACTGATATTAATTCTGTTAAAATTTGACGTCTAACACCAGCACTTACAGCATCCTGGTGTAACACCGCAAATTACATCACTGTTCTACCTCTTTGCTGCCCATCAGTGGAGGAATTTTGCTCTGCAGGGAGAGCTTGGCCCCAGCCCTGAAAAAAAAGAGAGGTAAGTTTTAGCATCATTTTTTTTTTAAGGCAGACAGACTAGGAATAGTTTCTTATACCAAAATGAGTATTTTCTTAAAATGTAACGAGGGGAATTGCACCCTTTAGTCCAAAATGACTAGGATTTAAAAAAAAAAATAAAATAAAAAAAATAACTGGTCTGGAAATATTTACCAATTACTTTAATCTTGGAAAATGCAATTCCCTTGTCAGTTCTCTTCAATTCCAGGTTTAGTGAATAAATCTCATATCTTGCTAAATTTTGATTTTCTCCACTGCTAGAGCATGTCAAATGAATGAACCCAGCCAGTTAGGGATATCAGGCATGTGAGCATGTGCATTTTCCATGGTGAGATTGTGACTGATTGAACACTGTACCCAAGCAGCAATCTGTTCATGCTGATGGCTGTAATGCACTTTATAAGGGTTATTTACTAAAGGAAAAAGTGACAATTAATATGCCAAATTTTGCTGATGTCAAACGGATTGAAAATATCTAAATAAATTTAGTCATTTTGGGGATATTGCAACATCCATTTCAAAGTTAAATGGAGCAATGTAATTAGATAAAAATGCACTCCCTGTTCTGTATTTGGAGGGTAAACTGCTCCCTAAAGGGTATTTAAAGGGAAATGCTTTACTTGACAATTATTTTAAACCAGCAAGCAAATATACAAACCATCATAAAGCAAGGGAAATGTTAAAGAGTATGTAATAAAGATTCAGAAACTCAAAATAAACTTGGTCAGATTGCTTAAATTGTTGGCCTTTCAGTTAAGGGAGTTTCTTCGGCCTCCCCCTCTCTCTTTTACCCACCCGTCTCAGTTTCAGACCATTCCACTAATGACAGAAACATGGCAATCATGTGCAGCAGCAAGAGAGAGAAACCCAATACAGGAGCCTGATCTGCATGATCACAGTCTTCCTCTCTTCTTCACCTATCAGGATGTTGCAAGGTGAAGAGATATTCTAATTGTACATGTGTAAATCTGTCAGGCATGCCAAATGCATTTGTCCAGAATTCCTAGGAATGTGAGAGAGAGCCAGCCAACTCCCATCAGCCCCAGCCACCCTCCTGCAAAAAAAAAGGTAAGAAACAGGAGGGTGGCTGAGAAATGAGCTGTGTGTGTGTGTGTGTGTGTTAGTATGCATGTATGTCTGTCAGTATATGAGTATGTATGTATTTATGTCTGTCAGTATGTCTGTATGTCTGTCAGTATGTGAGTATGTCTGTTTGTCTGTCAGTATGTCTGTCAGTATGTGAGTATGTCTGTAAGTATGTGAGTATGTCTGTATGTCTGTAAGTATGTCTGTATGTCTGTCAGTATGTGAGTATGTCTGTTTGTCTGTCAGTATGTCTGTCAGTATGTGAGTATGTCTGTAAGTATGTGAGTATGTCTGTATGTCTGTCAGTATGACTGTATGTCTGTCAGTATGTGAGTATGTCTGTTTGTCTGTCAGTATGTCTGTCAGTATGTGAGTATGTCTGTAAGTATGTGAGTATGTCTGTATGTCTGTCAGTATGACTGTATGTCTGTCAGTATGTGAGTATGTCTGTCAGTATGTCTGTATGTCCATATGTCTGTCAGTATGTGAGTATGTCTGTCAGTATGTCTGTATGTCTGTATGTCTCTCAGTATGTGAGTATGTGAGTATGCCTGTCAGTATGTGAGTATGTCTGTATGTCTGTCAGTATGTCTGTATGTCTCTCAGTATGTGAGTATGTGAGTATGTGAGTATGCCTGTCAGTATGTGAGTATGTCTGTATGTCTGTCTGCATGTCTGTATGTTTGTCAGTATGTGAGTATGTCTGTATGTCTGTCAGTATGTCTGTATGTATGTATGTCTGTCAGTATGTCTGTATGTACGTCTGTATGTCTGCCAGTATCTCTGTATGTCTGTCAGTATGTCTGTATGTATGTATGTCTGTATGGATGTATGTATGTCTGTATGTCTGTCAGTATTTCTGTTTGCGATTTTAAGAGTGCTGCATCCCTCTGCAAGATATCTCACTATTTTTGACTTTTCTGAGCCTGTCAAGTCCTTCTTTTGACCCATTTTGTCTGTATGTATGTATGCCAGTATGAATGTATGTATGTATGTCTGTATGTATGTCTGTCAGTATGTCTGTATGTATGTCTGTATGTATTTATGCCAGTATCAATGTCTGTATGTATGTATGTCTGTATGTATGTATGTCTGTATGTATGTATGCAAGTATCAATGTATGTCTGTATGTCAGTATGTATCAATGTATGTCTGTATGTCAGTATGAATGTATGTCTGCATGTCAGTATGAATGTATGTCTGCATGTCATTATGAACGTATGTGTGTATGGATGTCAGTATGCATGTATGTCAGTATGTATGTATGTCTGTGTATGTATGGATGTCCGTGTCTGTACGCATGCATGTCTGTCAGTATGTCTGTATGTATGTATGTCTGTCAGTATGTCTGTATGTATGTATATATACAAAAAGGGGGGTAAGGGCTGCGCTAATAAATAATAAATATTGGATAAATAGGATATAATCAATAGACAAAGTTCGTCTAAAAATGGATTAAAAACAATCTCACTGAAATGTGATGGTAGGGTAATAGTCCTCAGGTGTTGATCCGTCCGTGTGGTGGCAGATAGTCCATATATGTGGAAATAAAAACAGATAGAGAGCTTCCAATGGTGAAATATAGTACGTCCAAATGTGATGTATAAATCAAGAGAAAAGTATTCCACTCACATTTGTTGGAGCTTGAACCAGCTCTAGGAGAAGAGGCACTTAGTGGTTTAATCCCCACTATCGGATACACTTGAGTGATTGGTCCGTCTGTCCGACTTTGGGTTTCCTTGGTGTAGGCTGGGACCTACTCAGATGTGCGTAGTTCTTTGATGCTGGGAAGATAGGTCCGCCTCTCCAGTTTTGAATAATGGGTATCCACGAAATATATAAAACAGTAGATAGTGCTCTCAGTTTGAACAGTAAAACTATTATTTTGAAATGAGTTATACTTACAAGAATAGAGCAGACAGATACTGCTCTATTACCACAGCGCTGGTGGAATTATCCCCACCTGAGGATTTCTTTGGACGGGATACACTTGAGGGTTAGGGTTTTTAAAAAAAAATAATTTATAATTATAAATAAATAAATAAATAAAAAAATATAAAAAAATAAAAATAAAATAAAAAATATAGTATAAAAACAATATATGAGAGTGCCAGGAGTAGTTAAAGTGTATAAAATACAATAAAAATAAGTATAAGATTGGTCGTAGTATAAAAGGCTAACCAAAATTAACTTTTATTGATTTAAAATACACTTATTAAAACCATTTACGCGTTTCACCTATGAGGTTTTTTCAAAATGGTAAAAGAACAATACACCTGGCAGAAAACAGAATTTATAAGTTCATACAGAGATTGAATTTGGCGCCAAAATTTAGTGCACCAATCATATTTAAAGATTAAAACCGAACGAAAATTACAATAAGAAATAAGTAAAAAACCATATAAATACAAAGGTCTAAGCCTGATTAGGCTAGGGCAATGCTAATTTTGTTAAAACAAAGCTTTTAGAGAGTTTTATTTTAAGTTGGTCCCGATCACGTGATCGGGACGTGCCGCGCATGCGCGGACCGTCTAGATAGGCGGATCGCTTAGAAATGTAAACAGAGGGCTCGGTGGCCGGCATGGGAGCGCAATGCTCCATGGGAAATGGAGTCCTGCCGGTCACCGAGCTCCCAAGGGCAAAAAACATTAGGGATTTCAATTGAAATCAATATTGCAGCACATAGAGGGTATCAGACATGATGCATTTGGCAATGAAAATAATAATAAAACTACAAATACTAAAAATACACACATACTAAAAATACAAGTACAAATATACAAATGTATTATGTGATATATAATTTTTGCAATATAAGTGCACTGAAAATAAGTTAGAGAAATAAAACTTCCATAAAAGAAGGTAACAATAAAAAGTGGATATTGTTATAAAAAATTATGATGATCCTGATGATCCTGAATTTATGGAGGAATGTAATAATAAACTGGAATTATGCACCCTAGGCCTAATGGAGACCTTAATAGTAAAAAAAAGTAAAAAACTATCCATTTTAGATTCAGAAATCAATAATCTAAAAGAAAAACTATTACCCTTCACTGAAACACAAGCCTATAACCAAAATTGCATACTAATTCAAAGTAAGATTGAAAAGGTTGAGACAGACACGAAACATATTAAGATAAAAAAATACATTAGGGACAAGACAGACTACTCAAACAAACAGGTACGCACTTATCACCTAAACAGGAGATATACTACACAAAACTATAAGGATTATTCTCTAACCAATAGACATCACACAAGGACTGACACATTTCCCCAAACAAGAAGAACCACCATCAACACTCGCCAACAAGATTATCATCATCAAAATTATAACAAATATCAAAATTACACTAATAAGAAATTCACACAGTCACCTAACAAACCCCAACTATCACACAAGCAACCAACTGACTTCTATCTCGGATCCCAAGTTGGACCCTCAGTCAGACCAAAATATCAGCAATCACAAATACCACCTCATTACAAACCAAAATATACACACTCTCCACCACCCAAGAAATATACCACCAATTCATATAAGAGAAATTTTTCACCAAAACATCAAAGATCTAGATATATTAATGATCGAATTGAGCAACCTAAGTCACCCAGTATCCCTTACCACTCCAATAGGTATCAATTGCTATCAATCGATTCCGAATTTGAAAATGAGGATCATGTTTTAGAAATTCGCACTCACCCAAGCACTTTGAATCAAACACCTCACCCGTCACGATCCCAAAAAAGAACCTTAAGCCTAGAGGAAGAAGAAGTGGAAGACGGGAGCAAGAGAGAAAAACTAGAAAGAAAATAAGTTCCCCCCAAAATCTAAACAGTGGGATTTTCAATCTTTCCCAAAAAACTCTTACCGTAACACAATTGTCGGTTTTAAACAAAGGTCTCAAGTTTGCCCCAACTAATCCTTTTAAATCCTTCGAGGCTTTTATTGACATTAACAAGTTTGTCCGAAAAGCAACTCTGAAACGTTATTTTAAAGAAAAAACAGAAGAAAATTTTATCTCTAATAATCCCACTGATAATAGTGAAATTCTTCCCCCCTCCCCCTCCCCGAGAAAACATATTATTAACACACATTTTAAAGACAAATCCAAATTTTATCCAGCTTTTATGAAAACTGCTCCTTTATCTGTTTTTGAGAAACTAGTTACAAACGATCTAAATAAGTTACAGACTAATAAATATGACACACAAAATTTAACAAATAACGAAAGGAAAGCACTTAAAGAGTTACAAGATGACAAAGATATTGTGATAAAACCAGCTGTCTATGAGAAACTTCCATCAGACCCAACAAAGACCATTCAGAATCTATTTTTAACTTTTTTAAATAAAGGTGTATCTCAATCCATATTAACTAAACAAGAGTATAACTTCTTAAACAAAAAATTTCCGAAAATTCCGGTAATATATTTCCTGCCAAAAATACACAAAAATGCCACTAATCCCCCTGGCAGACCAATAGTGTCAGGGATTGGTTCGCTTTTATGCAACCTATCCCAATACATAGACACTCTCCTACAACCTGCCGTTAAAAAAATGAAATCTTACCTTCAAGACTCTATGTCTCTTTTAAACTTTTTAAATGATTTTAAATGGGACCCCAATTTTATCCTGGTTACTTGTGATGTCCAATCATTATACACAATTATACCCCATAATATTGGATGTGAAGCTATTAAAAATATTTTAATAAAGGAAGATAGAATTCCGGAAGAACAAATAGATTTTATTTTGGAGGGTATTAATATTATTTTAAAAAACAACTACTTCTGGTTTTTAGACTCCTTTTACCTCAAAAAAAGAGGAACAGCTATGGGTACCAGGTTTGCCCCTAGTTATGCCAATCTGTTTATGGCAGATTGGGAATCTACAGTTATCTATAATGGGGATAATCTAAGGGCAAACCTGGTCTCATATTTTAGATATATTGATGATCTTTTTTTTATCTGGAACGGATCCGAAGACAATCTTATCTCTTTTTTAAATGTTCTTAATACTAATAACAGGGGTATAATTTTAACCCACGAATTTAGTAGAGAACAAATACATTTTTTAGATCTCAATATATTTATCAAAAACGGTAAAATTAATACAAAAACCTTTTTTTAAAAAGTATGTGTCAATACAGTGATTGATAAGAACAGCTGCCACTATAAACCATGGCTTGACCGTGTCCCGAAAAGTCAATTTCTCAGACTACGCAGAAATTGCACACAACTAGAAAATTTTGAAGAACAATCTAATACTCTCAAAAATAAATTTATGGAGAAAGATTACCCAGAAAAAGCCCTTTTGGAGAATATTAATGAGGTAAAAAATAAAAATAGAGATGAGCTTTTAAAGTATAAGCTCAAAAGTAAAAACGACTCTATATCCCTTCCTATCGTCTTTAATTTTAATAATAAGACTAAAGAAATACAAAAGATTATCCGGAAACATTGGCACATTTTAGAACATGATGAAAAACTTTCTAAGATTATTCCAGAAAAACCTAGTGTAATTTTTAGAGGGGCTCCGAATTTTAAATCTATTTTAACTACCAATTTTACTAAAGAAACTAAATCTAACAACTCTGTATCTTTTTTTCCGCAATCTCTAGGCTTTTATAAATGTAAAAATTGCAAGGTGTGTAAAACCGCTGATCCTACAATGCCACCAAAAATAACAGAATTTACTTCAAACAAAACCAAAACCACTTTTAAAATAAAAGAATTTATAACATGTAACACCAAAAATGTTATCTATTTACTACAATGCCCGTGTGGCTTTCAATACGTTGGGATGACCACCAGATGTTTAAAAATCAGATTAGGTGAGAGATGTTTAAAAATCAGATTAGGTGAGCATTGTAGGAACATAAAAAATGGTTATTTAAACCACTCTTTATCCAAGCATTTCTTAATTCACAATAAAGACCCAAAAATGTTAAAATATATGGGTATAAAAAAATGCTCATTACCTTGGAGAGGAGGAGATATAAAAAATATTCTAGGCGAAATTGAGATGGAGTGGGTCTATAAACTACAGACTCTAACACCTAATGGACTTAATGCAGATTTTGATCCGCATAATTTTTTATAACAATATCCACTTTTTATTGTTACCTTCTTTTATGGAAGTTTTATTTCTCTAACTTATTTTCAGTGCACTTATATTGCAAAAATTATATATCACATAATACATTTGTATATTTGTACTTGTATTTTTAGTATGTGTGTATTTTTAGTATTTGTAGTTTTATTATTATTTTCATTGCCAAATGCATCATGTCTGATACCCTCTATGTGCTGCAATATTGATTTCAATTGAAATCCCTAATGTTTTTTGCCCTTGGGAGCTCGGTGACCGGCAGGACTCCATTTCCCATGGAGCATTGCGCTCCCATGCCGGCCACTGAGCCCTCTGTTTACATTTCTAAGCGATCCGCCTATCTAGACGGTCTGCGCATGCGCGGCACGTCCCGATCACGTGATCGGGACCAACTTAAAATAAAACTCTCTAAAAGCTTCGTTTTAACAAAATTAGTATTGCCCTAGCCTAATCAGGTTTGACCTTTGTATTTATATGGTTTTTTACTTATTTCTTATTGTAATTTTCGTTCGGTTTTAATCTTTGAATATGATTGGTGCACTAAATTTTGGCGCCAAATTCAATCTCTGTATGAACTTATAAATTCTGTTTTCTGCCAGGTGTATTGTTCTTTTACCATTTTGAAAAAACCTCATAGGTGAAACGCGTAAATGGTTTTAATAAGTGTATTTTAAATCAATAAAAGTTAATTTTGGTTAGCCTTTTATACTAGGACCAATCTTATACTTATTTTTATTGTATTTTATACACTTTAACTACTCCTGGCACTCTCATATATTGTTTTTATACTATATTTTTTATTTTTTATTTATAATTATAAAAAAAAAAAAAAATTTTTAAAAACCCTAACCCTCAAGTGTATCCCGTCCAAAGAAATCCTCAGGTGGGGATAATTCCACCAGCGCTGTGGTAATAGAGCAGTATCTGTCTGCTCTATTCTTGTAAGTATAACTTATTTCAAAATAATAGTTTTACTGTTCAAACTGAGAGCACTATCTACTGTTTTATATATTTCGTGGATACCCATTATTCAAAACTGGAGAGGCGGACCTATCTTCCCAGCATCAAAGAACTACGCACATCTGAGTAGGTCCCAGCCTACACCAAGGAAACCCAAAGTCGGACAGACGGACCCATCACTCAAGTGTATCCGATAGTGGGGATTAAACCACTAAGTGCCTCTTCTCCTAGAGCTGGTTCAAGCTCCAACAAATGTGAGTGGAATACTTTTCTCTTGATTTATACATCACATTTGGACGTACTATATTTCACCATTGGAAGCTCTCTATCTGTTTTTATTTCCACATATATGGACTATCTGCCACCACACGGACGGATCAACACCTGAGGACTATTACCCTACCATCACATATCAGTGAGACTGTTTTTAATCCATTTTTAGACGAACTTTGTCTATTGATTATATCCTATTTATCCAATATTTATTATTTATTAGCGCAGCCCTTACCCCCCTTTTTTGTATTTTTCTGTCTCTTAAAGGGTTTCTTGAGGGATTCCCTTATAGGGTTGCTGCTCCTTCTCTGGTTTAGCGCAGACTCTTCTCCCCTCTTTGTTATGTATGTATATATGCATGTATGCCAGTATGAATGTATGTATGTCTGTACGTCATTATAAATGTATGTCTGTGTATATGTATGTCTGTGTGTGTGTATGTATGTATGTGTGTATGTATGTATGTCGGTGTGTGTATGTATGTCAGTGTGTGTGTGTATGTATGTGTCTGTATGTCCTCATGCATGTGTGTCTGTATGTATGTTAGTATGTGTCTGTCTGTCACTATGTATGCCTGTGTGTCTGTATATGTGTGTATGTCTTAGTATGTATGTCTATATGCGTGTATGTCTGTTTCAGTATGTGTGTCTGTTATTATGTATCTGTGTCCTTTTGTATCAGTGTGTGTGTTTGTGTCTGTGTGTGTGTATTCCTGTGGGCGGAATTTGGAGGCAGACCCTGTGGGCAGGATATCCTTGAATATTCTGTTTTTGCATGTATGCATCTAGTAGCTGTTTGAACATCTGTATGGACTCTGATAAAACCACTTCTTCAGGCGGAGAATTCCACATCCTGATTGTTCTTACAGTAAACAAACCTTTCCTTTACCTTAGACGAAATCTTCTTTCTTCCAGTCTAAACGCATGGCCTCGTGTCCTATGTAAAGTCCGGTTTGTGAATAGATTTCCACACAATGGCTTGTATTGGCCCCGAATATATTTGTATAATGTTATCATATCCCCTCTCAGGCGACGTTTTTCTAAACTAAATAGGTTTAAATTTGTTAACCTTTCTTCATAGCTGATATGTTCCATTCCTTTTGTTAATTTTGTAGCCCGCCTCTGCACCCTTTCCAGTGCCATAATATCCTTCTTTAGAACAGGTTCCCAAAATTGCACAGCATATTCAATATGTGGTCTTACCAGTGATTTAAAAAGAGGCAAAATTATATTCTCGTCCCGAGAATGAATGCCCTTTTTCATGCATGACAATACCTTACTGGCCTTGGCCACTGCTGATTGACATTGCACATTGTTGCATAGTTTGTTGTCTATAACAATTCCCAAGTCCTTTTCGTGTGTTGTTATACCTAATTCGCTTCCATTAAGGGTATACGTTGCTTGTGTATTCTTTGCGCCGAAGTGCATAACTTTGCATTTTTCAACATTAAATTTAATCTGCCATTTGAGTGCCCAGTCCCCCAGTCTATCTAAATCCCTCTGCAGCAAAGTAATATCTTGCTCACATTGTATTATTTTACAAAGTTTTGTGTCTTCTGCAAACACTGAAACATGAGTTTCTCACCAGTATGTCTGCTTATATTAAAATATCTCCCTGTTGCATCCCCCTTCCATAAATATCTTGATTGTATATCAGAGTTTAGTGAATAAAACTCTAAAACAATGTAGTGTAGAAATTAGAATGCATTCACGAGGGGATGGTAAAATGGATCTTTGCCTAGAAACACAGGAATCCTTGCACCAGCTCGGGGTGTGGAAAGGATAAGATAAATTGTAGAGTTAAAAATGAACAAAAATATGTACCTGTTTTTTTCAGTCTGCAGAGTGAGACAGCTGCCTAATTCAAAACAAAAACATTTAAATGAGACAGTTGTCTTAAAGTGGTATGTGTCCTGTTAACCTCTCATTATTTCTACACATTGAGAATCAAGGGGAGCTAGTCTTTGCACTCATTTTGTTACTATGGGATCTTATGGATCCCACTCCACTTGTTATTTTTATTGCGGTTAGTGGACATATTTAATAATTGATCGGTTAATGTGGAGCTAGTGCAGGAAAAAAATAAGCAAGTTCTTATCTTTTTTACTCTAATTCTTGGATGTCATGATCTTACCTGGGATGGAGTCCGAAGTGCAGAGATGTACGCTCACCCTTGCAGATAAACACAGCCCCTGGTAACCAGGTAAGAAGCTCCCTGTGCTGTGAATCTGTGCACAGGGGCTTAGACAGGAACAAAGCTCCAATACACAGTGCAGGCAAGGGTACAAGCTGAAGGATAGTCGAGGTGTAGCCATAGTCAGAGGTTAGAATAAACGAGAAGAGGTGCCAAGATCAGAAGCCGGGGTCAGTCTGGAGAATACACGATCAGGAGACAAAATAGCAGGAACCAAATACATCAACCAGAATCAATGAACTGACTTTGCCTTCAGGAAGAGGCAGTGTTAAATACCCGGATAGTCAGCAATCTGCCTCAGGTGGACTTAGAGTGACAGGAGTGCCCCTAGTGCTGCAAACAAGGCAAGGAATGACAGGCGTAGAACCACTCTTCAGAGAATACGACCCTGCTTTGGCTCAGAGGCAGGATATCAGGCCCAGGACACCAGAGTTCAAATTCCTTTAGAGCCAACTGGTGGGTTGCCACGCCTGGATGGCACGGGGAGAACTGTGACATTGGACAACTCAATGAACATTCAGTCTGGCATAATTTGGGTGGCTTCTGAATAATAGATTTTCAATTCATAAAATAATGAATATAGCAAATCATCAGCAAATATATAGGGTTATTTAATAATAATAATAATAATAATAATAATAAAAAAAAACTTCCCTGCAAGATACCACCATTACAATCGCCCAGTGTGAAGGCAAAATTCAAACAATTACTTAAGAAGATTATAAAACATTACTCCCATGGAGACAAATTTAAACCGAAAGCCTTGAAATCAACACAATTAAGCCAGTGCTACCAAGCTTAACTTCAGCTAAATTACTGTCTGCATGCACTCATCTGTACAGAAATACTTATCTGTATAGAATAAGAGGTTTGTCACTAAATAGTGGAATGGTGGGACTTGGCAAAGTAATTGCAGAATGTTAAGGAGTAGAACTGGAAACCGCTAGTGGAGTCATAAATGGTTTACATAGATATTTTGTTTTCTATGTGTGTTAACACCACCTTTCTGTAAATACCTTTCTTTAAATTATTCATTTTTTTAATGTTTAATTTGGAGG
Source organism: Pelobates cultripes (assembly GCA_933207985.1). Lineage (NCBI taxonomy): Eukaryota > Metazoa > Chordata > Amphibia > Anura > Pelobatidae > Pelobates > Pelobates cultripes. The sequence continues at coordinate 54,402,718 of OW240914.1, forward strand.
ATAGAGTTCAACACCCGGTGGCCAATCACATTACGCCGGGGTTATGATTGACATGCTCACCCCTCCTCATGTGAAGAGAAGGGTGAAGTTTTACGTTATCAATCCCTGAAGTGTTCGGCACCTCCGTGTGTCATAAGGGGTCATGCTCAGGAGTCTTACGTTGTCAAGTGTTCAGCACCTCTGTGTGTCATAAGGCGTTTAACCAATAAGACTGGGTGTTTCATATTGCTTCAGAACACAGCTGATTTCAGGGGGAGGTCACTATGACATTATATACATACCTCCTTTTTCGAATAACCTGATAGGTCAAGTCCTTCCAGCTGTAGGCAATCTGTTGTATCTAGAGGGTATTTGAGTCCGGGAATTGATATCCCTCATTTCATTAGCTCCTGACGATGGCGTGTAGACACGCAGAAACGTGCATCAAGCTTATTTACTTTGCCCTAGAGCTTCTCTAGGTAGGGATCTATCTCTGTTTCCCTAGAGTTCCATCCAGGGATTCCCTCTCCTCAAGGGATTACCCTCTCCTTTTTGCTTCCCTTTTTTTATATGTTTAATTTGTTAAAGGTAATCTTCCACCTACTCTTTTGACCAAGTCTGTGATAGTTTATGATAGTATTAGAAATGTCATATAGAATGCATCAATCTTACATCCTCATTCGCATATAGACTATATAGCATACGTCACTCAAACAGGCATCATGCGTTCACTTCCCATCAAACATACAGTATGGTTCACCATAACAGGAACTGTCTCACGTATTGCACTCATGTGGATTTCTGAGCTCCTTGAACAGCTCATTTATTATTTCATTTTTTTCAGGCCTGCATTTACTCTTATTTTTATTTTATGAATTCCATATTTTTGTTAGCAGTTAGTTGCCATTTCTCATATTTGAGCCTTAAGTGCATACTTCCTCCATCTTACTTATACATTTTCATTCCTCGCACATATTTTGGTTTTCCCACCCTTCCAGAATATTATCTTTTAATTTTAACAGCTTATATAATTTATTTACATGTTTATTCTTTCATCTGTATAGCAGCCTCTTTGGCATTGAGTAAATAACGAGAGGAGAGCTTCTGACGGATGCAGTACTTTTATTCTTTTGCATCAAAGGTGTGCAAGAGGGTTGAGCACCACCAACGTTAATCTCTTTAACACCTCAAGCAACATGAACCATAAGCACCGTGAAAACTGTAAAATGACGTACAATACATTTGTTTACAGAGATCACCAAAAGGGGGTTACAACAGAATTACAAATGTGGAGTTACAAGGTGGAGTTCAGTTGTCTGCACACATATCTAAATTACATTAAACATTTAAGGAAACATGACTATATGTAGAAGGATTTGGATTACAATACTTATTATACAAACATTTGGATTATCTACAGCATATCTGTTAACTAACAGCATGGACACAGTTTATGCCCAACAACATATATACTTTTATAGACAATGCAACTTTAAACTTTAGAAAAAACTCGATAACAGTCGCCTTCCCATGAGGTGCTGCTGGCTTGCTTGGCATTTGAATGGAAGGAGGGGGGGTCTGATGACTAAACATTCACCCAGGGAAACAAGAGGAAGGCAGAAAGGTTCCGCCTGTGGCAGTCAGTGCTGATCAAGGAATTAAAGTACCGTAATAAGCCGACAGTTACAATGTTTCCTCTGTTTCTGGTGGGGTGAGATTGTAGGGTTTTAATACCAAGTAATGCCTTCCTACTGTCACTGGTCCAGTTATACACAGGGTATTTTGATGAAGATAGTGGGGATATGGCTTCATATACTCACGGTGCTCTTTGTGAACTGGCCGATGTCACATGAGGAGGATTACTGATAGGAGTCTAAGGCTGGTATTTTTCATATTGCTGTGCCTACATCTTTTTTTTGTTTGTTTTCCACGCACTAATCACATGGTACTGGTCTAACACATGTTTGCTTATTGGTAAAGCTGTTGATCTCAGCAGATCTTCTAAAAACGATCAAAATCTTCATTACATCCTTTGTGTTTACACAGGCCGAAGAATTTTTCATTCTGTTTCCAATCCAACATAAATATTATACTTTATTCAGAGGGCTCTCATGTACATGACTCTCAATAGGCGGTCTCAAATATTTGGGTTATATGGTGCCAAACATAGATAGTGTGTCCCTAGACAAACGTGCTTGAACTGTGATTATTGGGAGTCAAGGTCTTGGTGTTGAAATTAGGGAATACTAAATATCTCCCCATACATTTCCAAATTTCCATCACTGTGTTCGAGTGGTTTACTCAGACAAAGTTGCCCTTTTCCACAAAGTCCTTCTCTGCAGCACAAATGAACAAAACAGTACATTATCCCCCGAAGCATGGCACAGGAGCCTAGCAGGGTTACTGAACTTGGCATGTGGAACACAGGAAATAGCAGAATGGGTGACAGAAAATGAACCAAGCCATCACAATGATTACTAGACTTGTGCATTCAAATTCAGTCAAATTTTGATTTGGTTGATTTTGGTCCTATCGGCTGTTCAATTAAATACTGTATCTCCGAAGCACCATATGGACATATACTCAAGCAAACGATTTGTGTGATTGCCAAACATTCAGTAATCAAAGTTCCACCCATGGCACCAAATAATGAGGAATGATTGATGGGAGGAAAGGTGTTTGAAGGTTAGGGGACAGCCATTAAATTTTGATTAGATTTGCAGATCAAGATCAAAATGTCCAGCAGTGGCAATAAAGGAGAAGCAGTAAAAAAAGCTACTATATTTATACATTTTATAAATATAGATTGTTTCATTGCTCCTTCTCTTTTTCCCTCTATTGCGTATTTTTTCTCACTTGTTCTGTGAGCCAAATGGCAGGAAAATGCACCTACCCATATACTGCAAAAGTATATACATAAAATGTATTATATGCATATATTTTGCAGTCTACTGATTTGTCTATTATCATGTTCCATTTGTTCAAATGTTTCCTTGAAAAGTTTTTCATGGAGAACATTTGGCCAAGCCGTAAATGTCAATTTCGGGAAAAATGATTTGGACGAACTGAACAATCCGGCCATGTACAAGTCAAGTAAGTGATTACATTGAGAGTGCACTTGTGTACTCTACCAATTCATATTGTTATCCACACACAATATTTTTCCTCCTGAAAGCATATGCATTTGGTGAACAGATGACATCAGGTACACTAGAGCAGTACACTAGTTCTGCTAAAAACTTAATAATCCTTGCCAGCCCAAACACATAATGATTTTTGTCACTGATACTTAAGATGAAAATGTATAACTATACCATGCCTTTAACACAGAGAAAGTACCAACATACATCCATCTTTAAAAACATCCTCATATTTTTATGCTCTGTGTTCATGTTCCAAAGTATAATAAACACTATGTAGTTAACAGATTCTGTTCAAAGCTTTTCCCATCATTTTAACGTAGAATATTTGAAGGGAGACAATTCTTCTTTTTTTTTTTTAAATCTGTGTAGTAAGACATTTATTTATTTATTCCAGGTCCAGAACATCTCCCAGTCCATGGAAGTCCTCGATTTACGTACATTTAGGGATCTGCAGTATGTACGGAACACTGAGACCTTAATGAAAGTCCTGGATACCAAACTAAGAGCTACAGACAGTCAGAGAAGCAGTAACGCTAAAAGCTTTCAGGTAAACAAAATGTGCAGGGCTCCCTTTGTGATAATTATAGATGTGTTTAAAAGCCTGTTGACGCTGTGTTCATCTGAAAGATTATCTCGCCTGTTAATTTGCATTAATAGCAAGCAAGCACCATTTACAAGAGGAAATAGGCAGAGATTCTTCACTCTTACAGAGAATCCAATGATGCTGTCTTCACCTGCCTCAAATTTTCTTTTTATCTGACATCTTCTGTATCTATATATGGCTTAGGGAATTTTAGTCCTAGCTGGTTAGTTACATTACTAGTCTATCATGTATTGTGTGATATGATCATTTCGACATGATCTCAGCAAGCATTCTTTAAAATCACATGATACAAGCAGCTCAGTTAAAGTATCAATTGACCCTCATTGTAACCACATGGTAGTTGGGGCTTGTGCTTGAACAGGCATAGTCCTTATTGAGGGCTCCTCCATAGCTTGGCACTGCATGCACAGGGTTTTAGGTACATTCCAAGTACCCATAGGTATATAATTCTCAGATGTTCTTGTTTGTGATTTGGAGGACATATCAGAAAGCCAGGAAGTTAATCTCTCACTCCATTCCTCTACAAATAAAAAATGCCCATCAAATCTATACAATTCCACAGCTCTCTGTCAACGTATCTTTATAATTTCATGAACATTTTTATGAAAATTGTCATCATTTCATCGTTCTTTTTTTGAAAATTGACAAAATATTTCAGAATGACAAATCTAAAAAACTAGTCATTATAGTCTTCAATAGTCATTTTAGATAACAAATCCCAACCACCAGTGGGATGACTGGTGAAAGTCTGAAGAAATATGTGAACGGTAGGTTACTGTTATTGAAAGGTAGGATTCTACAGTAAGATGTTAGGCAGGATATAGCCACATACTGCCAGGGAGTCATATACATGTGTTTGTGTCTTCTTTAGGTTTTTTTTTATGTTATAGTTATTAGTCTAATAGCACATATACAAGTAATTATGACCAAAATGAAACATGTAAATTGTATTTGAACTGTGAAACAAGGGTTAAACCAGTAACAGGTCAGAAAATATAAATACATGCTTCATTTTAATCAGACAAGCTTTAGAAATAACAAATGCAGCAACTTAACTGTCCGTCCATCTGTCTACCCGCGTGCCCTCCCGTCTATCTATCTATCTATCTGTCTGTCTGTCTGTCTGTATATCTATCTATCATCTCTTGCTTGGATTTCCAGAAGTTCTCTGACCTCACGGTGTCCCTGAACCCACTCAAGGCATTTGCCACAGCTGAGATACTTGATCAATTTTCAGGATTATTAAATTTGTGCAGCTCTAGCAGGACTGGTTCTGGCGGCATTTCATGATTTAGAGTACGAAAGCAGCTGGCGGCTCAGAGACAGAATTCTTAATGTGCTGCAGGATACCTAGTAAGCAGGGCACACACAGGACAAATTTCTATAAATCCTTAAACATTTACTGAATATTTAGTGCATGGACTTTTTGACTGAACATTTTATGAATCAGCCAATATGACAGATGGTTTAATTTTATACCTCTAGCCTGCTGCATGCCTTATTCTATCACCTTTGCAATATTTTTGCTGTGGTGTTAAAAATTACCTGCAACCTAAGTTATATTTATATATTAATAATGGTAATGGAAGGCACTCAAAATGAGTGAAGATAAAACAAAAACAGCACACATACTTTGTTGACCACTCTATAGAAAAGTCAACAAACACCAAAAGTACTGATATAAATGTCTCTCATTTATTTAGTATTTTTTGGTGCTTATTTTCAAAATCACTTCTAAGTGATCTTCCTTTGTGGTTATTGACAGTTCTTCCATTTATAATTGCCTAGAATTCTCATGTATTTCTAATAACTAGACAAGTATTGGGTATCTCTACTATTTAGAGGCATCATAAGTTTCCTACATTGCCTACCAGGGATCTACCAGAGAGTTACTGCAAAAACCTGATACCTCAATGCTACTTGTCTGGGCTTCTTCAGTGATATCACATGTCCATCTGAAAACCAGTGCATAGAGGATAACTATCTCTTACAACCATATACCAAACAAAAGACAAGTCTTAATGAGGGTAAATACAAACAATGACAAAGGACTGTGCACAATATGAAAGACTAATAGAGTGTCAGGGCAGCTAATATGGTCTGGTCTGGAAGACCTCTCCTATGGCCTACCTCTCAACATATTAGTTGGAAAAAGTTGGACACCTTGATTTTAGGTGTGTGAGTGGGGTGTGGCCAGGGGCTGCCTTTTCTGAGAAATTTTAGGTGACTTACTAATAAAAATGTATGCAACTAAAATTTAATTTAGGGGGGAAATGATTATTTTCACACACACTGGTTTATAAATAGATTTATTGTAGTTTAAATATACATTACTATGATTAGTATTGTTATACATGCATACACAACAACAATGAGCATTAGGATAAGCAAGAGGGACAGAGGAATTTGGTTCCAAAATAGGGATTGTTCCTCCTAAACAGGGACACCTGGGAAGTATATCCTATGGTAACTGGGCAAATAGCCTGCTAGTAAAACCCTGGGTGTGGATATAAACACACAATAGGCACTGAACACATCACTATTAAAGTCGAACCACAAAAATGAAAACATCTCAAACTATTTAAAAACATTTCTGACATGTAACCACAGAATGTTGGGTCAAGGACCAGTTCAAGTTCAGACATCCTGTTGTTTCATTGAAAGAGACTTACTTCTAAGCTCAACCACAAACCATATATAGTATCTTTTTAGTTAGTGAGAGGTGACACAGGGGTGGAGTTCAAGAAATACCTGTGCAAAGGTAGGAAAATCTTCTGTTAAAGGGACACTCCAGGCACCCAGACCACTTCTGCCCATTGGAGTGGTCTGGGTGCCAACTCCCACTACCCTTAACCCTGCGAGTGTAATTATTGCAGTTTTTATAAACTGCAATAATTACCTTGCAGGGTTAACTCCTCCTCTAGTGGCTGTCTACCAGACAGCCACTAGAGGGCACTTCCGTCATTGGACGTCCTCACGCTATGTGAAGACCTCCAGCTTTGCTAAAATCCCCATAGGAAAGCACTGAAATAATTTTTGCCGCGCATGCGCATTAGGTCTCCCCTGCTGGCAGACAGGATCAGTCTCACCGGCTGGCTGACGTGGAGACAGGGAGGAGTGTGGGCAGACCAAGAAGCAGCAACAGGGGATGGGAGGTGGGAGGGAGAGGGGACCAGCAGTGCCAGAAAAACGGATTGTTTTCCTGGCACTGGAAAGTCCCTTTAAAGAAACATAGTCAAACAACCACTATACCCCCAAAGTTGAACATATAATCTCTATAGAATTGTTTGAAATCCTATCCTTTGTGGTTAAGTTCTTTTGGCAGCGACCTGCACAGGGGCTACTTCTACCCTCTGGACCAAGTTCCTTGAATCAGGTATTGTCATAGTCTAATAACCCAGGAGTCCAGAGCCCCAGGGGCAAGAAGGGAGCCTCATCAGCACCATTTATGAGTGAATCTGAATCACCCTAAAGCAGTGCTCCTTGACCCTCTCCTCAAGGCACATCTAACAGTCCAGGATTTAGGGATTACCCGGCTGTATCTAAGGTTTTTTTTTTTTTCTTTTTCTAAACACCTTATACACACCTGGATAATTCCTAAATCCTGGACTGTTAGGTGTGCCTTAAGGAGAGGGTCGAGGAGCACTTCCCTAAAGCACCTCTGTGCAACTCACCTTTGTTGAGTCATTAATCACTGATCCTGTAAAGTGGCTGAGCTGCCATTGGTCATTGCTCCTCTAGCCTAAAACTATGTGCAGATTTTATAAACGTGTATTAAAAGATTTTTTTTTTTAGTTATTTAAATAGATTTTTAGAGCATTTTGATGGATGTACCTATTGATGTATACAGTATGCTCTGTTGCAGTACATATAAATACGAGGAAAATACAAAAGCATTCAATGCATGTAAAGTCAAAATACACAATATTTATTTGGATACATGGCAAGATCTCAATCCTAAAGGCTGAAGCTTGAGAAAATCCCCTTTAGGACTGAATTGTTGCCATAAATCTAAATAAAGTCTGTATACTGTAACAAAAAAAGGTCCTTCCTATAAGTTAATTAAGTTTATTTTCTGTTATGTTTGATCGTATCTATTACCGTACATATTTTCTCAGATTCGGTAAGTAAATTGGATAGCTCCTATATCCTGAGACACCCCCATGTAGTTTTTTATTTAGTCCAAAGTCGAGGGGGTGCTTTTAAAAGTTTTATAAATACAGTTGTATTTGTTAAAGAAAGTGTATACTGCATGTTTATAGAAAGTAATATATGCAGTTGCTATAGAAACAATCTGTGATTTTTGTTGCTACGTGGAAAGTGCTAAGACGCTCGATGGCCAGAGTTTCACTTCTAATTATAGTCACTGTAAAGTATTTTTTGTTCTTATTACTCCTGTAGGACAATCCATTCCTGCAATACGAAATTGTGTATCACTGTGTCCTTGCAGTGCTACAGTTGAGCTGTCATTTAAAAACAAAAATAAAATACTGTACGTGCATCCTGCTGCCTATATTGCTATTAGCTTTATAGATCAAAATTTACTTCTTATCTTTATAGAGTTGAATAAATGTGAACTCTTTATATTTAACATAACCTTCCTCCCCATATCCTGGGAGTGTCATCTCATAAAGTCCAACTTCAAGGCTCAATACTAAAAGCTGTAGGATGTAGCTTGGAAATCTTTCTGACTTGAAATACTGCAGATTCTCCAGGTTCGTTTGCAACCTGCCATTGCTTTCCAAGTTTTCCAAGTCTAAAAGGATCATTTTTAAAAATGGTTTGGCATAAAAGAGGGGATTTCCATCATAACCACTATAATAAGCTCGTGTTTAGTAGAAATCTTTAGTTTGAACATCCGATTTCTGTATCACAATGCATAATGTGATTGGATAGAGCAGAGATCTCAGACTCTGGCCTCCCAGAAATTAATGGCTTACAATTCCCTCAATAAGGACTTTGAATGCAATGAATGGCCGGGGAATCATAGGAGTTGTAGTTCAGCAACATTTGTGTTGCCAGAGTTTCAGATGCTTGTTATAGAGCGTTGTGAAAAGTGGGAACCATAAATAATTACAAATAACTAATTTTATAAGAAAGTTACAATTATTTTAATTTGCAAAAATTTGCAATAAAACGTGGAACTGCATGAATGTTTTAATTAATTAATTAATTACAATTACCTGCACAAGTTCAATGTCCTGGACATCTCTTTTTAAAGTAGGAACAGAAGTGGCCATTCTCAATCATTTTAACCATAGCAGCGCTAAAGACGGACAAAATGAGTAAGGCTGAAGTTGGTGGAGTATGCTACAACTCTTAAGTTGACTGTCACACCCCAAGATTCCAAGAGAGGTTTCGTGAGCACACCGATGTAATCACTTATCAATGTTCTTAGAATCTCTGTGATAATCAGCAGATTGAAAACCGGGAGTGTAGATCAGTGCTATTAGTCCTAATTTGGTGAGGACAGCAATTCTGCCGACAGCTTCTACAATCAATAGCCACTTAATTAGGTGCCTATCTAGTGCAGGGTATGACCAATTTTCATCTGAATCATTGTGGCATTATTTGAAAAAGGAAAATAATTTCTAAATAAATCCATCTACCGTTGGACAGCAGATGTAAAATCTTAGCAGATGAGAGATTTTGGTTGAACGTGCATCTACTTACATGTGTGTGATTCTGGCAAGCTTTGGAAAAATGCAATCTGTATGTTTGTGTGGAGAGGTGTGTGAGTGTAACTAGGCGTGTTTGTGTCATTGTTTATAGAAATATCTATGAACCATTTATGTGTGAGTGTGGCTTTTTATGTACATGTGGGTGAGTCAAATTAGCATATTCAGTTATATTAGTAATAAATAGTTTGTTGAGGTAAGTGCTATTCTTGGCTGAGCTTAGATCATTCAATAACCTAAATAATTACCATTACCACTCATAGAAAAAAAACATGTATCCTACCCATCCTCCCTCTAATAAGTATTGGAAAGGAGTTCTTATAAAACAGTCAGCCTTAGAAACTTTATATATAAAGCAAATTAAGGGTTATTCATCCAATCCACTGGAATATCCTTTAATAGCTTAAACCATATCAAGTTCCCTAACTTTATTTCCCTGTATGCTACCATTAAAGTGATCCTGGATTTTAAAATGGCTTAAGATCACAATATTGTAGCACATTCACATGAGGAAAACATCAGTCCCAATTATGGCAGAGCAGTCTGAGCTTTGCTTTCGTAAGCCCATGAGCCCAACCAGGGATCACTTAAAATTACAGCATGCAAGGAGAGACTTTTGGAGTACCTAGCAGAGTTCCTTTAATGGATAATATTTTAGACAATGTGTAAAGGAGCTTCTGTATTCCGACACATACCTCAGCCATGTCTGCTTACTTGCTGCTATCAGGGTTCCTTGAGTACTTCAAACCCAGTTGCCAAAGCTTGACTTGGGTCTCTTCCACTCTAGACCAAGCTGCAACTCCTTCTTCCAGGCAGGTATAGTCCCCTCTGTCTATTCAGTTCCTCCCATAAGCAAGGTATCCACACCTCTGCCTACACTGTGAATAGCACTTCCCTTTACAAAGGCACTTGTGGCTATCAGGCTGATATCTTTTGTATTTGGCCCAGGCTACAGGGACCATGCAGCCAGCCAACAGGTCCAAAGACTCTGTTACTTCTTTATTTTTTGAACAAGGACCACTCCTTAAACATATGGTGACAAACATTTAAAATACAAATATATAGAACATATACATACTAATACATGAACTACATAATACTTAAATAGTTATATACTAATAACATTTTCACATGAAAAAAGCAACAATATATGCATTTAACAATGTATTTGGTTGCCCTAATTTGCATACCAGCATTATATAGAAGTACACTTCTAATCAGCCAGCAGAGGGCACTGCAGAGTTATCAAGTAAAAATGAATAGTTTTTTTTTTTCAATTGCTACCATCACAAGCCCCTTTCAGGGACTCTTGGTACCAGATCCATCGTCTGTGGGCAAGAGGTTGACCTTCAAGCCTCTCGAAAAGGTCATGGTATAGGTCATTAGCAAGTGTATAGTATGCAGACTAGGAGCAATGTATAGACTTTGAGTGATTCAAATGGATAAGTGGATGGCGTCACAAGAAAGAAAGTAGATTTTAGATTTTCCTAATTGTATTAATTTTCTGTTCTATTGAATAGCCTATAAAACTAAAAATGAAGCTTTAGATTCAACAGACATATATTAGGATACATTTTTACTGTCATTTCATTAAGTGTGAATTAAATCAGACTTGTTTTTTTTAAGGCCATTTGCCGAATGACCAATCATTTTTTAAACTTGGCAGGCTCTGTTGATCATTTAGTATCTGCCTATCAGTCCTGTGACTGTGATTTAATTTATTTTCATATAACTGTTCAAGAGCCTTGGTGTTGTTTGCAGTAGGCTTTCTGCTCCATTTCTCAGATCTCAAGGCTTTGTTTTTTACATAGACTATCGCTATATATTTTTTGCAAAGGATCATTGCAGTTATTAACTCATGTTAGCTAGAGAATATTTATCTTATTTCATTTTCCTGCAAGTTCAAATTGAATGTTCTGGCTTCTCCTATCTACTGCTTATCCTTCATTTTATTAATATTGAGTTATTAAGTTCATGTGAAACCCTATTTCCTGCACGGGATTTACTTGTGACAGATTTACTTGAAAGGAAGTGATCATGAATGTTCTTGGGGAGATTTCAGACTATGAATGCATTTTACCCCATCCCCAACTCATCTTAGATCATAGGGAATATTTAAGGTTTGTTTAAAGTAAATTGTAAAATTTAATAAAGAAATGTGGATCTTGATGGAACAGTTGTAGGTTCAGTCCACCTTTTTAATTTATTTACATTTTTAGTTTTTAGATTTTTTTCCCCCTGTTACTCATATCCTTATTATTTAGGGACTGAAGTTAAGTAGGCAGACAGATAGGTAGATAGAGAGATAGACATACAGTTAAATTGTTTCAAAACTGATCAACACATACAGGGCCGGACTGGGGATACGAAGCAGCCCTGGAAAAAAATCTATGCCAGCCCCATAATTCATTGTGCTGTGTAGGGTGTTTATATATATATATATATATATATATGCAATTGAAATAGTTGGCTGCACTCTCGGATTTCCTTAAAATGTAACTTTTATTGAAATATTTAAGAGAAGATCACTGTTTCAGTCCCTCTTGTGGACTTTCGTCATGATCCTGATGCAAGTCAGACTGGAGCAATTTAAATGGAGTCCAAGAAAAATGGGATTATTTAAAAGTTGCACTATTGAAGGCAACAGAAAATTGCATTAGGCTTGTCAGTAAAAGCAAAAAATTCAAGAAACCACTGTGGTACTCCGCAGATGTGGCCAAAATAGTTAAAAACAAAAAGTTAGCATTTAGGAATTATAAAAAAACCCAGAGTGAGGGAGACAAAATGATCTATAAGATTAGGCAGAAAGAGGCTAAGCAAGTTATAAGAGCTTCCAAATCACACACAGAAGAGAAAATAGCACAGTCAGTAAAAAAGGGGATAAAACATTTTTTAGATACATAAATGAGAAAAGAAAAGTAAAACAAGGATTAGTTAGATTAAAAACAAAAGAAGGAAGGTATGTAGAAGAGGATAAAGGTCAGGCTGACTGCCTCAATGAATATTTTTGTTCTGTATTTACAGTAGAAAATGAAGGAAAGGGACCTCAGTTGAGAAAAAGGATAAATGAGTCATTTATTACACATGAGTTTACAGAGGAAGAGGTTCTATTTCAACTGTCAAAAGTAAAGACAAATAAGTCAATGGGACCTGATGGAATACACCCAAAGCTATTAAAAGAGCTTAGTGGTGTACTAGCAAAACCATTAACAGATTTATTTAACCAATCATTGTTAACAGGAGTAGTCCCAGAAGATTGGAAGTTAGCGAATGTTGTGCCCATTTACAAGAAAGGTAATAGGGAGGAGTCGGGCAACTATAGGCCAGTAAGCCTTACTTCAGTAGTGGGGAAAGTGATGGAAACCATGTTAAAGAATAGGATTGATGAACATCTAAAAACACATGGATTTCAAGATCAGAGACAACATGGGTTTACTTCAGGGAGATCATGCCAAACAAATCTTATTGATTTTTTTGATTGGGTAACTAAAATTATAGATCAGGGTGGTGCAGTAGACATTGCTTACCTAGATTTCAGTAAGGCTTTTGACACTGTTGCACATAGAAGGCTTATCAATAAACTGCAATCTTTAAGTTTGGATTCCAATATTGTTGAATGGGTAAGGCAGTGGCTGAGTGACAGGCAACAGAGGGTTGTAGTTAATGGAATATATTCGAAGCTTGGACTTGTCACCAGTGGGGTACCTCAGGGATCTGTACTTGGACCCATTCTCTTTAATATTTTTATTAGTGATATTGCAGAAGGTCTTGATGGTAAGGTATGTCTTTTTGCTGATGATACTAAGATATGTAACAGGGTTGATGTTCCAGGAGGGATAAGCCAAATGACAAATGATTTAGGTAAACTAGAAAAATGGTCAGAATTGTGGCAACTGACATTTAATGTGGATAAGTGCAAGATAATGCATCTTGGACGTAAAAACCCAAGGGCAGAGTACAGAATATTTGATAGAGTCCTAACCTCAACATATGAGGAAAGGGATTTAGGGGTGATTATTTCTGATGACTTAAAGGTAGGCAGACAATGTAATAGAGCAGCAGGAAATGCTAGCAGAATGCTTGGTTGTATAGGGAGAGGTATTAGCAGTAGAAAGAGGGAAGTGCTCATGTACAGAACACTGGTGAGACCTCACTTGGAGTATTGTACACAGTACTGGAGACCGTATCTTCAGAAGGATATTGATACCTTAGAGAGGGTTCAGAGAAGGGCTACTAAACTGGTTCATGGATTGCGGGATAAAACTTACCAGGAAAGGTTAAAAGGATCTTAACATGTATAGCTTGGAGGAAAGACGAGACAGGGGGGATATGATAGAAACATTTAAATATATAAAGGGAATCAACACAGTAAAGGAGGAGACTATATTTAAAAGAAGAAAAACTACCACAACAAGAGGACATAGTCTTAAATTAGAGGGACAAAGGTTTAAAAATAATATCAGGAAGTATTACTTTACTGAGAGGGTAGTGGATGCATGGAATAGCCTTCCAGCTGAAGTGGTAGAGGTTAACACAGTAAAGGAGTTTAAGCATGCGTGGGATAGGCATAAGGCTATCCTAAATATAAGATAAGGCCAGGGACTAATGAAAGTATTTAGAAAATTGGGCAGACTAGATGGGCTGAATGGTTCTTATCTGCCGTCACATTCTATGTTTCTATGTTTCTATGTTTCAAGTCCACAAGAGGGACTGAAACGTTTATCTTCTCTTAAATATTTCAATAAAAGTTACATTTTAATGAAATCCAAGCGTGCAGCCAACTATTTCAATTGCCTATATATATATATATATATATATATATATATATACTGGATACTGGAGCCCTGGTGATGCAACAATATATATATATATATATATATATATATAAATAATTTATTTATTTTTTATTGATACATTTCTTCTTCTTCAACATATTAGTTCTTTTAGGGTAATTAAATTATATAGTAACGCATACTCACACACAGACAATCTTACTGATGCACACAATTAGGCTCATTGACAGACAATCTCAATGACACACACAGACAAGGTTACTGGCACACACACAAATTTAGTACAGACAAACTCTGATATACACACACAAGCTTACACAGACAAGCTCACTGTCACACACACGCTCACTACAGACACGCTCACTGATGTGCACACACTCTCCCTACAGACAAGCCCATTGACACACACATACTCACTACAGAAGAGCTCATTAACACACAGATTCACTACAGACATGCTCACTACAGACAAGCTCACTACAGACAAGCTCACAATCACACTCATGCTTACTACAGACAAGCTCACTGTACACACATGCTCACCACAGACAGGCTCCGACACACCCATGCTCCTTACAGACAAGCTCACTAACACACACACACACACATATTATCCCTACAGACAACCTCACTGACACACATACAAGCTCACTCACTAGCAGGCGCACACACACACAGAGGCTCCCTCACTAGCAGATGTGCGCGCACATACACACACACAGAGGCAGTCAGTCCCTGACAACGAGGAAAACATCCACATATACAAAGACAGGCAGACAGCCACACACACACAGGCAGACAGCCACACACAGGCAGACAGCCACACACACACACAGTCACACGTACAAAGTCACACACACAAACAGATACACACACACAGTCACAGACAGTCACACACACTCAGACAGTCTCACACACACACACACACACACACTCACAGACAGTCTCACACACACACACACACACAGTCACAGGAAGTCACACACACACACACTCACAGACAGTCACATACAGACACACTGGCCTCCCCTCCCCCTATCTAATACACTGCTGACCCCCTCCCCCTGATATACTGCTGTAACCCCCTCCCCTAATATACTGCTGACCCCCCTCCCCCAATACATTACTGACCCCCCTCCCCAATACATTACTGACCCCCCTCCCTTCCCCAATACATTACTGACACCCCCTCTCCTCCCCTCCCCAATACATTACTGACCCCC
>OW240914.1:54418237-54429896 GCA_933207985.1 Pelobates cultripes
AGCCTGTTGAACGAGGTGACCTTGCTCGGGTCCCAGGTGTACGGTTCCTAAAATGGCTGCCATATACACGTCCACTGATAGGAGACGCGGAAGGTATTAAACTGATCAGAACAATACTAAACACACCACAAATAAGGTTTCTCACCTGTATGGCTCCTCAAATGATGCTTAAGATTAGAAGCGGCTGAAAAGCATTTCTCACACTCCGAACAAAAATATATTTTTTTAACATTCTCTCCACTTTGAACGAAATGACGTTTGGGAAGAGATTAACATAATTAAACACAGGCAGTAAAAATACAGTTTTTTAGCCATACCCTGTAACTTTAAAACTACACATCCCATCTTCATAATTACATATTTGGAATCAGCACACTTAAAACATAAACATAACCAAAAATCAGCCAAATCCATCCAGGGGTTAAAAGGTTAGCTGGAGGTCCCTTTATGACCGACCGCAAGCACATTTTCCTGCCCAAAACAGTTCCATAGATTTGGGCTGTGAGGTTGGTCTATTTCAGGCTGAAAAAACGACTAAGTCCCATCGCAAATGGGACTTAGTCTGCAGCTGAAATAAGGCTGAAAAAAACGGCTGAAAAAAGACTAAGTCCCATCGCTAATAGGACTTAGTCTCTGCAGCTGAAATAAGGCTGAAAAAGCGGGTGAAAAAAGACTAAGTCCCATGGCTGAATGGGACTTGGTACTCTGCAACACTGAAATAATTTCCCATTTACTGCCAGACCAGAGTAGAGGAAATAGCCAGGCAGGCACAAAGGGTTTGCACCAGGTCTGGGGACACAGGGAACACCGTCTTAAAGGGGCCGTGTCCCCAACAAGTCTGGGGACACGGCCTTAAAGGGGCAGTGTCCCAATCTTCCTGATGTCCCAAAAAAGGGCCAGCACCAGTCACATAAAGAGTCCATAAGCCCCAATATGCCCACCGACAGTCTTAAAGGGCCATACACACAAAATAAAAGTGCATACATTTTCACAATCTCCCAGGGGCCATAGTCATGCGGGAGGAGGCTGGCAAAGAGGCTTCTCCACAACCCAGGGAAACAGGGCAATTTGCCATTTAAAGGGCCCGTTACAAATAGCAGTTGTAACAAGGTGTCAATCCATATCTGCCAAGTGACCCTATGTAGGGGGACCAGTCCCTATTCTGCTCTGTGTCAGTGTGTATCAGGGAACCTTAGGACGGGTGTCAATCCATATCTGCCAAGTGACCCGATGTAGGGGGAACAGTCCCTATTCTGCTCTGTGTCAGTGTGTATCAGGGATCCTTAGGACAGGTGTCAATCATATCTGCCAAGTGACCCTATGTAGGGGGACCAGTCTCTATTCTGCTCTGTGTCCGTGTGCATCAGGGGCTCTGAGGACAGGTGTCAATCCATATGTCAAGGTGTCAATATATCATATGTCAGGTGTCAATCCATATTCATTGTGATTTAGGAATGTTAGGTGATTTCTGCCCTTTATGGATTAAAACCAGACTCTGTATCAACTGTGTAATTTTCCATGGGAGTTTTGCCATGGATCCCCCTCCGGCATGCCACAGTCCAGGTGTTAGTCCCCTTGAAACAACTTTTCCATCCCTATTGTGGCCAGAAAGAGTCCCTATGTGTTTTAAAATTCGCCTCCCCATTGAAGTCAATGGCGTTTCGGGCGGTTCGCCGGTTCGCGAACATTTGCGGAAGTTCGCGTTCGTCGTTCGCGAACCGAAAATTTCGGGTTCGCGACATCACTAGTGAGGTACAAAAACACAAAAGGAAGGGCAGCATGGAAAAGTAGAAGTATTGGAAGTATTGGAAGGTGAGAGGGAAATGGAGAATGAGTAATTAGAATGAATAATGAAAGTAAGTTGATATAATAATTACAATTACCCTGGAAGGCAATTGGCATTCTGAAGCCGTGGCTTTTTAGGGACTTCTTAAAGTAATGAAGAGTAGGGCACAGTCTAAGGGGGGGGGGGGTCTAATTTGTTTCATAAGAATGCAGCCACCTACAAAAAGTCCTGAAAGCGTGAGTTAGCAGTATGGGTACAAACAGCAGACATGACAAGGTCACCAGCAAAGCAGAGAGGCTGAGAAATGGTGTACTTATGAATTAGTTTAAAAATGTAGCGCGGGGGTAGTGTGGTGTTTGGGGTCTGGTGAGACCAATTAGGAGAGAATTGCAATAGTCAATGTGAGAAGTTACAAGAGCATGAACTAGATCCTGAGTAGCATCTTGTGCAAGAAAGGAGAAATGTTTTTAAGGTGGAATTGGCAGGATTTGGTGAAGAATTGGATATGAGGCATAAAGGTGAGGCCAGAATCAATGATAACAACAAGACAGCTTGTTTGCAAGGACAGATTGATGTGCATACAAAGAACATACTGGAAGAGTGACAGAGGATGATTAATAAGGAGGGACTATAACAATCTCAGTTTTAGAAAGCAGAAGGACATCCATCGGAGATGGAAGAGAGGTAACCGGAGACTTGTTATAGAATATCAGAAGAGATGTCGGGGAAGAAGAATTGGGCAGGGAGTAAATGTAGTTGCTGAGAGCTGAGTCAGTAATTGAATGGCATAGGAAACAGTGGGGGGAATAGTGATGTAGCATCCTGCTTGATAGTTTAATCAGGTCTGAGTTTCACTTAAGAGTTGATTCAGTTTTATTTGACCTCTAGGCTTATATTCTATCTTTCAAAGAGAGAGATGACTCAAGTGCCCTCTTTACTCTCAAACTTTGACTCCCTTAGCCCCTGTACTGTACATACAAAGCGGTTAAAAAAACTTACATATCCATTTATAACCTCTAGTTGGTGAAATACATAACAATAGCTTTTTAACTTGCAGTAATCTTCTCAGATGCACAAGACAAAGGAACTTTGCACATTTACTTTGACACAAAATCCCACATTTCTCAAAGGGCAATATAGTAGGTAGTCTAAACAAAATCTAAGCATTCTGTTGAACATTCAAAGGGGTTCAAGATAGCACGATTAAACAAAGCTCGAGGGGTGTCACTCAAAAAAGGTTAATCTATGCCCTTTCTCAGCTGAAGGATTAACCAGCTTTACTTATTGAACACTTTCTTAGAATTTTAATTTCCTTTCTCTCTGCCCCAGAAACCCTTTAATTTATACATGAACACGCTGCTCCTTCCTTAACCCTTCTGACATCGAAAATAATGACGGATTAGTTTGCTTTTGATGAAAATGACTTTTTAACAGAAAGACTGAAATAAGAAAATAATGAAACTGACGACAAAATCAATGAGCAACAGAGGCCTCTCAAATAAGAGCTCAAATCATTTCAGTTTGCTCGATATCCCAAGATGCAAGATAAAATATTTTATTGGTACTGTGGCTCAGGTGCTCATACCCAAATAATAAAAGATGTGAGTTGACATCTCTTCATTTTAGGTTACATTTTGCAGCTCAGATGTGAACTCACTATAGCTCACTGTTTAGTAAATAAATCTCACTCTTGAAAGGGGTATGCTGCTCAATGAGAAGAGGAGTCAGGTAGTGGAGTGGGAGGAGATAAGACAGCTGGGGAACAGGCACATAGCTGGGTGACAGCTGGGCGAGGTAGCAGCTGGGAGGAAAGAGGAAAGGTTTAGTTAGTCCTGATTTTGTGCTAGCTAACATATTTGCTGTTTGAGTGAAGATGTTGGTAGCATCAGCTCAGGAGTAGCTGTACTGGAGGAAGGCAGAGGGAACAGCCCCTTTAGTATGGGTGGGGTTGTGACTGTAAGAAAGTTGTCAGTAAACCTGTTACGCTCACTGTCCAAGCCTACAGGACCTATAATCCCTGACGCGAATCCTTGCAGACACTCTGGAGATATAAGTCGGCTTCACAGCTGCAGAGTCCCACTGGCCGCCTGGAAGCCCATGCCGAGCAAAATGAAAAGGAGCTACCATTCAAACTGGTCTGCACCCTTTCTTGCGATTGTTAAAGGGCTCAGCTCGCTGATTGGTCAAGCTGGTTCGCGCCCTTTCTCCTGATAGGCCGGTGCAAGTTAAAGGGATTAGCTTGGAACTCCTCCCCTCCCTGAGAGCTGATTGGTCGCCTTGTCGTTTAGGCGCAAAATTTGAATCTACCTAAACCAAGTGATTCTGTGGAACTTTTTCGGGTATGTACAGAGCCTCAAGCCCAGACTTTATAGGATGATTTCTCGGGCTTCGCTATTTGCAAGGATCATAGCTGGGACCAGGAGCTATTTGGGGATGTATTATGTGTGGGGTTGTTTTATGTCTTTGCTATGTTTTGAGGTATTTTAATGCTTTATGTTCGTTGTGCTTAGTCGTGCTGTGGGAGTGTTATGGACGTGCTGTGGGAGTGTTCCAGGGTGGGTTTGACTGTATCCAGGTTTTGTATAAATTGGCGGTACCTTGTACCTGTTGTACCCTTCATCAAGTCTCAGCTGATGTTTGGGTAGCTAAGAGCTCTGATCACTCTTTCACTTGGGATTTGGGAGACTTACAATGGATATACTCAGCCGGAGTATATGGAATCCGTTACAAAATTATAGACAGGTTGTAGTGGTAGAAGATTCTATTAAGAGAGTAGATAGGGTAATCTGCCGCTCTGATCATCTCAACCGGACATTTTGCTGCTTCCTGGGTGCCTGGGTCCTGCATGTTGTGAACAGAGTGGATGGATTATTGGGACGGGCTGGGGATGGCACAGCTGTCATCATCTATTTTGGTACCAATGACAAAGTCAGAAGAGAAGGAAAGGCTTTAAAGAATGAGCTCAGGGAAGTAAGAAGAAAAGTAATGAAACTATAGTAGAAAGTCAGCGGGAGATTACGGAGATTAATGCATGGTTAAAATCATGGTGTAGGTATAAGGGTTTGGGCTTTTTAGAGCTACAATATTCATATCCATGATGTATGGCAACTAAACAGAAGAGGATTTGCTGTGCTGGAGGACAGGATAGCTACAAGATTGGAGGAGATTTTAAAATGGAGATATGACAGTAAGTAGATGGGCTTTAGCTCAGCACAAGAGGGTTGGCGATGGGGGGATGGGCAAGGTCAGAACAAAAGAGATATGTAATAGTAATAAAAATTCACAGAAATTAGAAGCGACCCATGATAATATTAAATGTATGCTTACTAATACAAAATGCCTAAATAATAAAATGGGGGCTCTAGAGGCAATAGCATACACTAAGCAATGTGACAAAATAGGCATAAGAGAAATATGGTGAAATAAGACATATGACTGGGCAGTTAACTTAAATGGTTATACATTATTTCTGAAGGATAGAAAAAACAGAAAAGGAATGTGGACTGTGACAGGGAAAATGTGGAAGCTTTATAAGTAGATATCTTTTTAGGGCAAAAGAACAAAATCAGTTAGTGTTTGGGATATGTTGGAAACCACCTTACTATTGATGAGGGATAACCGCTGTAAGCGGTAATTGATAAAACCTGCATTTTTGGATAACAAATTAATTATTGGAGATTTCAATTACCCGGACATAAATTGGGATAGAGGGACTTATACTTCAGCAAGGGGAAACAGGTGTTTGAACATGTTAAATGACACCATCATGTCACAACTGGTACAAGAACCAACTAGAAAGGATGCTTTGTCTGGACCTGGTTATAACGAACAATGTTGATATTTTGACCAACATTCAAGTAGGAGGGGTACTTGGGTAATGACAATATGGTGTCTTTTGAAATCAACTCAAAAAAGCAAAAGCACATGGGGTATAATAAAACATATAATTTTATAAAGGCCAATTTCAATAAGATTAAAGGGAACCATTACAACATATTTACTGACATAAACGCATTAGTGAAAAAAACACAGATAAACACAAAATAAATGGAATATCTTAAAACGAATATTAGAAAGGTACATTTCTCAGTATGGGTCATTGGTTAATAAATATAAAAGAAACAAATTGAAAAAAATGTAATTCAAGAGATTACAAACAAGAAAAGGGCATTAAAGCATTTAAATCGGGGGGAGGGGGGCCTGCCAGACGACTGATATAGCCGCATGGTGCTGGAACTCCTCAGGTAATACCCATTTATTGAGGCCAAAATTGGCTACCAGTCTGATACCTACCTTGGGAACAGTCTTGTAGATTATTTGGCACTACTTCGCCTGCTAGCGGTGATCACAAACCATGTTTAACTTCTCTTCGGCCTGTAGCTGTACTCAAGGATGGGGAGGTTGCCGATCCCCAGCCTTGACTCAAAGTCTGTTAGCCTTGAGCTTTGTCCCGGCAAGGGATATCCCGGTCCTCACTGGTGTCGTGAAGTGGCCACCTGGCCGAGATTGCTTGCCTTACAGCAAAACAGAGAGGTTGGGCCTACTCGTTAAAATAGCTGCCCTGCTGGGGCCTACAATCATGAGCACCTCCCTGCTCACACCTACATGTGTGGAACCCTTACTGTGGGCCCAAGTTGCAGTTCCCCGGAGCCTTCCTGATGACCGCCATCACAAACTCAGACACCTGCCATGTGTCACATGGGAGGTGTTGTGGAGGAGATAGCGCAGGAAGCTGCCATGGCATACAGCTGCCTCTTATCTCCACAAGCCTCTTGATCCCCAACATGACCAGCCAGACTGGGAAATCCCCAGATCCAGTCACCGGGCATGCAAGCCCATAGTTCCGCTGATGCAAGCCTTGGCTGATGACCAAGATGCCTCCCTGTGGTGAAGTAACCTGGACTGCCTCGGTATTTGGGCTAAATTTAAAAACCTAAGCAGGGATGCAGACAGTGGGGGAAGTTGGGACTCTTCATTAATAGGCATCAGCTAGATGATGCATGAAACCTATCTAAATATAGGCTGTTTTATGGTTGTACTCATTGTACACAATATTACTTGTGGCCAAGCTGTGTGATGGCCTTGCTCACCTACACTAATTCCAATTGATCGCTCAGTGGTATTTACCTCCTGCACCACTAGTTCTATGGTACCTTATAGATTCTCACACCATTTCTATGTTTAAACTAATGGAACTACATTCTAGTTATTTTGTTTTCTTTTACTTTATTTTCTTTATTTTACGAAAAGTACAATACCAGCTATACTTCCTCCATTATCAACTTTTCTAAACTAACATCAATTACTCATGTTTAGCCTGTTTATTAGTTGAGAAATGAAATGCTTGTACTTGCTGATGTGGTATAGTAAGCTTGTTTGTCAAACCTTTTTACAACAAAAATAAAGAATAAAAAAAAACAACATTTAAAATTGGACAAACTAGAGGAATCCTATGTAACATATAAGGAAGTTGATAACGCATGCAAAAAGACAATTAGAATGGATAAACTAGAACATTTGAAATTAATAGCCAAAGAGAGCAAAACCAACCCCAAAACTTTTTAAGTACATTAATTTAAAAAAAAAGAATGAATGTGTAGTTACACTGAAACAGTGTTAGTTAAGGAAGATGGGTGTGTTAGTTAATGAAGACCAGAAAAAGGAAGAAATGTTAAATAACTAAATAACAGATATGCAAAGATTGCTGCAAAAGAATTTGCAGAAAGATGTTGATTGGATGACTCAAGACAAGGTGCTTCAGCAGCTAAAGAATGTTAATGTAAATAAAGCTCCAGGGCTTGATGATATTCACCCATGAGTATTTAAGGAAATAAGTGAACCTCTGAATTTAATCTTTCAAAATTCTTTCTTTCAGGAATTGGACTGGAGGAAGACAGATGTGGTTGCTATGTTCAAACAGGGTTCAAAATTTTTGCCTGAAAATTATAGACCTGTGAGCTTAATTTATGTTGATGGAAATGTATTTGAAGGGTTATTAAGGGATAATATGCAAGTATTTATTGGGAAGAACATTGTTATTAGCAATAATCAGTATGGTTTTATGAAACATAGGTCATGTCAAACTAACCTGATTGCATTCTACAACGAAGTAAGTAAAAGTATAGATCAGTTTGTTGCAATGGATGAGATCTTGATTTTTTTACAGTAAGAACAACAATTATGTGAAAGAGGTGGTTTTATCAGAGTTTATACAGATGTTTAAACAGCAATTTGATATATACTAGCAAAAACTATACAGGGATATCATTTATAATTAGCGGGGTAATAGCTTCTTAATCCAAGGAGATATTGGATTGCCAATCTGTGGTCAAGAACAAATTTGTCCTAGTTTGTTGCAAAATTGGAAGCACTTCAGACAGTTTTTTCCCCTTCTTTTGGATCAACAGCAAAAACAAATGTGAGAAAGGTTGAACTTGATGGACGCATGTCTCTTTTTAGCTATGTAACTATGTAACTATATTTAAAGACATTCTATTATGAACATGTTTTGTTTCATAAATAAATATATGTTTAAAGAAACACTCCAAGCACAACAACCACTACAGTCCACTGGTTATGGAGCCAGGTATGCCATGTTGTCCTTCCAGAGTAAGCAGTCAAACTGAGAATGGTTTGGCAACTTGCTTGTCCTCTGTCATATGCAAGGAGTGATTGCCTCCTGCAAGGAGCCTCTGTTAGTTCTATTGTGCTAAGACCTGCTGTGTAGGTCCAGTTCAGTGGCTGAGAGCATTCGCTGAGCACTCTCAGGAAATGAAAACACACAGCCTTATGGTCCTAAAATAACTATTCATAGGTGATAACTTTTATGTACACAACCCTGGTTCCATTACCCCAACAATAGTATATAGTACAAAAGATTGTTCAGCACTCCCCCAGTAGTCTGTTAAATCTCAATTTTATTGGGGCAGGTGACAGGTACTGCAAAATCGTGGCCATTGTAATGTCTTTGTCATCATTGTTCACTTTTTTAATCTTTAAATTGCATGAGAAATGTGTAGTTGTAAAATCCACACCTAAATATTCTCTAAATATTTTGCAGTAACATTACATTTTTGTCATGAAGTGTTCTCATGTGTTTTTTAGTTTATTTATTGCGTGATTTCTGTTGACAATCACAGAGCAATAAGGTAGAAGTGTGCCCAGTTTATTTTTGCAAAAGAAAAATTTATAGAATTCGACTTTGCAAAAATTAGAAATGAGAAAGGTAAGAAAAGGTCAGCTTAGATATCAACAGAGAAAGTAAATTAGAGCATGAATGTCAGCAAAATAACAAGCCAGCGTGCAAATAACCAGGCTAAGGTAATAGCAGCAGCTGGAAAGAGCGATAATTCACACAATATTAAATTCATTAAAAAAATAAAAATAATTCTAAGGGCTTTGAAAGACTATGGTAACATTCCTTTTCAAAAGTTACTTGAAAGTAAAATAATCTGATCAATTGCAAAGAAAAATAATATAAAATGTAACCCACTCTAGATCAATCATCGACTGAGTTTACTATAGACAGTTGTTACAGATGTTGATCTTTACTATAGTCCATTGTAATGGGTGACATTAGTTTTGAAAAAACGATAACACACATTAACACAAACATATGATGCAGGTTTCTAGATACTATCAGTAATAGCATTTTATCTCTTTTAGTCAGCAAAGCAGGTAGAGTACAAAGAGAGCTTAATGAATAGTAGGAGTCCCCCTTTGAAAAATGTAAAAAATCCTATGTTTCTCAGGATTCCGCAGTATTGGAGTTCAGGACTTTAGCTGTTAGACAACATGCATTGGATATCACTCCCACCTAATAACTATAGGCAGAGATGTTGCAATTTCCTATGTCATTAATAACACATATACATCCAAGAGTTTTTCATGGTACAATCCCATGAGAGGTAAAGAGATCATTTTTTACTGTTTCTTATAATTTGTTCATGGCCACTTGTAACAAGAACACTGCCATAGATACAGTGGTGTATTTAGGATTTGTGCTGCTCTAGGCAGGACGGTGCTCGGGCACCCCCTCCTCCCCTCCCCCCAATTTAAATTTCCCCACCACTTCCTGTCAAGGCCGCACTTTGACTGACAGAAGCACACTCTCACTGTTAAATGCATACACTCACTGACAGACACACAGTCTCAAATCCTTGCTCCCGAAACCATTCACCAAGCCACAAGTTAAAATCTCTAATACGCCTCCGCCTGTCATTCTGACTGAGTGTTATGCACAGGCAGAACTTCAGAGAATGACAGTGTGGAAGAAACCTAGACATAGAGGATGGTGGTTCCACAAACTCGGTGCCTGAGCCTGTCTCCACAACACCACTACACTCGGTGCCTGAGCCTGTCTCCATAACACCACTACACTTGGTGCCTGAACCTGTCTCCATAACACCACTACACTTGGTGCCTGAGCCTGTCTCCATAACACCACTACACTCGGTGCCAGAGCCTGTCTCCATAACACCACTACACTCTGAAAGTGCTGAAAAATTAATTATGTAGGGCAACAGACTGTGCAATATGCATTTTATGCACAACTCTACTAGATCCTACAGTAATCCATCTGCCATTCCTAGGAAGTCTCTGCGGCAGTGGCTTTGCAACAGTTCCAGCCTGAGATTGTTTAACGGATAATTACAAATCTCAGACCTCAAAAATACAATAATAAAGATATACAATATAGAGAACTGTCTACAGATTAGATAGCATCCAAATCTCCAAAAAGTGGAATGTGAAACAAATGTATAACAACTGTTACACTGAACTAAGTATGCCATTTTAATGAGGTGAGTAATTTAAATCAAACAAATCTTAATTTTTTTTTTTTTTTTTTTTTAAAGTGTCCTCCTGTATACCTTCAGTTTATCTCCAGTTTATCTGGAGATGTATCTCTATACATGCACAGGATCACCAGGCAATGCTCAGTTCCCCCCTCCCTGGCCAGAGGTAGAAACCGGGGAAATGGGAAAAAAAAACTTTAAAAAACTAATAATAATAAAAAATAAATAATTTAATAAATATATACACACACACACACACACACACATAGCTTCTTAGTTACCCACACACTGGGACTCTTCAAAATGTTTAAATTGCTTTCATTACAAATCACTATGATCAGCAGTAAATATGAACGCTTCAGTTCCCTAAGGAACTCTCCTCAGTACAATCAGTTTAAAAATGCATTAAACATATATACACTGCATCCACTAAACACATTGCATGTATCCTTTACACATACACTGTATCCACTACACACTGCATGTATCCCTTACATACAAACACACTGCAATTACTATATACACACACTGTATGCATCCCTTACACACACACTGCTTCCATTATACACACACACAAACACACTCACACAACATTATACTCAAATGCACTCATCCACTACACACACTTGCACACTACATGCATCCCTTTATTATTTATTATTATTATTTTATTATTTATATAGCGCCATCACATTCCGCAGCGCTTTACACAGAAACAGACTACATCCACTATATACAAAAACACTTCATGCATCCCTTACACATACACTGCATTAATTATATAACCACATCCACTGCATCCACTATCCACACACTATATCTCTCAGACAATCAAACACTGAATCCATATCACTTCTGCTGCATTCACTATGCACATACACACTGCATCCCTTACACAATGTATCCCCTTTACATACACTCTGCATTCTCCACACCAACTGAATTCCCAATGCACTACATACCCTAAACACACAAATTATATCCTCTACAAACACACACCACATAACTTACATACATACACTCCACTCCCTGACTCAGGGGTGGAGCCTGTGAGCAGACGCAAGAGAGGACTTTGTGG